>JAZKJV010010860.1:0-566745 GCA_037367405.1 Ottelia alismoides | reverse complement strand
TAATAGCTCGACAATGTAAATCCTTCGTAATCTGACTGATAGATAATAGGTTCATAAAGAAGTCAGGAGCTGCAACACATTCTGTAAATGCATGAGGGTGTCAAACTAATCTCCCCCTGTCCAGTGATTGGGGAATGAGTCTCGTCTGCAATAACCACAGTTCATCCTGAAGAAACCTGTTTGTATGTTGTAAGTTGACCCATCTCACCACACAAGTGATGTATGGCACCGGAGTCCATAATTCATTCTCTAACATCATATCCACTACTGCTAGTGAGTGCATAAGTGCTACCTGATGTACTGGAAGAGGCTGAAGTAGCCACATCAGAGTGACACCCAGAGGCCGAGGAAGGTATTGCGGGACTGGCTGGAGGTATAATGTCCCTCAATCGTACTACAAGGTCATCAAATTGTTTATCCATAAAGAAGGCAGCCAGAGGCTCAATCTGCACAACCACTCGAGCAGAGGCAGGAAATCCATGTTTAGAGTAGCATGTATCTTCAGTATGCCCAGAACGATGGCAGAAGGTGCAGGACGGACGAACACGACCTCCTCTGCCACGAGGTCCTCGTCCACGAAACTGAGAAGAGCCTCCTCGCCCTCAGGAGGCCGCCATCGCTGAAGAAGTCTGACTGATAGTAGAGGATGGAACATTGATTCGACTGAGCCTGCAGAAGGCTTCCTCCATAGGAGGAATAGTAGAGTCTGCCAAAATCTGGGAACGGACCGCCTCGTACTCAGGATCAAGGGTTGCCAGGAACACACCAACTATGGTGGCATTCCTATAAGTCTTCTGTTACTCAGGAGTAGATGTGAGAGGCAGGAAGATATAGAGCTTCTCGAACATCCCACGCAAGGATGTATATAGTGAGTGGAGAGATCGTCCATTCTGTTTGATAGTAAAGATTGATGGCTACTGGATGCCTCTATTTCGCTCTAATTTCTCCGACCAACGTTTGGAGGATCTTCTCCTCCTTCTTGACTCGCTGAGAATTTTTGGCCGTCCCTCTGGGGAGCGGGACCATTGGGTGTGGCGGGGGAACGGGTTCTCTGTCAGAAAAGCCTACAGGACAATTTGCTGACATCCTCCTTCGCAATCGGCAGAGCTTGTGAGGGACTCCAGTTTCTTTTGGGGCCTTGGCCTACCTGAGAGGGTTGGCTTCTTCCTTTGGCTGTTTAGAAGAGTGAGATTGATGACGCACGACCGTTATGCCAGACTGCTTGGGACGGTTTCTGACAGATGCCTTTTATGCGGGTCATGCATTGAGACTGTGGAGCATCTCTTCTTCTCCTGTCAGATGGCGGCGCCTATCTGGGTCGGCCCTGATCTAGACTGGGTCAATACGGGGAGCCTTTCCTCCTTCTGCGATTCATTGGTGTCGGCCAGGCATCGTCCAAGAAGAGTTCTGCTCTGCCCTGTGGTCACTGTCTGGGCCATCTGGTTGGCCAAAACGCTCTGTTGTTCTCTAGCCAAAGGTTTTATAAGGAAAATATTTGTATCCATGTGTCGAGTCTGTTAGACTCGTGGATTTCCTAAGCCATATTTTTTGTATTTTTTGAACCGTGTTTTTTTAATGCATTCTTGGGGTGGGGCACCTATGAGTGTTACCTCCTCTCTTTGATTTCAAAAAAAAAGATATCATGCTGAAGTTGCAGAATCTTTGTCTCGTTCTTTGCCTGTGAATAAGTAGCAGCAAGGATATCCCGCATCGCCTTGGTTGTGGGTTGATGGCGTATATCATTGGCGATCTCTATTGCCAATGTACCTAAAAGCCAAACCTTGGCATATGCATCGTCCGCCTCCCATGAGGCGCTAATCCCAATCTTCTCATCCGGTTCTTCCTCGGTACGGATGTGTTTCTTACCAGTAGACTTCATCATGCTCATGAACTGCATAGCCCAAAGTTCATAGTTTGACTCATCCATCTTTACTATAGGCACAGGACCTCTGAAGGGCCCTGTGGAGGGAAAATCGACCTTGCTCTCTGACATGACGGCTTGAGAAGACTAGGGTTGAAGACTAGACAGGGTCTTGTCTACACTGACATAGAGAGATTTGATTGCACGTGTAGACTCATGCAACCAATCTCATCAAGGAAGAGGACTTGGCGGCGGTGCTTCTAAAGGAGGAGGGTGGTAGCACTACTTTTGGAGTTACAAGAGGGTTGCGGCCACGCCGCTGCCACACGTTCCTTGTCGGAGGAAGGGCGCGCGTGGAAGGGCTGCGGGGTCGGGCTGCGAGCCCGCGTGGAAGGGCTACAGCGTGGCAGCAGGCTGTGGGCCCGCGTGGAAGGGCTACGGGGACGGCGGGCTACGACGTCGGGCAGAGGCGCGTGGAAGGGCAGCGGCGCGTGGAGGTCCGGGCCGGCGGTGCGAGAGAAGGCTGGTGGCATGAGAGAGAGGGCCGGGCGACGCGCATGAGAGAGGGTTGAGGTGGGGCTAGGGTTAGGGTTTCGGAGCTCCGGTCTAGGACCGTCGCTCTGATGCTATGTTGGGAAAATCGAAAGAGATATTTATTCCTCAGGCCCTAGGCTCGCTTATATAGGGAGAGACCTATGGGTAAATTATATACAGTGGACAGAAGAACAAAAAATATATAAAAGATATGTAGAGATATTTCTAGACTCTATGTACTCTTCTGTTATGTTTAGTTTCTTTTTTCCATCTTATGTAATTTACCCATAGGCTTCCTCTATATAAGAGAGCCTAGGGTTCTCTAGAATAAACAACCAACTCCTTTCTTCCAACATAGTATCAGAGCCACCACCAAAACCCTAGCCACCCTCCCACCACCACCGCCAGCCCCAGCCTCGCCACCACTTGTCGTCGTCGCTGGCCCCACCACCTCTCTTCTCTCTCCACCACCGGCACCGTCCTCCCCCACCACCCCCTCTCTGTCGCTGCCCCCATCCTCCCTCCCTCTCTGCCGCCAACCCCCCCTCCATCCCTCTTTCTTACCGCCAATGCCACTAACCCACCTCCCCTCCTCTCCTATGGATTTGAGTGCATAGGTCTACATATGCACTCAAATCCTTGGATGCTTATGTAGACATTTGATTCTTAGTCTACAAACCCTAGTTCTTCTTCTCCCGGCAACCATGTCAGAAAACAAGGTCCACATGCCCTCCATAGGCGCTTTTACAGGTCCAGCGCCCATTGTCAAGATGGATGGGACAAACTACAAGCTCTGAACTATGCAGTTCATGAGTCTTATGAAGTTAAATGGTAAGAAGCACATTCTTATTGAAGATGAACCAGCAGAGAAAACTGGGGTTTATGCCTCATGGGAGGCCGATGATTCGTATGCCAAAGTTTGGCTTTCAGGTACACTGACGATGGAGATTGCTAATGAAGTACTCCATCAGCCCACTGCTAAGGCGATGTGGGACATCCTTGCAGCGACATACTCGCAGATGTGAAATGAGACCAAGATCCTTCAACTCGAGCACGACATATTTACGGTGAAGCAAAATGGTCGGCCTCTGCATTCGTTATATGCATCCTTGCGATGGATGTTTGAGAAGCTCTACAGCATCATTCCCCTTACGGCGACTCTTGAGCAGCAGAAGATGTTTCGGAATGCTACCATGGTGTGATCTTACTAGCGGCACTTGACCCCGAATATGATGATGCTCGCTCGTAGATTCTTGCAGACGCCACTATTCCTCCAGTGGAGGAAGTGTACCACAGGCTCAGCAGAATTACAGTTCCGTCTTCTGCTACTACTCAGCCTCCTTCGGCGATGGCAGCTTCTAGAGGCAGAGGAGCCTCTTCTTCTTTCCGTGGTTGTAGACCTCATGGTCGAGATGGCCGCATTCGTCAGCCCTGCACATTATGTTTCGCCCAGGTATACGGAGGAGGCATGCTATTCTAAGCATGGGTTTCCGACATCGGTGCGGGTAGCCGAGCATGTTGCATCTCCACATACATCTACTTCAGACCAGCAGTTTGAGGATCTTGTTGCCAGGATGCGAGATATCATGCCTCCTGCCTCTACTGACTCTCCGGAGGCTCCTCGGACGTAGATGCTTCAGCTTCTGCCAGTACGTCGGCCACCGCTAGCACCTCAAGTAGTGCTTATGCCCTTACTTCCTGTCATGGATCTGATGTTTCAGAACGGATTATGGACTCCGACGCGACACATCATCTTTGTCGAGACAAAGATAAGCTTACATCTACAGGGAGGTTCCACCGGGCCGATCTGTAGTGATAGCAGATGGGATCCATTACCCAATCGTTGGACAGGGGGAGATCAGTTTGACACCCTCTATGCGTCTCCAGAATGTCTTGCATGCTCCAAATTTTTTGATGAATTTATTATCTATCAGTCAGATTACGAAGGATTTGCATTGTCAAGCTATTTTTGACCCATCGTCTCTTATTTTTCAGGACATTCTTACGGACAGGGTGATTAGTTGTGGTTGTTAGCAGGATGGTCTCTATCTTTTGGTCCGAACTCCCTATGTTGATGTCTCTTCTCAGTCAAGTGACCAGTCTCTCCATTCACATGGCATCTACGATTTGGTCACCTCCCTCTTTGTAGAGATATATGTTATTTTATTTTGTACCGTTTTGTATTTTCTCTTTTTCTTTTGGACTCTTGATGTATTTTACCCATAGGCTACTCTCCTATATTTGAGAGCCTAGGGTGTATGGAATAAACAAATCTCTTATTTTTCCCAACATGGTATCAGAGCGACGGTCCTAGATCGGAGTTCTCGAACCAAACCCTAACCCTAGCCTCCACCTTCGAGCACTCCACACCCGCGCCTCCCCGTCTCGCACCGCCCCTGGCCCTAGCCCCGCGTTCGGGCACGTTCGACCCGCTCGGCCTCGTGCCACCTCCAGCGTCGCGCTAGGCCCCGCACCACTCTCGGTTCCAGCCTCGACGTCGCTCGGTCCCAACCTCGGCGCCACCAGCCCCTGTGCGCGCTCCTGTGCGTGCATCTGTGCGCGTTCCTGTGCGCACATCTGTGCGCGTGAAGCCCCTGGTTCCTGTGCGGCCCTAGTCCCGTACAATCCCAGTTTCTGTGCGCGTGCAGCCCTAGGTCAGTGCGCGTGCGACTCCAGCCCCTCGTTCCGCGTGCACGTTTCCAAATTAATGGGTTTGGTTGCTTGAGTCTACACATGCAACTAAACCCGTTAATGTCCGTGTAGACAATCATATCTTCAGTCTACTACCCTAGTCTTATATTATCATAATGTCAAAAGCAAGGTAGACATCCCATCTACAGGCGCCTTCAGAGGTCCAGCACCTATTGTGAAAATGGATGGGTCAAATTACGAACTGTGGGCAATGCAGTTCATGAGTATGATGAAGTCAACCGGTAAGAAGCACATTCTTACCGAAGAAGAGCCTGTTCAGAAGACTGGGGTCAACGCCTCATAAGAGGCAGATGATGCATATGCCAAGGTTTGGCTATCAGGAACCCTGGCAATTGAGATTGCCAATGATATTCTCCATCAGCCCACTGCAAAAGCAATGTGGGATATTCTGGCTGCTACATATTCACAGGCAAAGAATGAGACGAAGATTCTACAACTCCAGCATGACATCTTTACCATCAAGCAGAATGGACGGCCTCTACACTCATTGTACACATCTTTACGAGGAATGTTTGAGAAGCTTTACAGCTTCATGCCTCTCACAGCCACTCCTGAGCAACAGAAGACCTACCGGAATGCCACTATGGTTGGTGTATTTCTGGCGGCTCTAGATCCAGAGTACGAGGATGCACGTTCCCAGATCATGGCAGACTCCACAGTTCCTCCGATGGAGGAAGCAATTCACAGACTGAGCCGTATTACTGTTCCTTCATCCACTGCAAATCAGACCGCCTCAGTTATGGCAGCAAATCGAGGTCGTGGGGATCATCATCAGTTCCGTGGTCGTGGACCTCGGGGTAGAGGGGTCGTGTTCGGCCATCATGCACCTTTTGCCACCGTTCTAGGCATACCGAAGACATGTGCTACTCCAAACAAGGATTTCCTGCTTCCGCACGAGTAGCTGAACAGATTGAGCCCCCATCTGCTTCATCTCTGGATCAGCGCTTTGATGATTTTGTAGCCCGTCTGAGGGGCAAATTCCTTTATCCGGTCCCGTTGCATCAGTACCTGCTTCTGATGGTCACTCAGATGTTGCTGCTTCTGCATCCACCAGTACCTCAGGTAGCACTTATGCATTTACTAGCAGTAGTGGATCAGATACTTTAGAGTGGATTATGGACTCTGGTGCCACACATCATCTATGTGGTGATCAAGGTCTACTTACAGCCTACCGACAGGTTCCTCCGGGCCATACTGTGGTTATTGCCAATGGGACGCATTCTCCGATCACTGGCTAGGGGGAGATTAGCCTGACACCCTCTATGCATCTCAAGAACGTGTTGTACGCACCTGACTTTTCTATGAATTTATTGTCCATTAGCCAACTTACAAAGGATTTGCATTGTCGAGCAATTTTTGATCCATCTTCTCTCATCTTTCAGGACATCCTTACGGGCAACGTGATTGGGCGTGGCTATGAGCAAGGCGGCCTATATCGTCTCAATCGGACCCCTTATGCCGGAGCCTCCTCTCTACCTGTTGTCTCCCCCTCCTGTGGCATTTGCGCTTTGGACATCTACCGCTTCAGAAACTGTGTCGTGTGTTACCCTAGGTTTCACTTCACACGTCCATCCAATGTGAGGCTTGTCAGTTGGGAAAGCACCATCGGTCTATCTTTCACAGTCGTCAGATTCGGAATAGTAGCTCCAAGTTTGAGTTGTTTCATGTCGATATCTAGGGTCCTAGTCGTGTTCCTGATAATCAGGGACACAGGTTTTATATGGTTATTGTGGATGATTTCTCTCGTGTATCTTGGGTCTTTTTGTTAAAGAATAAATCTGAAGCGGGGAATATTATCATAAATTTCATCAATGAAGGGATGATGGAGCGTTGGTGGAGAGTGCGAAGTGCGGGAGTGCAGGCGGGCTCGTCGAAGTCGGGTGGTTCTCCTCTGTGGGGGTTCCCGTCGCTCCGGGAAGGGGGTGGTTTTGCGCATGGGGATGTGGCTTCTCTTGGGAAGGAGGGGCTTGGGTTTGTCGTTGGAGAAGGCGTCTCGGCGGGAGCTGGACTCGGTCGCTTCGTTGATGGGGAAGGCGAGAAGGGGAAGAGGGTGGCTTGCAGGGAGGACGAAGGGTGGCGGGAAGAAAGTGGTAGTGCGGTGCATGGCGGTGGGGTTGGCGGGAGTGGGTGCATGTCTCCCACAAGAAGCCGGACAAGAGGTGCTTCCGGTGTGGAGCTCGGGGACATCTTGCGTCGTTCTGTAGTGTTCCTCCAAGGTGTTTCGCTTGCGGGAGGGTGGGCCACCGTAAGGCCACCTGCAGGTTTGGTTTCGATCGTCATTCTGATGATGGTGCTTTGTGTGGTGTTGTTGGCCAATCGGGCGAGGGGTGTCCTCTGTGATCGATACTCGACAGGTGCAACGTACATTCGCGGATGTGGTTGCAGGTGTTTCGAAGGGTGCAAGTGATTCCAAAGTGAAGGATGTTTCGAAGGAGACGGGAGGCTCGAAAATGGCGGTTGGTGTGGTTCAAGAGGCGGCTACATACGATTGGTCAGGTGGGAAGGATGGCATGCATGATGGCTACACCCATACTGTGATCGTTACGCCATGCGGAGATGCATCTCCGTGGAGGCTGTCAAGGGTCATCTGTATGGTTTCTTTGGTTCGCAGTTCTCGGGGGACGCCGTGGATCTTGATACTCGGCGTTGCTGTGCTCGTGGACTCTCCAGGCTGCAGAGAGACCGCTTAATACAAAATGGAGGGATGGACGATATTGTTTGGAGGCATCTTAGCTTTGCGGATGGGGCGGTTTCGGATGTCGAGGTTTGCGTGGCGGAGGTTCGTGGGGTTCCTTTTGTAACATCCGAAATCCGCCCAAACCCGAACTCGTCCGATTTTGGGTCCAATGAACCCAATAGCGTTGTCGGTCAATACTAAACAACCTAAAACGACCAATTGATCATGAATCAAAAGTCGTTCGGACGAAATCGACCAAAAATCGGTCCCTTCGTAATGCGTGCCGTAAAAAGCCGCGACGCAATTTCGGAAACCGCGAAACAAAGCGAGACCATCATTAGATCCGATTCGACGACACGAGACCAACGGTATCAACCGTTCGTCAATCGGAGGTCGTTTGATATTTCAAATCTCAAAAATTTAATCTTAAACAAAAACCGTATCCGAAAACTTCGGGTATTCAAAACCCGATCGGAAGTATATCAACATTATACTCATTTTGATCATCGTTGAAAGACGATCAAATCGAGATATTTTGCGTCGAAAACGGAGCCCGATGTGCGCGTACGGTAGATTTTTATGTATGTTAAATAAAGAGTTTTTTTAAAAAAAATAAATATAACAAAAGGAATTTTCTTGTAGCAAATAGCTACTGTTATCCATCAAGTTCTAGCCATGAGATATTTGTCTTTCCCCTTTTGTTTTTTTTTCCTCCTCTTACTCCACATGGCAATTTCTTGCTCCACTTGGGTTAGTATGTTTCTCCCACTTGGCTGAATTTAAAAGCCTCTCTTTTATCTATAAATATCACATACTCCTCCCCTCTTCCCTTCCTCTCATACGTATATTTTTTTTCCCCAATTCTTCTTCCACCCCTCAACGAAGGAGCATTGGAAGCTCATTCCCTGCTGCTGTCCAGCAGCCCCAGCTCTCCTCTTTCTCACTACATGTGCTGTTGCTGAAGCTTTCAACCAAGCTACATCCACTGCAGCAACCACTGCTGCATTCATGGCTTGGACTCCTCCAAAGAGACCCCCCTGCAGCTGTTGATGCCCTATTAGAGTATGCACAACCACTGCATGTTGGTGTTTCTGCTCCAAAACTTGGAGAAAGATCTGATTTTAGGTACACTCCCTTTTCCCCTCCTACTTGCTGCCAATGCATGCACAATTAGACACTATTGTTCCATCCCTTCCCTCCTATTTGATGCCATATATATGTCAATCTTCACGTTTCCAGCCCTGTATGTTATTTTAGCTTCAGAAATGTTGTATTATGCTCATTCTAATCCAATAAAGGGGGTGTTTATAAAAATAGAGAAAGAGGTAGGTTTCTGCCTGTTTCATTACACTTGTGAAAGTTCCAGTCCAGTGGAATAAAAAGGCCTTCCAGAACAATTTTCATAGATTTTTCTTACAGTTCCATTATAATTCTATCTTCAGATATTTAATCATGATATTTAAGATCCATTAAAAAGAATGGAAAATAACTAATTAGGATGCTTGGTAGGGTGGAAGAATTAATAATAATTTAATGAAGTCAAGGGGAAATATGATGGGAGAACGATTAATGGTAGAGACATGAACTATATATATATAATATAAAGACCAAGAAGGATAATAGTAACTGGATATTAAGGTTTAAAAAAAAAACTTGTTGAAAGGATGAAAATGAAATAAATAAATTAAGAAATATAAGAGTTTACATTTAGATTTTAAATGTGTATAATTATTGAAAAAGGTTAGAGTTTCTTCTATATGTAATTAACAAAGGTGTTTACGATCAATCTTGGGGATCTCCCCTGTATAAATAGGTTGGGTTTAGTTAGAATAAGCTTTCTTTTTATAATTTATTATTGAAGGTACTCTGCAGACAGGAAATTTTTGTATTTCATGGATGGTTGAAATTTCAACTGTATCTCGATCTATACATAATTGCTAATTCCAATAAGTATTGTTGACTATTGTTGGCACAATAATCAATTAGCTACCGAATCTGCCTATATCAGTTGTCCCATTTAATATGGCAATAATGCATCAAGTGTAATCTAGTATGACCTTTCCTTTTTTTCCATTTCATGGAAATTTTCTCATTTTTTTGAAAAGTATCGGTGATTCAACTCCACACCAAAATAATCATATAGAACATCGGCACATCCTTGACCAACAATAGAGCTTTAACATGATTGATCATAGCGTGAGTGAAAAACCCTACTCTTTTAAGATCTTCAGAAGTTGTCCAAACAAGATATTTCTACCCCATCAAAGCCATGAGCCTCCTTATTTCTCAGGCTGAATCACACGGGAAGTATATGCACTACACATCCTTGGGATCATTTTGTTTAATACACTGAAATCATGTCTCACTAGGCATTGTAATCGTGTGACACATGAAAGCTTATTCATGAGGTTTTATGCACAGAAATCATAAACACCAAATCCTGTCAATTCATTGCCACAACCGCCATTTCCTATTATAAATTGCAAGACATAAAGTTTCTAATGGGGGCTGGTTCAGACTACCATGTCATTAAAGGCTTAGAGAGAGTTAAAAAGCCCATAACTAACATCACTGTATATAGTATCTACATTGATACTCCAAGAATGATTTTTTTTTGGAGAAGTTCATCTGACCAATGGCAATTGTCCTCAAAGCTATTTTCCATAGAGAGTTATAATCATTTCAACAGTAAGTTTGAGATTGAAACCTAGATCTATGTAAGATATCCATACAAGATATTGAGAAAGGAATGATGAGTCGAGCAAGAGAAATAATGAAGAGTCAGTGATATCATATAATTACGCCGGTCATGGCGATCCTTACCATGATCGTGCGAGGGCGCGGTGACCCTCAACTGGGCGGAGGAAAGGAAGCCCAGTTAGGGCAGCGGCCGCCAAGTGCGCGGGTCTAGGATCCCAGTCCCTTTTCGGTTTTTACGCGAGCTCGCAGTGTTTTTACGCCTCGTTGGGATCCAGACTTTAGACCAGTTCCGCTGACCCTGTTTTAGGATACCCAGGCGGGGGATCCTTGGTTTTCAGTTTTCGTACGAGCTCGGTTGCCCGTTACCGGTCGGGCTGTTTTTCTAGAGCGACTTCCCGGGAAGTCCCTCTCACCCGTCTCAGTGGCGTAGTTGGGGAGTAGACCTATCCTCTATTGGACCGGACTTCCAACTAGAGGGCGAGACGGAAGAGCCATTTGTAGGCTTCTTCACCGCTTGAGTTTACCTTCGCCAAACAGACTTAGCGATTCTACATCCAGATCATCCATATCTACATCTATATCTACATCTAAATCATCAAGAGTTGCATCTGAGAGAGTTAGAGTGAAGGATTGGAGGAAATTACAATTAAAATTGAATTGATTGGAGGTGACTTTAATCTGGTTTGAAATCCCTATAAGTTAGTGGACGTGTTGGGAACTTAGTTAGGATGCATTACACAACACCGCATGCCTACGGAGGCCCCCCAACCCTAAGGTAGTTAATACCTTAGAGTCATAGTGTGAGGCTACACACAGACGAAGACCACGGACTATCCACTAACTTAGAAGGAGTAAATAGAATTAAGGATCAAATTCATCATCATCATATCAGTCCATTATCGAAACCCATGACATGATCTCAATGACAAGAAAGTAGCCATTAAGTTCCGCAACATGATCTCCAAGACCCAAAATCACGATCTTAAAACACATGAAATCATTATATGTTAGGGTCTTTTATCTAAACTTTATATAAATATATATATATATATAAAAATATGGGATGAATGGGAAAAAGGGGAGAAAAATTGAACTTAATGTCAAACAGTTGAAAACCCTTTTACTTACGAAAGTAGATGTAAATTTTAGTTATTCCACCTTTCTACTTGCTCTCTTTTGCACATAAAATTACTTGTTATTTATTTTAAACTACGGGTTTGTATTCACGTTTGTGACTCCTTTTCTTCCTTGCACGCATGGCAGGAAAGGAGTCTATTGTTCAGTAGTTATACAAGGTTCCAGAAGACAAGGTCTATACTAGACGGTATGTTATTCTTTTTGTCTCAGTTTTTGTTCGGTTGTTAATGTTATATGCTTCTTTTCTCTTCAGTCAGATTTTGGGATATACTGTATATACTTTCAGACATTGTACAGGTTGAAAATGAAATGAAAGTTAATGAAATAAATTCTTGGTGACATTTATCTTTATTATCTTGTGGTTGTAAATGTGAATGTCGAATGTCACTTGCAAATATATTCATTACGAAAAAGTTTTCCCCATAATTTATGCTTATAATGCGATGTCAATAAATGGAATGTTGCGAATAGTGTCGTAAACGGGTACCCGGATCCTGAGGGGGTTCACAGTTTGGTATCAGAGCAGTGGTACCCCGATACGCACATTCGCGGTATTACAATTCCGATCGCATTAAGCTCTCAGATAGCGATAGTCTTCCGACTTGTCGTGAGTCCGAGAAGGGAAATATGACATTCGAATTAAATAACCACAGATGTCACCAATTTCATTAATTTTCATAGTATATCCCAAGAAGAGAAAAAGCATTTTCGAGCAGTGCCCGCTCTTCTCCATCAACTACATTAGGAGGAGCACTTGCCGGATGTGGCACAGATTCCGCTCGACTATCTGGGTCGCAGCGAGCAGACGCGACCACTCCATCTACTCGACCAGTCAGATGTTACCGATGTCATGAATGGGGATTTTACCGATCAGTGTCTTTCTTCGAGGTTACTTGCTTCGTTAGGTAGAGTCTCAGAGACTCTCTCTTCCCCATATCAGATACAAGGGCCAGGTGGCCAGTTGTTTATCATTTCCCTGATAGTCAAGCAATTGCCAGTACTGATTGGCGGTCACAAGATGATCGCAGATTGTCTACTCTTACAGCTTGATGAGTTCAACTTGATTTTGGGCATGGATTGGCTATCCGCTCATCATGCACTTGTTGATTGCTTTAGGAAGACGGTTGTCTTCAGGAATCCAGATCTACTACCCGAGTTTACTTTTGAGGGTACTATACATGACTCCACCATGGAGTACATTTCAGTGTTGCGAGCCCAGCGACTTATTGATCAGGGTTGTGATTCATACCTTGCATTTGTGTGGGAGGTATCTGATCAGGAGCCGATGACACAGGACATCCGAGTAGTGTCAAAATATCCAGATGTATTTCCTGATGAGCTACCAGGATTACCTCCTGAGAGAGAGATTGAGTTCGAAATCACATTGCTGCCAGATACACAGCCAATCTCTATGGCACCATATCGTATGACACCAACTGAGTTGAGGGAGCTGAAGGTGCAGTTACAAGAATTACTTGATTTGGGATTCGTGAGACCGAGCACTTCACCTTGGGGTGCTCCGGTTCTATTTATTAAGAAGAAAGATGGATCCATGAGGTTATGCATCGATTACAGGCAGCTGAACAAGAGAATGGTGAAGAACCATTATCCTTTGCCACGCATCGATGATTTGTTTGACCAGCTCCAGGGATTTTCGGTATTCTCGAACATCGATCTTCGCTCAGGCTACCATCAGCTGAGGATTCGCGAGTCGGATATTCCGAAGACAGTCTTCAGGACTCGCTATGGACACTACGAGTTTGTGGTGATGCCGTTTGGGCTCACCAATGCACCTGCGGCTTTCATGGATATGATGAACCTTATCTTCCGTCCATACTTGGACAAGTTTGTAGTGGTGTTCATCGATGATGTGCTCATCTATTCACGGAATGAATGGGATCATGCGAATGATCTACGGATTGTTTTGGACACATCGCGAGAGCACAAGCTATATATATATAAAAATATGGGATGAATGGGAAAAAGGGGAGAAAAATTGAACTTAATGTCAAACAGTTGAAAACCCTTTTACTTACGAAAGTAGATGTAAATTTTAGTTATTCCACCTTTCTACTTGCTCTCTTTTGCACATAAAATTACTTGTTATTTATTTTAAACTACGGGTTTGTATTCACGTTTGTGACTCCTTTTCTTCCTTGCACGCATGGCAGGAAAGGAGTCTATTGTTCAGTAGTTATACAGGGTTCCAGAAGACAAGGTCTATACTAGACGGTATGTTATTCTTTTTGTCTCAGTTTTTGTTCGGTTGTTAATGTTATATGCTTCTTTTCTCTTCAGTCAGATTTTGGGATATACTGTATATACTTTCAGACATTGTACAAGTTGAAAATGAAATGAAAGTTAATGAAATAAATTCTTGGTGACATTTATCTTTATTATCTTGTGGTTGTAAATGTGAATGTCGAATGTCACTTGCAAATATATTCATTGCGAAAAAATTTTCCCCATAATTTATGCTTATAATGCGATGTCAATAAATGGAATGTTGCGAATAGTGTCGTAAACGGGTACCCGGATCCTGAGGGGGTTCACACCTTTCCTTTCCAGGACGGTTCATTGCTTGGGGCGGGTGCTCCGGCGATGGGGTTCGGTCCTCGCGGTGATCGATGATAGGTTAACACCCGGTTCGGCTCCAGATGTCACACGTGTGCTGTTGGAGTGCAACAAGGGCTTGATTGATGGCGCAAATGGCCGGGTCTTCTTCGAGTCTCTGGAGGTTGGTCGTTTCTGGTGCAGGGTGGAGATGTTGATCGTTGAACCCCCCCTCCGCCGGAGGTTACAGTGATGCAAGGTGTCGCCTCGCCTTCTTCGCTGGCGCTGGGGTTCCCGAAGGATGCGTTGCATGGTTCGTCCCACGAGATTGATTTGGTGCGACCTTTGGGGTCCTCTCCTTGGGTCTTGTGCCTGGTATCTCAAAAGTTCTCTTTGTCTGCTGAGGTGGCAAGGTTGGCTCCACCTATCTCTGCGCCGCCCCAGTCTTGGTCTCAGGCCTCGGATCCCGACTTTCGGGTATCGCTCTCGGATCCTCCCGCGGGTCGGGCCCAAGGGGACTCCAACTCTTGTGATGCTTTCTTTTCGGACGGGAAGGGCCTCTCGGACTTCCTTCCTTTCCGACTCTCCTCAACTGCATCGGGCCTCTCGGATCTGTCGTCTTGCCTGGCCCATTCGTCTAAGGATGGTGGGACTTTCCCCGTGTGTGGCTATTTCAACTCGGCTGCTTTTGCCCCTCCTGTGGTGTCGCGCTTCTCCAGCGCCTCCATGGGGTCTATTGGGTGTTCTTCGAGCATCTCAGCTTCGCCCCCTGTTGAGGCCCTTTTGTCCTTGGCTTCCGGCGCTATCTTTTCTACTGTACCAACTCTGGCCCTCCTTGAGTTGGAGGGTGCTCGTGCTGCTGAAGAAACATCTGATAAGAGATCCGGGAAGAGATACAGACGGAGGAATAGAGCTCGATCGTCGGTCTCCGAGCCACAATCCTGCTCGGCACTTAAGAGGTCTGTTGCGGAGGCCTCAGGGGTGGTCCGAATTCAGGGGCATCGCGATGGTTCACTATGAAGATTCTCTCCTGGAACGTGCGGGGGCTTGGGGAGCTGGACAAGAGGAGGACCATGGGGTCGCGTTTCGTTGAGTGGG
Organism: Ottelia alismoides; assembly: GCA_037367405.1. Lineage (NCBI taxonomy): Eukaryota > Viridiplantae > Streptophyta > Magnoliopsida > Alismatales > Hydrocharitaceae > Ottelia > Ottelia alismoides. The sequence continues at coordinate 551,473 of JAZKJV010010860.1, read as the reverse complement.
GTTGCGATGTGGTCATGCTGCAGGAGACAAAGCTTCAAAACGTCACCGATGTTCTTTGGAGGTCGTTCGGTACGGGAGGTATTGATGAGGTCAGGACTCTGGATGATGTAGGCGTGTCTGGTGGGTTGCTGGTTGTGTGGAGGTCGTCGGCAATGGCTTTTGGCTCGGTGTTGCGGGGGAGACACGTCATCTCGACTCTCTTGGTAGATGCCGACTCTTCTATGCCTATTGCGATTTCCTGTGTCTACGGGTCATGCTGTCATATTCGAAGGAGGGAATTGTGGGAGGATCTGCGTGAGGCGAGCAGGGCCTTTGCGGGTGTCCCGTGGCTCATGGGGGGGATTTCAATGTTACTCTTAGAACCTCGGACAGACCACGATTCAGGGGTGGTCAGGACCCGGGTTCTGCGGATTTTGCTGACGCTGTGGACTCGTTGGCCCTAAGTTTTGGATGCAGGGGATGTCGCCTACACGTGGAGGAACCCCAATTCTCGCTCTCATATTGATAGATTTTTGGCCTCTACGGAGCTTCTTGATTGTTACGCGCTATCATCTGTGCTTGCTCGGCCGCGGTGCATGTCTGGCCACACACCAATATTATGGGATTCCGGTGATCCGCCCGCGGTGAGGGGTCTCTTTAGATATGAGAGGAGTTGGTTACTGGAGGATAATTTCAAGGAGATGGTGGCTTCTCATTGGTCCAACGTGCAGGTTGATGGTTCGGCGGCTTCTAAGTTTGTCCAGAAACTTGGATCTTTACGCACGAGGCTGAGCTCTTTCAAGAGGGAATCCAGGGCTGCCAGGCGTGCTACTAGGCTGGAGGCTGAGGAGGTAGTTACGAAACTTGACGCTTTGGAGGATACTAGGGAGCTATCGATGGATGAGTTGGCAGCACGCTCGCTTGCTCAAAAGCAAATCGCGGCTGAGGATCTTAAGCGTGTCACTGAATGGCGTCAAAGATCGAGGAGTACGTGGCTGAGGGAGGGGGACGCTAATACGGCATTTTTCATCGTATAGCCAGCGGAAGGCGTCGTTCGAATGCTATGCGATCGATCACGATCAATGGCCTTCGTGTGGATGGTGACAGGAAAATGGGGAAAGCAATCGCCGCTCACTTTAAGGAATTCTCGGCGAGGAACATTCCAAGGATATAGAGGTGGACGAGGATCGGGACTACTTCACTTTCGCCTTCTTTGTGTGATGGGCTGACGCAGGGGGTGTCCCTGGAGGATGTTAAGGATGCGGTGTGGGACTTGAACGCGGATGGGGCTCCGGGCCCGGATGGCTTCCCGATGGCCTTCTACAAGGATTTTTGGGATCTGGTGGGCAATGAGGTGTTGGAGGTCATCTCCGAGTTTTGTGTGGGAAATGTTGGCTTCGAGCGGATTAATAAGTCCCTGATTGTTCTCCTTCCTAAGTCCGCTTCGCCGAGCAGATCGAGGAGTACCGCCCCATTGCTATTTCTAATGCCCTCTACCTGATTGTGGCGAAGGTGCTTGCTTTGCGGCTCAGTCGAGTTCTTGACACCATCATCTCCCCACTCCAATCAGCTTTTATATAGGGTAGACAAATCTCGGACTGCCTTACTCTTACTTCGGAAATCGTTGCGGACTGGAGGAGGGGGGAAAGGCACGGTGTTCTATGGAAGGTAGATTTTGCAAAACCCTATGATAGTCTTGATTGGAAGTTCCTTTGGTCAGTTCAGCGAAGGAGAGGTTTCTCGGAGGTTTGGATCTCTTGGATGCGACGTTGTCTAACGACGGCTTCTTTCCCGGTCATGGTAAATGGCCGCCCAGAGGGGGGATCCTTCCAGCCACATAGGGGCATGCGTCAAGGCTGCCCCCTTGCTCCCCTTTTGTTTGTCATCGTTGTGATATCCTGGCCCACATTGCTTGCCGAGTTGTTGACTGTGGTTTATCGGCCGGTTTCTCCAAGGGTGGTTTGGTGATCCCGATGTTGCAATATGCTGACGATACTATCTTTTTCATTGAGGGGGGCCTCGCGGAAGCCTCGGGCATGTCTATGGCCCTGGATCTTTTCAGTGAGATGTCCGGTCTTTTCAAGAATGTGGATAAATCGAAGGTCATCCCTTTCGACCTCTCGGCGGAGGAGGCGGACGTGTGTGGACGGGTTTTGGGGTCTGATTGCGGCTCTCTTCCGATTGACTATCTGGGGATGCCCTTGGCGGTGGGAAGAACGAGATTGAGGGATTGGCTTAGGGTCGTAGAGAAGGTGGAGGCAAGGTTGGCAGGGTGGAAGTCGGCCATTCTCTCTAGGGGGGACGGCTTGTCCTCTTAAAGGCGGTTCTCTCCTCCATCCATGTTTACTTCTTGTCCAGTCATCGGCTGCCGAAGGGGATCCGCAATCGCCTTGAGAAGCTTATGCGGAGATTTTTGTGGGGCAAGCATGGGGAGGAGTCGGGGGGAATACACCTGGTTGAATAGGGAGAAATTGCACTGCACAAAAACGAGGGGGGGTTGGGGGTGCGTTGACTGGATCATGTGAATGACGCTTTGCTTCTTAAGTGGGCCAGCAGAATTTGGGGCCCGAGGGGGGGGGAGCGGGATTTTTGTAGCAAAGTTTTGCGTGAGATTTACGACGTCAATGGGGCGCCTTAGATCGTTGCTGCTCAGGTGGGATCCCCCACGCCATTTTGGAAGGGGGTGATGGAGGTCTTCTCCAGATTTCTGTCCTTGTTTAGGCCGATGCTTGGAAATGGTGAATCTTTTAACTTCTGGACTAATGATTGGACGATTCCCTTTGGAAGGGGGTGATGGGGGATCTTTGTGCTCGCGGTTCCCTCGCCTATTCGCTCTAGCGGCTGATAGGAGTGCACGGGTCGCATCTTGCTGGTCGGACGGTAACTGGTTCCCGGCCTTCTCATCTAACTTCTCGGACCAAAGACTTGAGGATTTTCTTTCCTTGCTGGACTCTATCAAGGATGCGGGGCGTCCTACTGTGGGAAGGGATCACTGGGCTTGGCGTTTGGGAACTTTCTCGGCGAGAAAGGCATATGGGGCGATTTGTAGGCCCCCACCCTCGCGGTCGAAGACTATGATTTGTAATTGTGGTTTCTTTTGGGGTCTCCGACTCCCTGAGCAGATTGGCTTCTTCCTTTGGCTATTTCGTAGGCAAAGATTGATGACGAGAGATCGATGTGCTAGGTTGTTGGGCTCCGTCTCTGATAGGTGCATTTTGTGTGACACGACGGTGGAGTCCCTTGAGCACCTTTTCTTCAGGTGTCCTAAAGTGACTGTGATCTAGGAGGAGGCAAGAATGGCTTGGTTATGCACTTCCGATTTGGCTTCCTTCTGCGGTTCGTTGGTGACAAACAGAAGCAGAGCTCGGCGGGAGCTCCTTAGGCCCGTGACATTTGTGTGGGCAATATGACTGGGCAGAAATGTTGTTCTTTCTCTGGGCAACGCTTCTACAAGGAAAACGTGGAGATGCATTACGCGCGTTTGGTTGATGAGTGGGCTTCGTAGGTGCTTTCCTTGTTTCGTCTTCTCGTTCCCTTAGTAAATTCACTGTGTACTGTTTCCTTAATTAATAAATGGGACGAACACCAATGAGTGTCTCCCCCTGTTTCTGGCTTTCAAAAAAATTCATCAATGAAGTTCGTAATGTGTTTCTGCATCTGTAAAGATTGTGAGAAGTGAAAATGCCTTGAAATTTTGTACTCATACTCTCTCCAATTATTTTTCAACTCAAGGGATTATCCACCAAACATCATGTGCCTCTACTTCCCAACAAAATGGAGTTGCAGAAAAGAAACATCGTCATTTACTTGAGTCACCAGGTCGCTTCTCATATAGAGTCATGACCCTCATTCTTTCTGGGGCGATGCTGTCCTAACGACATGTTATCTCATTAATCGTATGTCGTCGTCTGTCTTAGGTGAGAAGATTCTTTTCTCCCTTGTTTTTCCAGAATTGTTCTCCCTCATTCCCTGTGTGTTTGGCTCGGTAGCCTTTGTCCACCAGTTGTCTCCAGGTATTGACAAGCTCTCTCCTAGGGCTGTCAAGTACGTTTTCGTTGGGTACTCCATAACACAAAAGGGGTACAGGTGTTATGATCCATTGCGCAGGAGATATTTTGTTAGTGCTGATGTTACCTTTTTTGAGTCTGTTATGTACTTCTCTAGTTCTCTTCTACAGGTGAACAGTTGGTATCCTCTGGCACTGATGAAGCAATATACATGCCACCACCATCGCCACCTCCACCACTACCATCACCACCTTCACCACTACCATCCCCTACACCTCCTGTTATCGTTCCTATTTCCCCATTGTCATTCCACTATACCCGTCGGCCTGCTTCTGCTCATGGTCACCGCTCATCATCTAGCTCGCTTGAGGTATGTTCTGAGAATATAATCAATATTGATGGATCTGGCGATTTACCTGAGCAGGATGTGTTACAGAGGCCAAATGAGGATGCAGGTGATTTGGATCTTCCTATTGCACTTCGGAAATAGAAGCGCAGATGCGCATCATATCATATAGCATCCATTGTTTCTTTTGATCGCTTATCTGGAGAATTCAGGAGCTTTGTCATTGCACTATCGGCGGTGGATATTCCACGGAATTACCAAGATGCGTTGAAGGATAGTAGATGCGTTTAGCCATGGAAGAAGAAATGGTTGCTCTTCAGTCAAGAGGTACCTGGAGCCTTGTTACTGCACCTACCGATGTGTCTACAGTGAGCTGCAAGTGGGTATTTACGGTTAAGCAGAATGCAGATGGCAGCATTGACAGATACAAGGCATGTGTGGTTGCTCGTGGCTTTACACAGACATATGGGGTGGATTATCTTGATACATTCTCGCCGGTTGCTCATCATTCCACCCTACGGATCCTCCTCTATGTTGCGGTTACTCGTGATTGGCCACTATTCCAATTAGATGTCAAGAATGCATTTTTATATGGTGACTTGCACGAGGAAGTCTACATGCAACAGCCACCTGGTTTTGTTGTTGAGGGGGAGTGTTCTAAGGTGTGTAGACTTCATAAGGCTATCTATGGCCTTAAGCAAAGCCCCAGAGCTTGGTTCCAGAAGCTCTCAGACCTGTTTGAAAAACAGGGGTACAGACGTTCCAATGCAGATCATTCCTTGTTCGTACAGAAGACATCCAGAGGTATTATTGCAATTATGGTGCATGTAGATGATATCTTGATTACAGGTGATGATGGACAAGGAATTCAGAGGGCGAAAGAAATGATGGGTCGTGAATTTGTCACCAAGGACCTTGGAGTTAGATATTTTCTGGGACTGAAATTCGCCAAAAATCCTCACGGGCTAGTAATGACCCAGAGGAAATGTCACTGACCTGTTGAGTGAAACAAAAATGCTTTGTTGGCGACCTGCCACTACACCCATGGATCCCAGTATGAAATTATATGATGACGACACTGATGAGGTGGATAGGAGAAGATACAGAGAATTGGTGGGCAAGCTTCTCTGTGTTACTATTACCAGACCCGATATCTATTTTGTTGTTAGTCGGGTGAGCCAGTTCATGGAGCAACCACGTCAGGTACATATGGATGTTATACATATGATACTCAGGTATCTTAAGTCATCTCCAGGTGCAGGTCTGTTGTTCAAGAAAGACGAGGAGATTACTATTTCAGCATGTGCAGATGCAGATTACGCAGGATGCCCAAAGGATAGGAAGTCCATCACTGGATTTGTTGTGTATGTCAGAGACTCTTTGGTACCTTGGAGAAGCAAGAAGCAAACGGTTGTAGCAAGATCCAGTGATGAGCCTGAATATAGGGCTATGGCCCAGGTCAGTACAGAAATGATGTGGGTGAAAGCTGTTCTTACAGATCTATATATAGAAGTCCCTCTTCCTATGGTTCTGGAATGTGACAATCAAGTTGCCCTATTTATTGCAAATAATCCAGCATTTCATGAACGAACCAAGCACATTGAGGATGATTGTCACTTCATACGAGATATGATTCAGAAGGGGTCTATTTCTACATCACATGTTAGCTAAGGGGACCAAAGTGCAGACATCTTTACCAAGACGTTACTTCGAGGGCCGTTCCAGAAGTGTTCGTCCAGGCTGAGCATGATTGACATCTATGCTCCACCTTGAGGGGGAGTGTAGAGATATATGTCATTCTATTTTGTATCGTTTCGTATTTTCTCTTTTTCTTTTGCACTCTTGATGTATTTTACCCATAGGCTACTCTCCTATATAAGAAAGCCTAGGGTGTATGGAATAAATAAGTCTCTTATTTTTCCCAACATTCTTTAGAAGATGTGTCATATCCTGCCTCAGATTTCACCGGATTCTTTCCGGTGTGAAGCGTGTCAGTTGGGAAAACATCACAGATCTACTTTCCCTAGTCGTCAATCTCGGAGCAGTAGCTCCCCTTTCGAATTATTTCATGTTGACATTTGGGGTCCGAGTCGTGTCCCTGATCACTAGGGACACGGGTTTTATCTAGTTGTGGCTGATGATTTTTCTCGTTTGTCATGGGTGTTTTTGTTGAAGAATAAATCTGAAGCAGGGGATGTGATCAAAAATCTTATAAATAAAGTGCAGAATGATTTTTCGTTTAAAATTGTGCGTACGGATAATGCTTTGGAATTTTGTACTCGTGCTCTTTCTCACTTTTTCTTGCCTAGAGACATTATCCATCAAACAACATGTGCTTACACGTCCCAACAAAATGGCGTTGCAGAAAGAAAGCATCGACATCTCTTTGATATCACTCTGACTCTACTTATTCAGAGTTGCGCACCCATTTTCTATTGGGGTGATGTTGTGCTTATGGCATGTTATCTGGTGAATCGTATGCTATCCTCTGTCTTAGGTGAGAAAGTTCCTCTTTCAGTTGTCTTCCCTGACAAGGAATAATTCTCCCTTACTCCTCGTGTCTTTGGCTCGGTTGCTTTTGTCCATCAGCTCTCTCCAGGACTTGACAAGCTCTCACCTAGGGCTGTCAAGTATGTATCTGTTGGGTACTCTCGTACGCGAAAGGGTCTATGACCCTTTGTACAGGAAATATTATGTCAGTGTTGATGTCACGTTCTTTGAGTCTGTGATGTATTTCTCTCATGCAGGTGACAGGTTGACTTTCTCCACTACTGATGATGAGATTTATGCGCCACCTCCTCCTATGCGTCCATCCGTTCCCATACCAGTTCCTGTTGTTCCATCACCACCACCACCTCCTCCACATCCACCTGTGCCACCTTTACCGCGATTCTATACCCGTCGTCATGTCTCTGCTCATGGAACTCGTCTATCATCCACCATGCCTCAGGATTGTCCAAATAACATTATAATGATGGGTCTGACGATGTGCAAGTGCAGAGATCTCTGCAAGAGAATAGCATACCGGCGAGTACGATTGTTGATGATTTGAATGTACCTATTGCCTTACGGAAGCAAAAGCGTACATGTGCATCATATCCACTTGCTTTACAGGTTTCATTCCATCGTCTTACTGGTGATTTTCAGCAGTTTGTTGTGGCCTTATCTACCGTGGAAATACCACGGAATTATCAGGATGCATTGAAGGAGAGTTGTCGGCGTTCTGTCATGGAGGAGGAAATGGTTGCTTTGAGGTCACGAGGTACATGGAGCTTGGTTTCTGCTCCTCCAAAAGCTTCTGTTGTCAGTTGTAAATGGGTATTTACTGTCAAAATATCATGCAGATGGCAGCCTTGATCGTTACAAAGCAAGGCTTGTAGCACATGGGTTTACTCAAACATACGGCGTGGATTATATGGACACATTTTCTCTAGCTGCACGTCACTCCACTCTACGTGTCATTCTTTCAGTTGTTGTGGTACGTGATTGGCCCTTGTTTCAGCTTGATGTTAAAAATGACTTTTTGTATGGGGATCTGCAGAAGAAGTCTACATGCAGCAGCCTTCGGGGTTTACTGCTGAGGGGGAGAGTCAGATGGTGTGTAGACTTCACAAGGCAATATATGGCCTTAAACAAAGCCCGCGGGCGTGGTTTCATAAGCTTTCTGACCTAATTCAGAAGCAAGGGTTCAAAAGATCAAATGCAGATCATTCTTTGTTTGTTCAGAAGACTCCCAGAGATACTGTTGTTATCATGGTTTATGTTGATGATATACTTGTTACGGGAGATGATATGCAGGGGATAAAGATGGCAAAAGCATTTCTAGGCCATCAATTTGTTACTAAGGATCTTGGTACCCTACGATATTTTCTGGGGTTGGAATTTGCTAGGAATGCGCATGGTCTTGTGATAAAACCCAATGGAAGTATATTACAGACATGCTTGTTGAGATGGACATGATTGGTTGTCGACCCTCGACTACTCCCATGGATCCTAGCATGAAGTTATATGATGATGATGATACAGATGAGGTTGACAGGAGAAGATATAGAGAGATGGTGGGAAAACTTCTCTATTTACTATAACTAGACATGATATCGCTTTTGCAGTGAGTCGGGTGAGTCAGTTCATGGAACAGCCGAGACAAGTTCACGCGGATGCCATATACATGATACTGAGATATTTAAAGTCGTCTCTAGGTGCAGGACTACTGTTTAGGAAAGAAACAAATATCTCAGTTTCTGCATGTGCTGATGCGGATTATAAGGATGCCCTAAGGATCGGAAGTCTACTTCAGGTTTTGCAGTGTTTGTTGGCAGTTCTTTGGTTTCTTGGAAAAGCAAGAAACGAACAGTGATGTCTAGATCTAGTGTTGAATCTGAGTACAGGGCCATGGCACAAGCAAGTACAGAGATGATGTGGGTTCGAGCTGTGTTAGAAGATCTGCATATAGATGTAACTCTACCCATGCAACTACAATGCGACCATCAAGCAGCGCTATTCATTGCTAATAATCATGCATTTCATGAAAGAACAAAGCATATTGAGGTATATTGACACTATACTAGAGATATGATTCAAAAGGGCTTGATTTCTACTTCCCATGTCAGTTCAGGAGAGCAGACTGCAAACATATTTACCAAACCATTGCTCAGAGGGTCATTCCAGAAGTGTTCTTCCAAGCTGAGCATGATTGATATCTATGCTCCATCTTGAGGGGGAGTGTAGAGATATTTCTAGACTCTGTGTACTCTTCTGTTATGTCTAGTTTCTTTTATCCATCTTATGTAATTTACCCATAGGCTTTCTCTATATAAGAGAGCCTAAGGTTCTCTGGAATAAACAACCAACTCCTTTCTTCCAACAAGATACATGAATATGAAATATATCTCTTCAGTAGATTCACAAAAAATATAACTTTGGGTCTATTTATTTAAAGAATCACAAGCAAATAATTACAAATTAGTTATGCAAGATAACATCATCTTATCTAAAAGGATCCCTAGTTGGGTTAATACCTAGAACCTTGGCAACCAGTTCATGTTGTTGGATGGAATGAATCTCTTATGTATGTGGGAATTTCTCTATCACCATATAGCATAGGAGTTTTTATACATTTTTAGGTCCACATTTATAAATGGTCATAAACAAAAGATATCCCTCTCATTATCAAAACTTTTTATCTCAGTCTTCTGCCAAACATAACTTTTTACACAAGTAAAATTCTTTCCTAAAAGTATATCCTGAAAGATGAAACCAATATTTGTAGAATTAGTGAAATAAAATCAAATACGGATAACTATGCAAACTTACATGTTTAGAAGCTTATCACTCTTTTGCTTAGGCAGTGATCCAGAAAACGAATTGTTGCCTAGGTATCTTTCATCAATATGATAAAAACACAAGTCAAATTCTATAGGTGAAGAAGAATACATTTCCCACTACATCAATAAATAATTGCTCTTACAGGGTACTGAGCGAACTTAAATTGAAAAGGGGCTGCGGAAGAGGACCCGTTAGATTGTTGAAACTCAGATCTCTGACACAGAGGATGAATGAAAAAACAAAATTAGCTGGTATATCAAATTTGTTATTAACACAATCTCACATGAAATATCGACTTACAGAATATTCAGATTTGCAAATTCTCCAATATTCGATGGAAGTGACCCTGTAAGTTTGCTGTTCCTTATGACTCTATTGAATTCCATAGAAAGAGTAAATTAGGTGGGCTTAACAGAAAAATAAGGCCAAAAATATCATCGGGGAAAATTGGGTCATACAAGGTGTTCAAAGATTTCATGTCATGTATGAAATCTAGCGTCGAGCTCGCATTCACTAATTCACCAATACGCCTGAAAAGTTCATCATTTCGCTAAACAAAAGTAGTAAAATACATAAACAAAGCAACCATGATCACTTATTCAGATCATAACCAACTTCCTTCCAGCATGGCTTTTTAAAAGAAAGCATCGTTATGTGTATACATATACATAGGAAAATTTTCCAATGAGGTGCAACTTTTTTATCCTAAAAACTCCATTCATCTCTTTTAAGATATTTGCGTTACTCTTTCGCTCTCTCATATATTGTTTACTTTCGTTGTCCTGTTTATGTAATTTATTCATAGAGTTTTTCTCTTATATAAGAGAGCTCTAGGGTTAGATGAATGTTATGTTCATTTTCTCCTCAACATGGTATCAGAGCGACAGTCCTAGACCGGAGCCTGCGACCTAACCCTAGCCCCTCACCACCAAGAATCCCTCTCTCCTTGCGCGGCCTCCCCACGCCGCCGTCGGGCCTCCTCGCCGCCGCCGCCAGGCCTTCTCACGCGCGGTCTCCTTGTGTTGTCGTCCTCACGCGGGGAGGGGGGGTGACGACGCCGTCCCTCTAGGGCTGCCAAAGCCCTGCGTGTTCGCCATCCTCATTTGATCGAGAGCTAGGTCCTTCTTTGGACCTCTAGGGTGTGACGGGTTCATCTAAATCACCCTAGCCACCAAAAGGCCGCATCGAAGAATGGAAGACGTTGTGGTATAAGTCTACACCCACAACTATCTTCCCATATGTTTGTGTAGACACAAGTCTTGTTCGTTGTGAATCCCAGTCTTGGTGATTGTCGTTGTTATGGGTGACAACAAAGCAGATGCTTCATCCATGGGGGGGTCAAAGGTCCAGCCCCCATCGTCAAAATGGATGGCACGAACTATGAACTGTGGGCCATGCAGTTCATGAGTCTAATGCAGTGTAATGGCAAGAAGCACATCCTCACGGTGGAGGAACCAAGTGACAAGACTGGGATAAATGACTCATGGGAGGCAGATGATGCTTATGCACAAGTATGGCTATCTGGGACTGTGTCCTCTAAGATAGCTAATGATATTCTGAGCTAGCCAACAGCGAAGGCTATGTGGGACATTCTCGCCGCCACATACTCACCGGCGAAGAATGAGTCGAAGATACTCCATCTCAACCATGACATCTTCACATCCAAGCAGAATGATCGTCCCCTTCATACCCTCTATACTTTCTTGAGGGGTATGTTTGAAAAGTTGCATGGTTACATTCCCTTGACTGCTACGCCAGAGCAACTCAAGGCATACAGAGAGTCTGTGATGACTAGAGTCATTCTAGCAGCTCTTGATCATGAGTATGATGATGCCCGTGCCCAGATCCTTACTGACGCTAACATACCTCCAATGGATGTTAGACTATTTGGAGCATGCGTCACTTATGTAATAGATGGGTAAATGGATCCCTCCAGGATCCATTTACCCCACCACTGAGTTTAGTCCCACATCTACCAGTGGTGGGACTTGGAGGCTCTGAGGAGGCTATATAAGGAGCCCCAGACAACCTGTAACCATTGAGAAAGTCAATAGACAAACATGGCCCTTTGAGGCCTTCTCCCGTGGTTTCATCCCGCTCCTCACGGAGTAGGGTTCCACGTAAATCTTTGTGTTCTTCCAGTTTTATATTTCTAGATTATGCTATGTTTTATCATTCCGCTTCCGCTTCCGATTTCTAACATGGTATCAGAGCCTGTTCGATTATCGGAGTTTTTTTCTCATGTTCTTATTCTTGTTCGAGATTCGAATGTGTTTCGATTATTGATTGAAGATTTAGCAAAGTTCGTATTCAAGTCTGCATGAGATCATTCAGCATCAAGCATCATTGTATAAAGTTCTAGGGTTTCGTTTCTTGAAACCCTAGATATTCTGTCTAGAAGCCAAGCTCCAGATCTGGGCAGCAGCGGTTCCTTGCCTAGCATGTTGGATACCAACTAGAGCTTCATCGCAGGAGACATCCAGGCTTTGTGATCTTCAAGCGGCGAGCAGGCAGCAGCCTTCCTTCTACTTCGCGTCAGGCAAAGGGTTCTCGAACAGGAACCCTAACATCTGGCGATATCATCAAGATCAGCCTGGAATCTAGATCTGGACATGCTAAACCAGGCCAGCCCTCAGCAGGCGGCGAGGACTCTCGTGCAAGTTCCAATGGCGACTCCACGGTGGGCGCAAATCTTCTCCGAGCCGAGGCCCATGCGGCGTCGCCCCTAAGATGCAGGTGGCTCCTTCACGCGACCTTCATCCTGGCATCTCCAACGGCATGCGACAAGAAGATCCAGACGCGCACCCTCCGCGTAGTACCCTTTCTTCCAGATCTATTCCAACAGGCGGTGCAGACACGACTTCGATCTCCACGGCACCAGGTGCAGCCTCCCTCTCTACATCCCGTGCTCGAGCGCGCAGGCGGAGGCACACACCCTTCTGCTTCCCAAGCGGTGTGCCCCAACTTGCTCTGATCGGCGCACGTGATACAGGCGGTGAGGCGAATTGCTCGCCCATCTCTCCCGCGACGCTCCCCTCGACTCCAGGCCTTGCGCGGTACCAGGCTCGCGCAGGCGGTGCGCTCCGATCATCTTGCTCCTTCGATCTCCTCTCTTTGGCGGCGATCTTCTCTCCCAAATCCACTTCGACAGCGGCGGCATCCAACGAAGGTTCCCACGTTGGGTTCCTACGTTGGGAATAAATTCTTAACGGGCATTAAACAAATGAGGGTTCCCACGTTGGGAACCCTAGGGTAGCGGCCCATTATTAAAAAAAATTAGGCAGAAGTTTGGGCCTGCATGGGCCGAGAGTTTTTCTAAAAAGGAAAAAAAAAGAGGCACGTACATAAAAAAAATCGTACGCAAATTCAAAAAAATCTAATTTTGAAAGAAAAAGGCGCGTACAATAAAAAGCCTTACGCAAATGTTTTGCTTAAAAAAATAAAAATAAAAATAAAAATAAATGAAGAGGCGCGTACATTTACAAAAAAAATCGTACGCAATTTTAAAAAAAAAGAAAAAAAAATGAGTTGCAAAAGCCGAAAAAAATGATGGAACGGTTGATGTTGAAAAAAATGACGGCTATTTAAAAAAAATTGAAAAAAAATGCGAGAAATTCTTTTGAGAAGATTCATGTTTTCCCTATATTTATATATTATCTTATCTTCTCCCAACGTGGTCAACAATGTCATTCCGACCAGTATGGGAGAAAGGGGGAGTATATGTAGAGTCACAGGTCTTATTCTAAGATTCAGATGTCAGATTTTCCAGACCGATCAGATGTTTAGACTTTGCAATCTTCAGATTCAGACTCAACGACGACGCATGCCAATCATTTGTCATTCTTGTTGGTCGGCCAGAGCTTTCATGTGAGCCATAGGGACTCCAAAGCAGAGGACCATTCCCTATGCCATTAAGGGCAAGGGTTTTCATGTGATATCATAGGGACTCCAGAGTAGAGTACCATTCTCTGCACTAGATAGATCATGTTTCACACTCCAGCCCATTCGTCCTCCTCACATGCACACCATGAGAAGCAACGTCCTCGACTGCAGCAATTGTGCACGTTGGGTTGATATTGTCTGTAGTGTCATTTATTGTGAGTTGAGTTTCTTTCTGTTTGTCCAAGCTGAGCATTGCATGCTCCAGCTTGAGGGGGAGTGTTAGAGTATTTGGAGCATGCGTCACTTATATAATAGATGGGTAAATGCATCCCTCCAGGATCCATTTACCCCACCACTGAGTTTAGTCCCACATCTACCAGTGGTGGGACTTGGAGGCTCTGAGGAGGCTATATAAGGAGCCCCAGACCTCCTGTAACTGTTGGAGTATTCGTGTGTGCGCCCATTGAGTTGTAACAGGGTAAATGGATCATGGAGAAGATCCATTTACCCCATCCAGTGTTTAGTCCCATACCGCCTAGTGGTGGGACTTGGAGGCTCTGGAGAGGCTATATAAGGAGCCCCAGACCTCTTGTACTCATTGAGAAAAAAAGAAATGCATAGCATGCCCCTTTGAGGGCTTCTCCCGTGGTTTCATCCCGCTCCTCACGGAGTAGGGTTCCACGTAAAAATCCCGCTTGTTCGTTCTTCTTATGTTATTTATCTTTTCCATGTTACGCTTCCGCTTCCGATTTTCTAACATGGTATCAGAGCGGGTCGATTCTCGAGGGTTTTCTTTTATGTTGTTTGTAATATGTTCGAGATTCGTTTTATGTTGAAGATCTGATGTTCGTGTTCGAGATCTTTTCATATCATTCTACGGCTGGATTTATGTTCTAGGGTTTCATTTTTTTTGAAACCCTATTTTCTTCCGTCGAAGCTCTCATCTTCCAGGCAGTCGATCTCGTGTTCCAGCAACTCTGTGGGGGCGTTCTCCTGGCAGTGCCCCCCCCCCCGGCTCATATCGCATCTTCAAGCAAGGCAGCCTTCAGGTGCAAGTGCACCAGGCGTGCCCTTGCGGCAGTTACAGGGAGACGCGCACCCTGTTGTGTCTTCTCCCAAAGCATAATCGCACATCCAGTGCCTCCAATCTTCTCCAGGCACAGCCGCAAAGGGCGGCGCCGCCCAACATCACGCCTTCAACCTCCAGGCACAGCCGCAAAGGGCGGCGGCACGCCTCAGGCGCGTCCTCGCGCAACACTCCCCCTTGCGCTCACAGCAGAGCCTCCTCGCCCTGGCGGAACCCATCGAGTCTTCTACAAGCGGCGGCGGCGGCCCCAGGCGCGTGATCCCAGGCGCACCCTTTCTCTAGTCACGCGCGAGTTCAGAAGCCCACCGCGCGTGCTCTCCCATCTCGGTGGCGCATCCCCAGCCCCTCGCCCCATCGCTCCCGGTCGTGACGATCTCCTGCGCAGCCCATCGCCGCTTGGGGTTGTGCGGCCAATCGAGGCCACCCCCTGGATCCCTCCGCCGCCAGCGACAACTCCGGCGATGCCCCTCCCTCCAGGCGGCGCAAGGCCGGGCCCCTCCCTCCAGGCCGCATCTCCCATTTCCAGGAGGCGGCGGCATTTCATTGCGAGGGTTCCCAACGGGGGAACCCTAGTTGGGTGTTATAAAACAAAAAAATCTTGTTTTGGGCCCAGATGTGGGCCTTTGTCTTTAAAAAAAATGGAAGGGCCCAGGGAAAAAAAGAGGGCTGCTTTGTGGGCCGATTTTGGCCATTTGTTACAAAAAAAAGGAAAAAAAAAGAAGAAGAAAAAAGAAAAAAAGGCGCGTACACCTGAAGAAAGAAAAAAAGCCGTACGCAATTGCAAAAAAAAAGGCGCGTACAAGGAAAAGTCGTACGCAATTAAAAAAAAAGAAGTTTGAAGAAAAAAAAGGAATTTGAAAAGGCGCGTACACACACAAAAAAAGCCGTACGCAAAGTTTATCAAAAAAAAGTTGAAAAGCCGTATAAAAAAAAGAGAAAAGGGTTGAACGGCTTATGTTAAAAAAAATTATGGCGGCTTAAAAATAAAATGATGATAAAAAAAAAGAAGCCGCAAGTTCATGTTTTGTTTTCCCCATTATTTTGTCTTCTCCCAACTTGGTCGATGTCCATGTTTTCAGACAAGTATGGGAGAAAGGGGGAGTACATATGTAGAGTCACAGGTCTTGTATTCCAGATGCAGATTCAGATTTCCAGACTGATCAGATTTCAGACTCTACGGTTCAGATCCAGTTTCAGACTCGACATCAGATAGTTCCGAGTTTGCAGTTCAGACACGCACGAGTATGCGATCATTGTCAGATGAGCATATGCTGTCATCATCAGTTCGTGGTCCCCATCATTCTTCTAGTTGTCAGGCCAGGGTTTTCATGTGAGCCATAGGAACTCCAGACTCCAGAGCAGAGGACCATTCCCTATGCCATTGAGGGCAAGGGATTTCATGTGGTATCATAGGTACACCAGAGCAGTGCACCATTCTCTGAGCCAGATGGGAGAGACCCAGTTCTCCTACGAGGAGACTTATTTCAGACTCCATTCTCTAGCGACCGTGGACTCCGACGAGGATTGCACAGCCACGGCCTTTTTCAGTTCGGCCCTTTTCAGAGATGGAGCAGTTGTCCACATGTTGTGGCGGGCCAGAGAACTCCGACGAGGAGACTCATTTCCAGTTGCAGTGACTCTGACAAGCGCAGTTCAGAGCACATGCTCTCCGACGAGGAGATTCAGAAGACTCACACTCCAGCCCGTTCGTCCTCCTCACCTGCACGACATGAGAAGCAACGTCCTCGACTGCAGCAATGTGCGCGTTGGGTTGATATTGTCCGTAGTGTCCTGTAGCGTTGAGTTGAGTTTATTTCTGTTTGTCCAAGCTGAGCATTGCATGCTCCAGCTTGAGGGGGAGTGTTGGAGTATTCGTGTGTGCGCCCATTGAGCTGTAACAGGGTAAATGGATCATGGAGAAGATCCATTTACCCCATCCAGTGTTTAGTCCCATACCGCCTAGTGGTGGGACTTGGAGGCTCTGGAGAGGTTATATAAGGAGCCCCAGACCTCCTGTACTTATTGAGAAAAAAAGAAATGCATAGCATGCCCCTTTGAGGGCTTCTCCCGTGGTTTCATCCCGCTCCTCACGGTGTAGGGTTCCACGTAAAAATCCCGCATGTTCGTTCTTCTTATGTTATTTATCTTTTCCATGTTACGCTTCCGCTTCCGATTTTCTAACAGTAACCATTGAGAAAGTCAATAGACAAACCTGGCCCTTTGAGGCCTTCTCCCATGGTTTCATCCTGCTCCTCACGGAGTAGCGTTCCACGTAAATCTTTGTGTTCTTCCAGTTTTATATTTCTAGATTATGCTCTGTTTTATCATTCCGCTTCTGCTTCTGATTTTCTAACAATGGAGGAGTCATATCGTAGATTGAGTAGACTATCTATATCCTCAGGAGGTACTCTGCAGTCCCAGACATCTTCAGCTATGGCTGCCTCTCGTGGTAGGGAAGCCATTTTCCATATTGTGGAAGAGGGAGCACAAACCGTGGCAGAGGGGGGTGGTCTACCCCGTCTGCTGTACATCTACTGCCATAGATCCGGCCACTCTGAGGATACATGTTATTCCAAGCATGGGTTTCCTGCTTCAACCCGGGCTGCAGAGCAGACACAACCAGTTGGGAGCCCTTCACCTGCTTCTGATCAGAGATTTGATGACCTTGTTGCTCGACTCAGGGATATCATGCCCACTACCAGTTCGACCGGATCTCCTTCAGGATCTTCAGAAGTGGCTGCCTCAGCATCAGCATCTACGTCAGGTATAGAGTATGCCTTTACTACTTGTTACAGGGCGGACTTATCAGAGTGGATCATGGATTCAGGTGCATCACATCATCTCTGTGGTGACAAAGGACAGTTTAGTGACTTTCGTCCTGCCCAACCCGGACGATCAGTTGTGATAGTAGATGGTACACAGTCTCCCATTACTGGTCAGGGGGAGGTGCAGTTGACTCCTACCTTGAGGCTTCTTAATGTTCTCTATGCCCCTGAATTTTCTATGAATTTATTATCAATTAGTCAAATCACCAGATATTTACATTGTCGTGCCATATTTGATCCATCTGCTTGTGTTTCAGGATATACTTACAGGCAGAGTGATTGGAAGTGGCCGTGAGCAAGGGGGCCTTTACAGACTTGTGCAGTCTCTGTATGCTGGTGCCTCATCTTCTCTACGCACTGGGTCTGTTTCTCCGTACATGTGGCATCTGCGTTTTGGTCATCTTCCTCTGCAAAAGCTCGTGCATGTTCTTCCACAGATTTCTCCTCGCTCCACTTTTCAATGCGAGGCCTGCCAGCTTGGGAAGCATCACCGGTCCTCTTTCCGGAGTTGTCAGGGTCCAAGTAGTCATAGTCTGTTTTGGTTATTTCATTTCGATATTTGGGGTCCTAGTCGTGTCCCAGATCATCAGGGACACAGATTTTATCTTGTTGCTGTTGATGAGTTTTCTAGGTTGTCTTGGATTTTTTTTTAAGAATAAGTCAGATGCTGGTCCTGTTATCCAGACTTTTAATTAATGAAGTGAAGAACATCTTTTCTGCTAGAGTCAAGTACATACGTTCTGACAATGCTCTAGAATTCTGCACTCTGCAGTAATCAACTCTCTCAATTTCTTAAGTCTCATGGCATTATGCATCAGACATCGTGTGCATATACCTCCCAACAGAATGGGGTGGCTGAGAGGAATCACCGTCATCTTTTAGATGTTACCAGAACCCTCTTGATTCAGAGTTGTGCTCCCCATTCCTATTGGGGAGATGCGGTTCTAACTGCTTGTTATCTGGTAAACCGTATGCCTTCTTCGGTGTTAGGGGAGAAGATCTCGTTCTCGATTGCGTTTCCCGAGAAGGATCTTTTCTCGCTTACGCCTCGTGTCTTTGGTTCGATTGTGTTTGTTCATCAGCTCTCTCATGGTCATGACAAGCTGTCTCCCAGATCTGTCAAATGTGTATTTGTTGGATATTCCAAAACCCAAAAAGGATATCGTTGTTTTGACCCTGTTCGACGAAGATACTATGTCAGTGCTGATGTCACCTTATTTGAGTCTATTATGTAATTTTATCCCATAGGTGATAGGCTTGCTCCTTCAGATGATGGAGAAGATATCTATATGCCTCCTCCTCCGTCGTTACCATGTTCTACTCCTCCTCCTCCTCTACCACCACCACCACCACCGTCTCCTACTTTCTTTCCTCATGTCTACCAGCGAAGACCCCCTGCTCCTGCGCCTCCTCCATTGTCCAGCACGCCCGAGGTATGTACTGAGCATTTGAGTTCTTCTATTGGCATGGGTGATTTGCATGTACAGAATAAGGTACAGGGTGCAGATAATATGTCTACTACTTTTGTCGTTGATCTAGATATCCCTATTGCACTTCAGAGGCAGAAACGTGCACGTACGATGAACCCCAAATATGGGGTGGACTTTGGTTCTCATGTTTCCTTGGAGCGTTTGTCCACGGAGTTTCGGAATTTTGTTGTGGGATTGTCAGCCGTACAGATACCACGGTCGTATCAAGAGGCTTTGCAGAGCAGTCAGTGGCGTTTAGCCATGGAAGAAGAGATGGCAACGTTACAATCGTGGGGTACTTGGAGTGTCGTCGACCCTCCACCAGGTGCGTCTGTTGTTGTTAGCAAATGGGTTTTTACTGTGAAGCATCGCGCTGATGGTACAGTGGACCGATACAAGGCCAGGTTGGTTGCTCGTGGGTTCACACAAACATATGGGGTGGACTATCAGAATACGTTTTCTCCTGTGGCACGTCATTCTACCCTAAGAATTCTCGTTACTGTGGTTGTAGTCCGTGATTGGCCACTTTTCTAGTTGGATGTCAAGAATGCTTTCTTGTATGGTGATTTGCAGGAAGAGGTCAATATGCATCAGCCACCTGGGTTTGCTGCTGAGGGGGAATCCAGTATGGTGTGTCGTCTTCATAAGGCTATATATGGCCTTAAGAAGAGTCCAAGGGCTTGGTTTTAGAAGCTCTCAGAGTTGATAGAACAGAAGGGGTTTGTTAGATCTAATTCAGATCATACTCTCTTTGTAAAGAGAGACAAGAACGGTGTTGTGGTCATCTTGGTTTATGTTGATGACATTGTTATCACTAGTAGTGATGCACAGGAAATCCAAGCAGCTAAGGACTTTCTTGGAAAGCAGTTTGTTACCAAGGATCTGGGTACGCTTCGTTACTTCCTTGGATTGGAGTTTACACGAAATCAACAGGGTATGGTTATGACATAAAGGAAGTACGTTATTGATCTTCTATCTAAGACAGGTATGATAGGATGTAGACCAGCTACTACCCCGATGGACCCTAATGTGAAGCTTCACGATGACGGATCTGAGGAGGTGGACAAGAGACGCTACAGAGAACTGGTAGGAAAATTACTGTATGTTACTATTACCAGGCCTGATACATCTTTTGTTGTTAGTAGAGTAAGTTAGTTCATGGAGCAACCCAGGCAAGCGCACATGGATGCAGTATTCATGATTTTGAGATATTCGAAGTCATCTCCAGGCGCAGGTCTTCTGTTTAGAAGAGACACGTCTCTCTCCGTTACAGGGTGTGCGAATGCAGACTATGTTGGGTGTCCTAGTGACAGGAAGTCTACTTCAGGTTTCATTGTGTTTGTTGGCAGCTCACTAGTCTCATGGAAGAGTAAGAAACAAACTGTTGTTGCTCGATCCAGTGCAGAATCAGAATATAGGGCAATGGCCCAAGGTAGTACTGAGATGATGTGGGTCAAGTCTGTCCTGACTGATCTAATGATTGAAGTACCTCTTCCTATGCATCTCAAATGCGATAATCAGGTAGCTTTATTTATAGCTAATAATCCAGCATTCCATGAAAGGACGAAGCATATCAAGGTAGACTGTCACTACACTCGGGACTTGATCCAAAAGGGGCTTATCTCAACATTTTATGTTGCGTCAGGAGATCAAATTGCATACATGTTTACTAAAGCTCTGGCTAGAGGTCCTTTTCATCACTGTTGTTCCAAGCTTAGCATGATAGATATATATGCTCCAGCTTGAGGGGGAGTTTTAAGATATTTGCGTTACTCTGTCGCTCTTTCATATATTGTTTATTTCCGTTGTCCTGTTTATGCAATTTACCCATAGAGCTTTTCTCCTATATAAGAGAGCTCTAGGGTTAGATGAATGTTATGTTCATTTTCTCCTCAACAATCTCTATTGTTCATCTCTATTGTTCATTTGATGATCGTCGTGTAAAAATATGAACTACAATATGTAAAATAACAGGGTCTGTAAAAAAGAACTTCTACATTGTGGATTTAAAATAAATATGTTTAGCATAAAGTTAAAGGTAAATATGCAACAGGACATACTGGAATCTAAAAGAAATGTGCATGTAGCATATAAACTATTGACCAAAACACTAAACTCTAATATAAACGGAGTGTCTTGTAGAGGGGATGAATGCATACATGCATGCATTTATAGAGAGAGAGGGAGAGTTTTGACACTCACAAATCAGTCAACTTTGTCAGATTGGCAAAACTTTCAGGAATAGGACCTTGAAATGAATTCCCCTGAAGCTTCCTGCATATTGTGGAGGACTACAGTTGCTATCTTTTCTTTTGAAAAAAAAAAAGAAAAATGCTATCCCCACCGCACATAAATGGCAGAATAGTTGATACGTTAATAGCATTAAATCAATTAATTGGGTAAAAAAACTCATCTTACAAGGATGTGAGGCTTATTAGGCTTCCCAAGAGGTTAGGCAGTTTGCCTGACAAGTTTGTGTCTGATGCCACTCTGCCACGACAACACACATGCATAAGTTGGAATGCAACTGTTAAAAATGCTAGTGAAAATCGAAGTATTGTAAATTTTACAGAATCCTCAGTTTTTTAAGTTTCACAAAGGTGGATGGTATTTCTCCGCTGATGCCTGAACTGTCAATGTACCTGTAGGAAGGCAGGCGCAAAGATGAGTATCCAAATATTGAGAACAGAAAAAGATTGAGGATACTCATAGAAACCACTTACAATTGTTCTAGATTGGCCAGACTGCCAAACTCAGCAGGGAGAGAGCCGTTGAAGTCGTTAGCATTTAGCCCCCTAAACATAAATCAGTAGATTTAAATAACGCTTATAGATTGAATCGATCTGATGCAACACATACCCTCAGGATTCTCAGAATGCTGAAACATTGTTAAATTTATCTGTAGTTATACCATGTTTTAACAGAAACAGATGCCTTTTATATACCCCGACAATTTTTATGAAGCTTGGACTTCAAAGTGAATACTTAATTGTCTTACATCGATATGAGCCTCCGAAGATTTCCAAGTTCCTTTGGAAGAGGTCCTGACAGTGAATTGTAACCCACTGTACTGGATATTGATCATGAGAACAAAAGCAAGATATAATGAGTAAATTATGGGTTTGTTTGAAACCTTCAGGAAGCACCAAGGTTTCACCCGACTTACAAGTATTCCAAACGGGATAAATTTCCAATGAATGCCGGTAATGAACCTGTCAAAAAGTTTTTGGACAAGAGCCTGCCAGAAAATGATGAATATCTCAGTACAATCCATACATGTTGATGAAAGGTCATAATTATTTTTAGCTCCTAAAGTCATTAACTTCTGTTTGCAAACTAGATAACATGATAAAATAGAATAAGATGTACAGGTTGTCTAGAAATTTCAGATTCCGGATCTCGTCTGGGACTGGCCCAATTACATCCAGATTGTACACTTTCCTGTCAGTGAATACAAGAAATATCGTAAATGGAACAGTTCATCTTTTGAGTCCTTAAATATTAAACCAATCGTAAATAGAACAGTTCATCTTTTGAGTCCTTAAATATTAAACCAAGCATGCAATGCGAAACCACTGGCAGCTTACAGCTTTGTGATATGGCAAAGTGTCTTGTTATTGTATGTGCAATCGCATTTTATTGCAGGGTTGTAACTTGTGCTGTCGAGGATCGTAGAGTCGATCGCCGCACCAGTGCACGGGTTTCCGCTGATATTCCATGTGCTATCGGCTGAAATGCTCCACCGGTCAAACATTGTGTTCAATGCATTTACTGCCAAATTGAACACATGAATAAGTCATTTACTGCCAAATTGAACACATGAATAAGTGGGATGTGTATGGTTAGTCATATGCTAAAAGCTCCATAATTCTGCATACATTCATACCAGATGATTTAGCTACTACTACAAAGAGATTTTCTTAGAAGGTAAAGCACAAACTCAAGTCTACTCGCTATATTACCACCATGATATAGAGGATGGAAAAGTAAAATATCTCAAATAGAGTATAACTTGCGTAGAAAAAAATAAATACTTTGGCATAAAAATCAAAGCCTGAAGCAGGATTCGGCTACCCACCCTCAATCGGATCTGTTCTGGCCTGAGCTTCTGATCTCCCAAGGAACAAACCCAAGAACAAGAAGCAACCAAACAGACGCAACAAGCGTGAATCCGGCCTTCTCAGATCCACCATCTCCTCCTCACAGATGTTCGTATACCAATTTGGGAAAAACTAAGCAGCTAAACTGAAGGAACCAGGAGACGGAGATATGAGAACAGGCAATAAAATATGATTGTATTCTAGCTGGTTTCATTCATATTGGCGTGGATACTGAGAGGGGGGTTTCTGTCAAAGTCATATATATCTGCATACATCTCAGGAGTCTTCTGTACATCATTTACTCAATAATCTATTTAATGAGACCCACGTGTTGCATTAGGATGGTGCAAGTTACAAAGGAAAAGATGTGATTTTATGTCAAATGTCTAAATGACACTGCGTGCCTTCTCTTGGAACCTGCAGCTTTCAGACTGGTCCTACCACAATATATAATGGGTTGCTGACAAGCATATAAAATCCTGGTCAAGAGAGGTGTGCTGATTGTATTATTGTCTCTTGGGATTATAAGGGGACTTTTTTCCATATTTTCATAGGCGATACTCTAAGGTAAACATATTCTGTGGAGTTTTCTATTATGGAATCCAATTACCATCAAATGCAGATTTTGGACAGTGCAAAATAGTGATTAGTAATGCATTACAAAGATTGAGATATTCAAGTTCTATCAAATTAACAAAGTCAGATAACAACTTAACAAAAACCTATTAGATAATAATATCAAATTAAATGTCACATTCAATACTAAAAATAAAAGTTCAACTCCATGGTATTTCTTTATTGATATCACTTTCCGAACATGGCCAGCTAACCAAGTGGATATATCTGGATCTAGTTCTGGTCTGAACTTGGCCACATCCTTCAATTTTTCAAATTTTGGAATATTCTTCGTTTCTCGTCCTGATCAATTTGTTCGAGATATCAATTCACAATCACAATGCCTGAATTCTTGTAAGTGCATGTATTCTTTGCGAAATGTTAAAATCAGCACAAGTATAAACCATTTTAAGACGACAGATGTCCCTACAGTTTTTCGTATTTACTGCCACAAAAGTTCTGCATTAAGCTATTTGCTTCAGCAATTGGATTCTATTTGTCAAATCGGTCTAAAAATTAAGATACTACAAACATATTTATAAAAGTACACTATTTTTAAATTATTCATCTTCTTCTGTCTGTTGCGGCCAAAACGAGGAACTTGTCGTAGCGTGGCTGCGGAGGGGCGGGGTACGACGCTCCGGTGGCGGAGCTCATGGTGGGGAAGCGGAGAGGCGGTAGCTACTGCTGCCCCCCACCCAGATCCCCTCCTGCCCACTCGAGCCGCCACTCGTAGGTGCACCCCTTTCCTGGCGAGGTCGTTCCCTGCCCGTAGCCTCGCTCCACCTTGAGCCTCTGCACGAAGGACCCCGTCACCGACTCCACCCCTGCACACCCTACTTACAGCTGCCATTGAAGCCTCCGGCGCTGCCTCCACAAGAACACAACCAACTGTGACGAAAGGGATTTAAACTGTGTAATTTTTTATAGAGTGCTTATTGTAAATTATTTTATGGCATTCCAGTCTTGGCAAGTTTAGATGTGGGATAAATCCCACGAGCTATTAGTGAATGAAGTGGTCACATCATCATCAAATCATCTTTTATATCTTTGTTTATATATGGAATAAATACTCTTCGTCACGTTTCATTATCTTTCAAACCAACTAAATAAGAATGATAGATAAATCTCATTTATTCATTATCTCACGTTATTCCCTATCTCATCAAATTTAGCATGAAGACATAAATATAAGCACAATATGGTATAATCATGTAAATATGATAAAGACAAAAGCATGAATAATATGAGAACATACCGTTGTTTTTCTGTATGTAAAAATAGATATTTTTTATAAAAATATAAATCTAAATCCGTTGATCTTGATTTATACTATAAAATGAGGACTATATTAAAATTTCATGTCATTTTGGATATCTATAACACATCTATCGAGTGATACTAGATTCATTTCATCACAGTCATTTATTGATTATTGTTGTTGAATTATGTTCACACTAGGACTTAAGTATTTAAAACTCGGTGGGTAGACAATGTTGTGTGTGCCCATTGGCACACACTCCTTCCCTCGACTAATACTGATAAGTTTTACAAATATTCAGATATAGATCTATTCTGAAAAGTTATGAAAAACCTCTTTCATTTGTTGTTCCAACTTCCAACGAGGAATAATAACTTTTAATAAGTTTTCCCCTCGTTTTTATTCATTGATTTAACAAAAGAGATGAGAAATAACAGATACTTGCAGATATAGATATAATAGATGATGTAGTCATGATATTACCCCTTTATCTTGGAGTTATTTATTCTAGGCTTAGACCATAACTATTAAAACATACGTCGTTTTTACAAAAATTCTATCATTACAATTATGTTCCTTCCTTTTTTTTCAATATCAGTTATGCCCCTACATTCTTGAGCCATTAACATTGGTGCCTTTCAGGTTAGTTGTCATCCATTCCATTATTAAGGGATGTTTAGAGCAGGGGTAAACACATAAATGACAAAAGTAAAACATGTGATATTAACATCTTGTCTACTGTCATCTTCTCTTCAAGGTAGTTCCCGAGCCCCTGTGGGCGGGCTACAACAAAGACTGGAGGAGAAGGTGGTGTACATAATGTAGAGTGCATAAAGAAAGGGAGAAGCTTAGATGTGTGCAGTGACCGAGGTGGTAGAGCTTCTGCTCCGCAGATCGACCACCACCTTACTAATGCATCAATCAAGCATTGTCATTTGCCATGATTCCTTGCCCTCGAATGGTTGAGGAGGAGCGAGAGGTTTATACGAGCTGAATGCAAGGAGGGAGGCTGGGAGGTGATGTCAATAGTGAGGATAGGAGGTCGGGCCAGTTGTGAGAGGAGATGTCGAGGTCATGCGGAAAGGGATGGGTAAGGCCTGACGGAGGGGCGGAGAGGGTGGGTTGTGTGCATGAGGTTGGGGTTGGGAAGTCGTGCAAATGGGGCTAAGGGTTGGGAGGTCGTGCGAGGGAGGTCAAGGGCAGAGGAGGAGGGTGCAGGGGATAGAGCAGAGGTAGAGAGGGGTGGGGGTATCGGCAACGGTAGGGAGGTCGTGTGAAGGGAGCTGGGAGGTCGTGTGAAGGAGGTTAAGGGTAGAGCAGGAGGGGGTCGGGAATGAAGGTGGTTCCAATAGCAGGGGACTAGGGGTGGTGGGGAGGGGAGGTCGTGCGAAGAGAGCTAGTGTAACGAACCCAATCGTCCGAAAATGATGCGGAAGCGAGAATGCCAAGGACAATCTTAGGATCATTACTCATAGCATCAATCATAACATATAAGAGCAGTAAATAACCAACTTTAAAAAATCTTTTCCATAATAATAATAAGGTCAAAAATCCACGAGTTCCTAAATTAAAACAAAAAGTAAATAAATTAGATGAAATCATATCCACGATTTTCTTATTCCAGTGGGCATAAGGACATCCTTCCAAACTGATCTAACAGTAGTCTAATAACGGTTCCATTTCTTGAATACAGTGATTTCCCTTGAACCATAAAAAACTTAGTCTTCGCGTTTCCCTGAAAAAAAATAACATCACTTGTCATGAACCTAATGCTCAGTATGTGCTAAGTTTAGGTCAAGCCAGCTAGCATAGAAATCAAGTCATAACTAAATATTTTCTCCAAGACATAAGGGTAGTTAAT
Source organism: Ottelia alismoides (assembly GCA_037367405.1). Lineage (NCBI taxonomy): Eukaryota > Viridiplantae > Streptophyta > Magnoliopsida > Alismatales > Hydrocharitaceae > Ottelia > Ottelia alismoides. Next base: position 524,716 of record JAZKJV010010860.1, on the reverse strand, counting down.
CCCAGAAAAAAAAACTTATAATATTCACTTTACACCCTTACCATGTTGCGTGAAAAAATTGGCTTGACCCATACAAGAATCATCATACAAAATCATCAATAGACTTAATTATACATAAAAAGAATGAACTTTTGTATACTTTAGTACATGCCCTTTAAGTTTGCCTTATTTGCACGTATGCCCATAACAGTAACATAATTGCACATATGCACCTAACATTAACATAATTGCACATATACCCATAACATTACCAACACTGCATAGATACCCTTAACATTAACATAATTACACATATACCCATAACATTAACATAAATTGCACATATGATCTTAACATTAACAAAAATTACACATATGCCCTTAACATTAATAGTGATTGAGTTATCTTGATTGTTAGATTGTTAGGTGGTTTTGATGGCTTTACCGATGGCACAAGCAGTCCATAAACAGAACATAACATGACAGTGTAGCTGCAACTATAGAGGACTTATTTTTTGTCTCACGCTCGCGGAAGGCGTTGGCCCTTTAGACCATTACGACCCCTTAACTCTAGTTGGTGCCAAGATTTTATAATTATCTTGAGAACTTAAGCATATATTGTTTCTTTAATAGTGAGAATACATATTTTTCTTGATTCCTTAACTCTTTAATTTATTGTACATTTTATTGTGTACAAGTTGAGGTTAAATTCTATCTTTAATACAGAGGCTAAGTCGCTTTTGTATAAAACCAAAATGAACCACTTATTGCCTCATGACTATACTATACAGAAACACTTCGATGCAATATATCCAGTTATAGTACCACATTTTCAGATATCATAAATATATTGGCTTTTCGACTACTCTTCATTTTACGAGCCTAATGTATTGATCTCTGTCAATTCCCTCGTCATTTCATTTTCAATCTATTATGTATGTATCAATCATTTATTACAGAATGTAATCAATTTGATTAGCGATAAGAGATCCATTGTATAAGTGTATAGATCTTGATTGAAGGTAATAAGGCATATTAATCTTTAATACAACTTTATGGTTCTTCATTCACGGCAAATATACGAGTGTAGAATTTAATTAAGGTATAAATCTGAATTGACGATGTAATTTCAATGGAAATAAGATTCATTCTCTATGGTTACGACCATGAAATCGTAATTATGTTGATATCTAAATGACACAGATGTATAAATTTTCTGTAATATACAACAATCAAGGGCTCAAGACTTCTCTCTTATATCTAATATAGTTATACACGATGAGTTTCTTAAAATAACACACTAAATCACTAAATAAAATCAAGCATCAATTTCAATCTTTTAATAAACATGGTGATATCGTAATTAAATAACAAATCACAGTTTATCATATAACATCACTGTTGGCATTTATTAAGAATAATATTATTGGAATCAATGCCGTTAATAATCATGTTTCTCTCTTGCCTGAACATATTATTCCAACTTACATTGGGGACACGGCCATTATTTCTTTTCTTTGCACATTTGTAGATGCAACATAAGGTAAAACTTTACGTAGAATCGGTATATATACGTATCATTATCTTAGGGTTCGACGCATACCTCGACTGCATGAAAAATCCGCTAACAAAGACACCTTGATCCCGTCTATCCAACCATTGTCGACAACATCATTCCTCCCTCTTTTTTGCCGGATGAAAACTTCGAAGCTGACAAAGAAGATTGTTGTCGTCGGATTCGCAAATGGCGTTGATAAAATTTTGCCCTCACCAGCTTCTCTCTCTTTAAAACTCTCTCTCACGTGGAAGGCAAGATATGGGGAAGTTGTTGAAGTCTCATGGATTGTAAAGGCACAATCAATAGATTTTTAACAACAATAATTAGGAATTAGTTAAAGGATAATAAGAATAACTAACTTAATTTGTTGGTTAACTTATTTCCCCTTCTCTTATTTTGTGTGTTATCTTACCTAAAGGTTACATGAGGGTTTGTTATGGCATTTAGCTTTTTATTTTATTGTTATTTATATTTAATCAATCCACTGCAATCTATGCTCCTTAAAGAAATTTCGTCCTCGAAATTTATATTGTAAAAAGAGACTTACCAAAAAGATGCAGATATTGTTGACATATTTCGTCCTTCAACTCTCAAGTCGCTTCTTCCCTCTAATGGTATTCCCAAGTACTTTGACCATCGGAACAATGCATCGTCGAAACCGGTGTTCCCTACGATCAATGATACACACCAATCTTTCTTCATACGCCAGATTCAGGTGAATATTTGGAACTTCATATTCGATCACCTGCGATGGGTCGGGATTATACTTCCTTAGCATTGATATATGAAAACATCATGTAGCTTGGAACAATGAGGTGGAAGAGCAACCTGATACGTTACTTCTCCCACTTTTTTTATTGTCTTGAAAATGTCCCACATATCTAGGACTCAAATTTTCCTTTTTGTCGAATCGCACTACTCCCTTAGTAGGAGAAATCTTTAAGAACACATGATCATCTTCTTTAAAATTCAATTCTCATCTTCTACCATCGGCGTAACACTTTTGTCTACTCTGATCTGCTAATAGTCTCTCCCAAATCACTCTACACCCTTTGCACCTGTTTGGACTAATTCAGATTCCAATATGTATTTTTCACCTACGTCATTTCAGTACAACGGTGATCTACATGGTCAACCATATAAGGCTTCAAAAGGAGCCATCTTAATGCCCACATGATAGCTATTGTTATATGCAAATTCAATGAAAGGTAAATGCCGATCCCAATTTTCGGTAAAGTCTAGGGCACAAGGTCTCAATATGTTTTCTAATGTATGATTGTTTTTTTGGACTGCCCATCGATTTGAGGATGAAATGATGTTCTGTGCTTAGCATCCTGTACGCTTTTCCATAATTAAGAGGTATATCTCGTCTTTCTGTCTGATGCTATCGATACCGAAACATCATGTAATTTTATTATTTCATTCACATACAATTCTACAAAATCTCTCTTTAGAATGATCCAATCGGAAGGGCAAGAAACGTGCTGACTTAGTCAATCGATCAACAATCACCCAAATAGTATCAAGGCAACCCTTCTTTGTCTTTGGAAGCCCAATAATAAAATCTATAGTGTTATGCTCCCATTTCCATTCAAAGATCTCTAGCGACTGCAAAGGACCTGCATGCTTCTGGTGCTCAATCTTTACTTGTTGACAAACTAGACATACTGATACAATTTTTGCAATGTCCTTCTTCATCTTCGGCCATCAAAATTTTCATTGTAAGTCTTTGTACATCTTTGTTGTACCAGGATGAATGGTGTACATAGACCTTTGAGCCTCTTCAAGAATCTCTTGCCTTAATTCAATATTATCCGGAACTCATAAACTATTACGGAACTTCAATGCTCCATCTACCCCAATTGAAAAATCAGATCCTTCTTTATGAGAAACGATTATCAATTTTTGAAAGTTGCCATCATCCTTATGGGATAGAATAACCTTCTCTACCAATGATGAGTGGATCTTAATTCCAACCATAATACTCTAGTCTTCCTTTCAATAAAAGGGTATCATTCCTTTAGGTCTTTCATTAACTGTCATTGCAATTTCATACTTGCGAGCTTCTATTCATATTCCCTTCTTAATGCATCGACGACTGCATTTGTCCTTCTTGGATGATAATCAATGGAAATGTCATATTCTGAAAAAAAACTCCAACCATTGTCTCTGTCTCATATTCAGTTTCTTCCGAGAGAAGATATACTTGAGACTTTTGTGATCAATAAATACCTCAAATTTCTCTCCATACAAATAATGACGTCAAATTTTTGGCGTAAAAACTATCGCCACAAATTATAGATCATGTGTCGGGCAATTTCTTTCAGCTTCCTTCAACTACCAGGAAGTGTAAGCTATAACTTTTCCATGGTGCATGAGGACACAACCCAAATCAGAGCCTAATGCATCTGTGTAGACCACGAATCCACCATACCTGATGGTAGCATAAGCACAGAAGCAGACGTCAATCTTTGCTTTAACTCTTGAAATATTTGCTCGTACTTTTTGGGACCATTCAAATATTTTATCCGTTCTCAACAATCATATCAGAGGTAGGGAAATCATAGAAACAATCTGAATAAATCTCTTGTAGTACCCTGCCAGTCCCAGAAAACTGCAGATTTCTGAGACATTCTTGGGTGGATGATGAGCGACCTGAAGGCTAGGGTATAGGTGCTAAAGTGGTCGTTGCGACCCACGCGATCAAGTCGGCTCAATCAAGAAAAAATGAACCACTAATATCAATAAAACCAATCAAAACACGAATAGCGGTCCTGCTATTGGATTAACCTGGTATAGCGACCAGGGTCGAACACAAGGAGCACGGGTTGGCCTCTCGGCCTACGAAGTAGTAAAAAGGAATAAAACAAAAGAACAAAATATTTTTAGTGGCTTTTGAGTATTTTTATATTTTTTTGGATTTTTTAATGTATTAAGAAAATAGGAAAAGGAAACAAGCACACACTTCAACAAATTATTAAATGCACCAAAAATCAACCAAAAATTCAAACAAAAATATTTTTATGTGTTTTATATTTTTTTATGTCTTTGCTGAATTTTTGATAATTTTCTGATATTTATTTAATTTTCTAAAAATCAAACAGTAGCTAAAATAAATGGTACTGTCCAGCCGAGCCAAAAAGCCCTAGATAAAATATCTAAGAGCCTCAAAATGGCCTGGAGGTAATTTTCCCACAAAGAAGACAAAATGAGGAAAGTTTAGGTACCAATTTTATTGTTTTTGGATTTTTAATTTATTTACTAGAATTTCTATAAGTTTTTGAGTGTTTTTAAGTTTTTAGTGGTTTTTAGTAATGAAAAATAGCCAAAATTGGCTGGAAAATCAAACTAAGCAAGACAAACAGTAACTAATTTTTATAGAATTTTTAAATGAGTTTTAATATTTTTTTGTGATTTTTCTAGCTAGACAGTGACAAAAATAGAGGTTTTCGATTTTTTTTAAAAATATCAAACGAAATCAAAAATGTCCTCAAAAATCCACAAAAATCCTACACCATGGCAGGAGCCATGTGTCAAATTTTCGTTGGATTTGGAGGTGTTTTGATATTTTTATTCAAAAATAAAGGATGGACACTGTGCACAGGGACCAAAGTGCAAATACCCTAAGTTCTGGGGGGTCTGGTGCAAAATACCCAGCAAAACACGCGCCACACACGTGCCTGGGACACTCAGGGACCCAAATGTAATAAAAATAAGTCCCAAGGACTTATTGGTAACAGGTACCAAAAGTCTAGGGGCTTATCTGCAAAATACCCAAAATGTATCGCACATATGGAAATAAATCACGCACAGGGGTATAAATGCAAATAGATAAAAGTTTTCATTCATTCAATAACATCCAGAACTACAGGGGTCTCTACTGCAAATAAACCAAAATATCACGTGTCGATGCACGTGTCTACAACTGGCAGGGGTATAAATGCAAATAACAGAAAGCACAGGGTCCAATATGCAAATAGCCCTAAAACTAAACAACTGACTCTAATATTTACAGGACTAAAACTAAATAAAAATAAAGCCAGGGCCTAAGGGTAAATTACCCTTTATTATGCAGATGGGCTGGATGCGCGCCACGTGGATGATCGGATGGCTGCTACGGTGGGCGCTCCAGATGACGTCTCCTCAGATCGGACGATGAAGGCTGCTCCGGAGATGGACGGCTAGGATTGAATCTGGAGCGGGAGGGGACGATCGAACGACGCTGGAGGATGCTGGAAGAACAAGTCCCCGGCGAGACTCGCTGGGCTCGGGCGTGCGCTATGCTCCTCCTTGGAGCACTCTGATGGTCGGAGAAGAAAGCTGGAGTGCTCCTGCGTCTGCTGCGATGCTCCGATGATCGAGCCGAGCTCCGAGGAGCTCGGGCGAGGTCGGCGGAGCTGGGTCTCCTGGCTGGATGACGAAGGGCCTCAGATGGCCCTCGTTTCGACCTGAAAAATGAACCAGAAGACTCACGGGTCGAGGGCAAATTGCCTCGACCCGGTTAGGCGAAGTTGGGGTGACTGATGCGTCGGGGTGGCGAGCTCCGGCGAAGGTGGGGGACGGAGGAGCTCGGTTCCCAGCTCCTGTGCGAGCTGGGTTGAGTGGATGGGTGTAGAAGGTGCGTCGGGAGGAGGCGAGTGTGTTGGTCGATTCCGATGATCGATAGGGGCAACGGAGTGGGCGGAATCAACGATATACGACGGCGGCGCGAATTGGGCGAAAATGGAAATCAAAGGAAACGGGAAGCCTAAGGGGATACCTGGGTGGTCGGAGAGACTGGGGAGGAGCTGATGATGCTCCTGGTCGTAGCCTCGAGGATCCTCTCGCTCCGAGGCTCGAAGCTCACGCTGGTGGCGGAGCTACGGCGGCTGGGCTCGCCGGATCGATGGAATCACCTCCTCTCCTCGCTTCAACAGGCTCAGACGCGAGCTGTCACCTCAAGCACTCTCTGGAGCTCACAGGAGAACGAAGCAAATGGCCAAAGATGGAGCAAATGGGTGGCGGAGCTACAGCTTTATACGGCTAGGGGTCCGGTTAGGAGAGGTCCGGGCGTGCTTGTCGGAGCACGGATCCCCATAACCCACCCCGGGCGTGGATCATGGTCGATCAATCTCGGATTAGGACCCGGGGTTAGGTGGAATGATGATCGGGTCGAGCGGGCAAAAATTGGAGAAATCGGGTCCACGACCCAGATCCGCGGGAGGTGGTCCTGGGGGGGGTAGTTGACCGGGCGGTCAACATCCCCAGGACCCAATGGAAATCGGCCACGTGGCTGAATCTTGAAGCTCAAAATTAAGGTAGCAAATGGCCGAATTTGCAAAAACTTAAAACATGAAATATTTTTATTTTATTTTTTTTCTATTTTTTAGTGATTTTTAATTAATTTTTGGAAATAAAAATAAGCTATATACATAGTATGTACTATATAGGTATATGTACACAATTAGGGTTTTTGATTTTTTTGATTTTTAATTATTATTTTTATGCAATTTTATTCCTATTTTATATTTTATTTATTTATATTATAAAATAAGGAATAAAAGGGTGTTTTTATTTTATTTTTATTATTTATCTACATAGGTAAAATAAGTATATATGTATATCTATATACATGGTATATGTACAATGTATTTTTGTATTTTTAATTTTTCTATTTTTATTTTGCTTTTTGTTTTAATTGTTTTTATTTTATTTATTTACATGATAAAGCTTAAAAATATTTACAAAAATTATAAAAATTAATCTTGCATATTTACAAGGCTAAATAAATAGGTATGTGAGTCTATGTACAAGGTGACTATAAAAGAGGTGTTTTTGTTTATTATTTATTTTTTTTTAAATTTTTCTTTTTGATTTTATAATTATAAATATATACAAGTATTTACAAGCATATTTTTGGTGAGGAAAATATTTTTATTTTATTTACATAAATATTTTCACAAGAGCCCCTATCTCCCTCTACTTTGGCTTTTATGCGGTCAGGCCCATGCTGAGCCCTCCCTTGGGTTAGGTTGCTCAATATTTATTCTAAATATTTCCCTCTTTTTCTTTTTAATCTTTATTCTTTTATTTTTGCACAAAAACATGCTAATTATAGGTTTTTACACAATGCATGCTTTTGATAATTATTCCTATTTACACATATCTACATGTATTTGCAAAGGTTTTTGTTGCTAAAATATAAGAATAAAGAGTGATGAATGAGTATTCATCACCCCCCTATACTTAACTTTGCTAGTCCCTTAGCAAACACTTATCTGAAAAAGAAGTGAAAAAGAAAGAAAGAAAAAGAAAAAGAGGATGTACATGGATCAAGGTTGATTATTAAACTTGCCTTCATTAAATTGAGGTATGGAGCTCGATCAGATCTTTGGATTATTAATGTGTCGGAACCTTATTTAGACTTAAGCTTAAGACTCAACAGCCTCTAAGTCCCACTAATCTATAACCAAGACTCCTCAATGCTCCAGATCAGAACAAGTCATCAATCACAAACCCTGAAGACCATGAATCTTTTCTTGTCCTGTGAAAGTGAGGTCTAAGCTCTCCACCTCAGACATGGCAACTTGACAACCCTCCCCAACAAGGTAACTCTATGACCTCAATCTGGCCACTCTTTCCTCGAGGAGCGGGGTATTCCCTTCTAAGTTCAAGTATAACCGGCTCAAGAAGAGGAGGAAGAAGAAGAGAATGGGTCAAGGCCAGTGTAGCCAAGTACCCTTGGGAGCTTGACCAGTGTAGCCAAGTCTCCCTGCTGCAAGCTACAACAGGTGGAACATGAAACCAAGCTTTGCTTATTGCACTCTATATACATACTCCGGTGGGATTATCATTTTCTATCAGACCCACCACTTTTTTGGAGTTCTTTTCTTTTTGAACATTTTTTTTTTCGAGTGCATCTGTACAACATATACATGTGCAGCATATATACAAGGAGTTTTTCCTCTTGAGCCAGTAGACTATCCCTCTTTTGAAGCTTTATTGCTACCCACAACTCCCTTCGTTAGACCTCATGGCAACCAGACCAAGTTGAGACGCACTTCCTTCACTAAAAGAAGAAGAGAGGTTCCGCCTAGAAGTACTACCCTCATATGCTACCCCAAGTCAAGGAAGACTGCCTCCTCACCACCTCATCCGTAGAGAGCTCGGTGCATAGTGCTGGTGTCCAAGTAAAGCCATAATCTATATGAGTCATGTGTTGTTGTTAAGTGCTCTACTTAGGCTCATTGAGACGACATGTGATCATAGCCTAGTGGACTCAAAGAATTAAGTCACCATGGACCTGGAAAAGCCTTAAACCTAAGCCCTATAAGGTTCCTCTTAGAAGTTAGGTGGATTAAGATCTTAATCAAGCTCCATTTCTCAATTTGATTCCAGGCTAGTTTAAATGTCAACTATCATCCAGAAAAACTATATACATATGTACAAAAGATGCTTATTTACACAAATTTTTCAATCATGCAAAATTTTTGAAAAATGTTTTGAAATCATGAATGGATGATGCATGAAGTGCAAGTTTTGCAAAAAGATATTTACACACATTTACACAAGATTTTTGCAAACTTTTGATTTTCAAAACATTTTGGAAAAATTTTGTACTATATACATAATTTTGATAAGAAAGTATTTACACAAACTTTACACAAAAGATTTTTGCAATCGTTTTTACAAAAATAATTTGTACACTAGCTATTTATGTGCAAATAAAAGAAGTTTATGTACATGAAAAATTTTTAATTTTTGTGATTTTTAGCCATTTTATTTATTAACACACTCACACAAAGTACGAGTTATGACTAAAGTATATATGAAATATATACAAACCCCCCTATACTTAGCTCAAACGATGTCCTCAGAGTCAAGAGCGATGAAGAAGACATAACTCGTGCTAGGTATAGAGAAGTGAAAAGAAGGGCTATATACAAAGAAGAAGAAGTGAAAATAAAAAAGTCAAAAGGGTCTCGGGTCTTCCCCCTATACTTAGGATCAAATGATCCTAAGTATAGCAGGCTGTATACTAAGGGAAAAACCGAGTGGAGAATGTACAGGGTCTACCCCCCCTATACTTAGGGTGAAATATCCCTAAGTATAGGCAGCAAAACAGGGGTAGGCAGAAACAAAAGAAATACCCAAAAGGTCTCACATCCCCCCTATACTTAGGGTAAAGTGCACCCTAAGTATAGCATAATCACAAGATGTAGAAAGGGATGTGGGACTAAAGAATGTAGTGATATGGACATCTGGATCTATACAAGGAGGACGAACAGTGAAACTCAGGCGTGAGATGCATTAGATGTGAGTCAAAGACCACATCTCACGCAAAATGAATAGGGGCAAGATCAGCGACCCGCGGCTCATGATCTAGAAAAGGCTTGAGCCGCTGGCCGTTCACTCGAAAGGTACTCTCAGAAGACAACTCAGATATATCAATGCTACCGTTGTCGTGTACCTTTCTGACCAAGTAAGGTCCCTTCCATTTGCTCTGTAGCTTCCCTGGAAATAAACGTAGCCTCGCATCAAACAGCCATACTCTCTGTCCAATCTCAAAATGCTTGTGGCTGATATGAGAATCATGCCACTCCTTCACTTTCTCCTTATAATGTAGGCTATTTGAGAAAGTTGTATCTCTAAGCTCCTCCAGGGCGGCTAACTCTGCCCTCCTTTGATCTCCCATACCATCTGGATCCATAAGAATGTCTGTAACTGCCCAAAGTGACTTGTGCCTCAGCTCAACAGGTAAATAGCAGGGCTTGCCATATACGAGGCGAAAGGGAGATGTGCCCAATGGAGTCTTAAAAGACGTCCTATATGCCCACAAGACCGAGTCCAAAAGCTGTGACCAATCCTTTCGGTCAGGGCGGACGACTTTCTGCAGGATAGTCTTAATCTCCCTATTCGACACCTCGGCTAGACCATTCGTCTGTGGATGGTAAGGTGTAGCAACACGATGATCTATGCCGAACTCGCTAGCAAGTGCCTTCACCTGGTCGTTGATGAAGTGAGATCCCCCATCAGAAATCAGAACTCGTGGAACCCCGAACCGCGTGATGATGTGCTTCCTCAAAAATCTACAAACTGTCCTCGCATCAGCGGCTCGGGCAGGATAGCCTCCACCCAACGACTAACATAATCAACGGCCAACAGAATGTACTCGAATCCCTGACTCTTAGGGAATGGACCCATGAAATCGATGCCCCATGCATCAAAAACCTCACAGAAGTGAATGGGCTGCATCGGCATCATATCACGCTGTCCACAAGTGCCCATCCTCTGACAGTCAGTACACCTCTTTACGAACTCATCTGAGTCCTTGAAGAGAGTAGGCCACCACAAGCCAGATTGGAGCACTTTCTGTGCCGTTCTCCTCCCAGAATGATGTCCTCCTGCCTCAAGCTTGTGGCAGTAAGTGAGGACGCTATGGTGTTCCTCCTGAGGAATACACCGACGCCAGACGCTATCCCCTCCTTCGTGGTAAAGGATGGGATCCTCCCAATGGTTGGACCTGGCCTTCGCAAGGAAGGTCTCAAGCCTCTGTCTGGGCCAATCTTGTGGGACTTTCCCAGCAACGAGAAAGTTCACAATATCGGCGTACCACGGGAGTGAGGCGATAGCAAGGATCGCCTCATCTGGGAAGGTATCTCGAATAGGGTCAATCTGCTCAGTCTCCTCAGGCTGCTCTAAACGGGAGAGATGATCCGCCACCACATTCTTGACTCCAGGCTTATCCTTGATCTCAATGTCGAACTCCTGGAGTAGAAGGATCCATCTAGTAAGTCTGGTCTTGGCATCCTTCTTTGCCATGAGGTACCTGATGGCGGTGTGATCTGTGTACAAAGTCACTCTAGATCCAATGATATAAGATCGAAACTTATCCAGGGCAAACACTACGGCTAGCATCTCCTTCTCTGTGACCGTGTAATTCCGCTGGGCGGAATCCAATGTGCGGCTAGCGTAGTGAATGGCAAATGGGACTCCATCCCTCCTCTGTCCCAGCACTGCCCCCACGGCAAAGTCGGAGGCATCCGTCATGATCTCGAATGGGAGAGACCAATCAGGCGGCTGGAGGACAGGAGCCTCAATAACACACTGCTGGAGAGTCGCAAAAGACGAAAGACACTTGTCATCGACAAGGAACTCGGTGTCTTTCGTCAAGAGGTCAGTCAACGGCCGGGCAATCATGCTGAAATCTTGAATAAATCTCCTGTAAAATCCAACGTGCCCCAGGAATGACCGTAGCTGCCTCAAATTGGACGGCGGTGCGAGTTTTCTAATGACATCAACCTTGGTCGGATCAACCTCCATGCCCCTGTTGGAGATGATGTGGCCAAGCACCGTCCCTTGAGTCACCATAAAGTGACTCTTCTCCCAAGACAGAACCAAATGGAACTCAATACATCGCTGGAGTACTCGGTCTAGGCAGTCAAGACAGGAGTCGAATCCGTCGCCGTAGACCGAGAAATCGTCCATGAAGACCTCCAAACACTCCCCTACCATGTCCGAAAAGATCGATAGCATGCACCTCTGAAAAGTCGCAGGGGTGTTGCATAGCCCAAATGGCATGCGTCGAAAGGCATATGTGCCGAAGGGACAGGTAAAGGTGGTCTTCTCCTGATCCTCAGGAGCGATGGCCACCTGGTTGTAGCCCGAGTACCCATCTAGGAAGCAATAATGGCTCTTCCCTGCTAGTCTCTCAATAATCTGGTCAATAAAAGGCAGGGGAAATGGTCCTTCTTGGTGGCCTGGTTGAGTCTCCTGTAGTCAACACAGACCCTCCAAGAGGTGGGTACTCGTGTAGCAATCTCCTCTCCTGACTCACTGATCACAGTCGTGATGCCCGTCTTCTTGAGCACCACATGCAAGGGGTTGACCCACTTGGAGTCGGAAATGGGATAAATAAAATCTGCACTCCACCATTTTGATATCTCCTTCATCACGACCTCTCTCAGGTTGGGGTTCAGTCGCCGCTGGAACTCACGCGACGGCTTCGCCCCCTCCTCGAGATAGATATGGTGGGAGCACACTGCTGGACTAATCCCATGGAGATCTGCTACGCTCCATCTAATTGCCTTGCGGTTCCTTTCAAGAACTCCCATCAAACGGGATTCCTGCTCTCCAGTCAGATCGGCGGAGATGATGACTGGGTACATCTCTGGCTCGCCCGCAAGGAACCGATACTTCAGCGAAGTAGGGAGCGGCTTCAGCTCTGGAAGGATGGGTGCTGGCAAATCTGGCTGCGGAAGAAAATGAGTGAATGCTGCTAAGTATGCCAAATCTGCCTGGGATAAAGAAAGCGAGCTCTCGCAAACTGGATCTGGAGAAGGCTGCTCAACTGTGTTGTCTCTGATCTGCTCTACCTCTACCTCCTCCTCATCTGTCGGCTCAAGTGGACTCAAGTCTGGCATCTGATCATCACAATCTGCCCAATCAGACTCTGAATCCGAGGGATCTGTATCAACCACGGTGGCATCAGTACCACCGTAACACAAGGTGGCCTAAGCACCACCATCACTGATAATCGTGTCGCGATCAAGGACCAGCTCTGCTGCCTCTTTGGTATCCTGAACCAGGGTTGTGCTCTCCAGACTCTCCTCTGCTATCATCTCGGCATCAGCTGTATCTGAAAATGAGAGGATGGCCTGTGCTGCAGGATCTTCCCAAGCTGCCTCATCGTCTGTGATCACAAAATCACAGTCCTGGTGGATGTCTGGCTCTGCGTCTGTCAGCTGCTCTGAATCGGTGCCGGCCTCTGAGCGTGCTCTCTCTAGCTCTGTAGTCCTCGACCGTCTTTATTTGTATACTCTCGCCCTCGACGTGAAAGTATACCTTCCCGCTATCATGATCAGTCACCGCCTTGGCTGTGGCCAAGAACGGACGACCAAGGATGATGAGGGTATCGGTCACTGAATCAGGGATCTCCATGTCCAACACTACGAAGTCCACGGGGAATTTCAATCCCTGAATCGTGACGATAACGTCTCGTGACAACCCCTTCGGCCTCTTGACAGATCGATCAGCGAACTGAAGGACTGTCCTGCTCTGTCGAAGAGTGCCCAACTCGAAGCGGTCGAGAAGGGCTGCCAGAAGTAGGTTGATCGACGATCCACTATCTAATAGAGTACGGTCGAACCTCTGCTCACTAATCTGGCATCTGACATACGGGGCCCCTGAATCTGGCCTCTTGGCTGGCAGACGGTTCTGGATCGCAAAACACGTGGCTTTCGTCAGCACATGAATCTCTGAAGTATGGTTCCTCCTCCTCCTCCTGACTGTGGTCCTATCTCTCAAAGATCGCTGAAGAAGGGGGATGTGCTGCAAAGCCTCCTGGAGTGTCAGCTGGATGTGGAATCTATCGTTCATGCTCTGACTGAACTCCTCCTGCTCTCTCTTTTTTGGATCATTTTCTTTTTTCTTTCTCTTCCCCATCTGAAGGGCTCTAGGGAAGGGGATCACAGGGTCCTTCGCAGATGAAGGACTAGGAAAAGGCCTAGACGACTCGACGGCCGAATCCACACATACATCACTCACCACAGTGGGACCAGAAGAAGCTAAACCTTTTCCTTTATTCACAATAGAGTTCTGAGATACATCAACACGAGGAAAGACAACATCTCTATCAAAATGAACACTGGTGGCCTCAGTACCACCTCTGGCTGGCTCTGTAACTGGACGTCTCGCGGCCTCAGTACCGCGGGCTGGCTCGGCTATGCAGGTGGCGTCAGTACCACCTCCTCGAACTGGTGAAGCGGCAGCCTCAGTACCGCCGGTGGAATCAGCATCCTTGGTGGCATCAGTGCCACCGTCATCATCGTGTGCGGCATCAGTACCGCTCTCCTCCTCCTCATCTGGCGCTCTAGGTGGATCCTCACGTCGTCGCTCAGATGAGGCGCCGCCTGCTGGTGCTCTACCGCTCCTAAGTGTAACAAAATCAGCATCAAATAGATCCGAAGACATATCATCAAATGGGTCACTAGGAGTGGCAAGCTCAGTGTGTACTACCTGCTCAGACTTCCTCTTGAGGTTGTTCGGGTTCGGCTCGATCTGTGCAGGAATGGCAGCCTTCCCTCTCACAAGGTCCCGCATCTCCTGGCGGAACTCGTCCATCTCCCGTCTGAATGTAGCCTGCTGATCCGTGAGGAGGCGGGCGATGTCTGTTGGAAATGCGAGCCCACGGCGAGCCATTATGCAATAAATGTTATTGCAATTCACTCCTTAATCTGAAATAAAGAATACATAATTTGCATAATAGGTCCCTTAGTACAATTAGGGTTACGTACCATGGCCATCTTAATGATCATACAACTGTTAATTCAATTATTGAATCATAGAGGCTGGTGCTTAGATGAATATCTAATGAGTTAGATTGAGGACTCATCAAGCACCGTCAAATGATTATTAAGAGATGATCTCCGGCCTGAGTAGGAGATGGCAATCCTTTCTCAGTTAGGCTGTTATCTGACCGACTTCTTGATGCAGGTCCTCTGCATAGGAATAGAGATTCGGAGATGTCAGATTAGTTAGGTCAAAGAGTTGACTTAATGAGATCGAGATAACCAAAGTCCTATATCATATGCTGTCATGATATAGGCACACATCCTCTGACCGGAGACAGATGTGTTACTATATGTCTGAGTATGTACATTTGGCAGACCAATAGGTTGATGACCTAATCAAGGTCTATACACCGGCGCGCTGGTGTGCATACAAGGGCATATGAGTAATACGATCTCTCAAAGGGATCATACAGGTTCACTACTGAACCGGAAGACATGAGCTCACTCATGAGATATTGGGAAGAATCAAAATCCGTGCGCACGGTCGTCTTTGTTGGTTTGATATATACTTTTGGAAAGTATATGATCAAGACCTAGGTATGATATATGCTTTTGGAAAGTATATGATCGATACTGACTTCCGATGATCAAATGAGAAACTTACTGATAGAACCCTGAAGTAGACAGTGCAAAGTTGATCTAATACTTCGGGTTTATTCTGAGTCTTCCAGTATGCAGGATGTACAGGTATTGGGAATACCTGAGGGTGATGTGATCATAAACGATTGTATAACCATGACGCTTCCATTCCTAGGGAGTGATGAAACGGGTCTGGATTTTAGTGACTCCTCTCAGTAGAGAAGTAATCTGATCTTAGTCCAAATGTTGGACATTGATCTAAATGTGATTCAGATTCAATGAGAAGATTAGATTTACGGTCTTGATTTAATCAAGCATCTATGAGAGGCCCGAGATCTGGATTTGAGATGTGATCTCAATATCCATGTCACTATACATGGAATAATACAATCGCCCTGTCCTTATCTCCAAGTATTCGCGGAGAAAGCGCATTATCCTTGAAAGAGTTCATGGATAATTCTATTGTTGATATATGTATCCGAGCATTGAGAAAATGGATAACTAAATGTGATTTAATTATTATGAATAATATGAATTTTGATTCACATTATAAGGAGAGTTATCTTAGATAATTAAATGTGATTTGATTATCAAAGATGTAGATAATGTGAATGTGATTCATATTATTTGAGTACATGAGAATAAGTTATCCAATATAATTAAATATGATTTAATTGTTATGGATAAGAATAATGTGGATAGAAATATCCAATTATTCATAATATATTATAAATGTGATTTATAATGTATTAGAGAGAGTTAATTGTAATTTATATGTTGATTAATTATTATGTGTATTGGATACACATTGTGTAATTAATTGACAATGTAAATTATATATTGTTTTGGGTTGTGAATTTGATTAACAATTTTTCCATGGCAAGATTGCAATATTCTCAAATATAATTGTGAATTATTTTTGAAGAATAAAACCCAACAAAAGTTGTTGGAAATAAATAAAGAGAGAGAATTTCCATGGAGATATGCAATCTCATGAATTATCATGAGATTGCCCTCCATTAGGAAAGGGGTGGGCGACACCCATGCCCTATTTGGAATGGGTGGCCGTCCACCATGTTATACATGGAATTGTGATCTCCATGTATGTATTCTCTCCTTATTTATTGGTTTGATTTAGGACTAATTTATATTTGATTTTGTCAAATATATTTTAACCTAAATTTGTTGGTTTTACCAACAACAATCTTGACCACTGGATTGACATAAATCAATCTCATCCATTGATTTTATATGTCCCATGGATTGAGATCCATGGATCCCAAAACCCTATAAATAGAGAGGCATACCCATGCTCTCTCTTTACAAATAATGTTTGAGAAGCATCTCTCTCTCTCTCTCTCTCTTTCTCTCTAGAGGTCAGCCCTCTCTCTCCCTCTCATGGCCGTCCACCATGGATGCCATGGAGAGGTTCTCCATCGCCGCGGCATCGTCGTTATGCTGCCCGTTCTTCTGCTCGTGGATCTCCGTCTCCTTCGGTGTGCCTCTGTCGTGAAGAAGACGTCGGATCTCGTGTGTCGAGATCAGGAGATCCGCCGCTTGGATCATCAATATGGATTGCGAGAAACACGCGGTTCATCCCCGCGCTCGCAAGCGTCTCCTCCGTCGGATCGGACTTGAGACAGGAGGTCTCTTCGTTTAGAGACTCGATCGCAACCACGCTTCAAGAGGTAATCCTATTACTTGTTTGTGGTTTAGACGAAACGATTCGAGAAGTGTTCTTGGATCATGTGGTTTCGTCGTATAATTTTTTTTTAAATTCCGCTGCATCAATCAACTAGTCCGACTAGTCGCTCCTTGTCGTATTCGATACGACGCTCACGCTTCCGTGATGCGCTTGAGGATCTAACCATATCCTTCAATGTCATCCAAGGCGGGGCTCTCATGGGAGCCCGACGGGTAGCCTCTCTGGTGCTGAGACTGCTGGAACTGCTGGTGGTGCTGCTGAGAGGGGTAGGAAGAGGGATGCTGCTGGTATGCTGGGTGAGCCTGCTGCTCACGTCTCCAAGGTTGTCCCTGCTGCTGATAGGGACGAGGACCGAAGGACGAAGGTTGGTGTGACTGATATGCTGGGGGCTGCTGCTGCGGCTGGTGATCTCTCTGCTGGGCATACTGCCCTCCCTGACCGGCTGCTGCTGCTGGGGCTGGGTACCTCCACTCCCCCACCTGAATCCGGGATGGTCTCGTCGGATCCCAGGCTGGGGGCGGTCATACCAAATCCCGTTGACATCCATCAACGGCTCTGCATCATAGGGGGCTGGCGGGAGTACTGCCAGAGGCTGATCTGGCTGGTAGACCACCATCTGCATGTCTGGAGATGGTGGGGACTGGTAGGTGGGCTGCGGCTGCTGGTACGGCTCCGCCTGTACAAGATGAACCTGTCTAGGCTGCTGTAGGGAGTTGGAGCGCTGGGACGAGCTGCTGCTGCTGCCAGAGTCGCCTCACGACTGAAGACGGGGCTGTGAAGCCGTCTGTGCCTCCTGGAGACACATGAGCTGGGTCTTCATGTCGCTCAGAGTCTGTGCCATCTGCTCCATCTGCGTGATGCTCTGGCACTGCTTCTTCCAATCAGCTCCATGCGGTCCAACTTCTCGCTGATAATACCCATATACGCAGCGGATGACTCTGCCTGCGCTGCTGCAACTGCGGATGAACTGGATGGACCTACATCGACCCGTGCTATCCGCTGGTACTGCACGGGTCCTGACTGCTGCTGGGGTCTCTGTGTGTACAACCTGGTCTGGGACATCACCATATAATTCTCAGCCATCTCCTCGAAGATGGCCCAGACCTGGTCGTGGTCCTTGGCGAAGTAGGACCCACCGCAAGAAGCATTCACCAGGCCCTGGAGCTCTGGTGTCAACCCGCTGAAGAAGCTCTGCACAAGGTTCGGCTTCGTGATGTCGTGGTGCGGGCATCTGTCCGTGAGCTCTCTAAACCTCTCCCATGCCTCGTGAAATTGCTCGTTGGGGAGCATGAAGAAGTTGCTGATCAGGGCCCTCGCTGCATTCGTCCGCCCGAGTGGATAGTACTTGTTCAAGTACTCAGTGCGGAGCTGCTCCCAGGTGTAGACGAACTTCCCCAGATGCTTCAGCCAGGTGGCTGCTCTGTCTGCTAAGGAGAAGGGGAAGGCGATCATCCTGATCGTGTCCTGGTCCACATGACGGTCGTGGACAGTACTGCAAATCATCAGAAACTCCTGGAGGTGGAGGTGTGGTTCCTCGGTGGCAAGTCCGTGAAAACGGGGAAGCATCTGCAGGGTGTTCGGGGGGAACTTGAAGTCCCCCACGATAGCAGGTACCACCACCCAATGGTGCATCAGTGTAGATCCGGGGTTGTGCAACTCCCGCATCGGTCTCGGTGGTCCTCCTACCGCGGCGGCTGCCACTGCGGCGGCGGCTGCGGCTGCTGCTGCTGCTGCGGCTCGTGCCTCTGCATCTCGTCCGTCCTCAGGCTCGCTCTGATCTCTCTCTGCTCTGAGGCGCTCCAACTCTCTCCTCATCTCAATCATAAACGCTCCCTGATCCCTCAGCTGCTGCTGCACTGTCTCTAATGAGGCGATCAGGGTGGAGTTGATCGCTCCCTGGTCCATAACTATGTGCTCGGTCCTGGAGCGATCCTCGGAACTGCCGGCCATGACGTCTGCTGCAAAATCAAATGAGCCCAACTCAGGTGCTGTCAAATCTATTAATCTCTCCTCGGGCTCATGTCTCTCAGGTCTGAAAGAAAGGGGGTCGAGGGGGAACAGGGCAGAGTCGTACTCGGGCTCGGAGAGCTGGTCTTGGCTCTCGCGGGCCAACCTAGATGATTGGGCAGACGTGCCCGAAAGCGGTGCAGCCAGAGGCTGCCTAAGAGAGCGTCTACCCATCATCTTGATTTGGCGAGTAAGGCGGATGAGATCTGGAGAAACTATGATCACAAAACAAACCCCCGGTTCACCAACGCAACGCGAGCTGAAGACCGTGAAAGTTCGGTCAAATTATCTTGTCAATTTTTATTAGGTGAACACACAAAATATCAGAGCGCTTACGTGACCTGTTAGGATACCCGATGCTACCCCAACCGACTGGCCCGCACGGAAGAGTCGGTAATCAGTCGGGACTAGCACCGGAGGGCTCTACCTAGGGTGCAGGTCACTCTCTCACGCATCCAAACCATACAATGAGGGGGTTGCTCTCCCCAAGACAAAAATTTTTAGGGTGAGCGTTTTTTTAAGATCAATAGTGTTAACCAGTCCCAATTTTATGGTTTCTCTTTTTAATCTTTTTCAAATAAAAACAAACGGCCTAACGAATTTTTCGGTTCTCCTGGTTATTTAATCCAAAACAAGGGGAGAAGACGAAAAAGCCGATGCGCGATGAAATCAATGATGCATGCTGAGTAAGAAATGCGTACCTTGTCTCCAGCACTCTACATGCAAGTGATCCGCGCAGAATTTAAAGACTGAAAAGTAAACTACCTAAATGATGCAACGGGAAAGCCGAGTCCTAGGCGAGCAATTTCTAGCGCAAGAACCGTATAACCGGTCACCGACCTCCAAGCCAAAGAGTCCGGTCTTGGCCCGTCCCTCCTCTGTCCGACAAATCGGGGGTAGGAGAAAGCGCTTTACAGGACGGGCTGCGGCACGTAGGCTACGAAGGAGATGAGTCGGTTATTTTTATTAATGGTTTTTAGTAGGTCCAATTAACGTTCTATAGGAACAGGCAAGCAGTTAGGTGTTGGGACCCTACTAATTACGGCACAAGCAAGAGAAATTCCTAAGTCTAGGGGCTCGAGCAAAAACCGCGTAAACACCGGAAAAGGCAGTAAGAAAATAAAAGAAAACCAAAACCGCGTAAAAAGCCGCAAAAATCCTAAGGGTCCCCCGAGCACATCGGTGCTCGACGAAACAGACCCGCTAAGTCACAAGTCCACAAATGTCCAAGTCCTGAGAGTCCCTGTATTATTACAATAATTAATGAAAATAAAGAGAAAAATCCTCTCCCACTCAACTCTCTCTCACTCTCTCCTGCGGCTCCGCGAAGAAAGGAGCCGCCTCCGAATCTCGCGGTTGCGTCGGCTTCACGAAATCGGCCGCCTCGGTCCTCGAGCCCTCGCAAGAAAAGGTAGAGTGGTCAGAACCAGATAATAAAAGAAAAAGAAAAGGAAATGAAAATAAGGATATTTATGCAAAAATGCAAAATAAAATGAACACTCAAAATAAAACAAAAACAAAAATAAATGAAAAAGAAAATAAAGCAGAATAAAACAAAAATAAAATATAGACAAAAGCTGCGAAAAAGCCGCGAGCTCTGAAAGAGCCGTGAAAAGCCGCGAAAACAAAAATGAAATAAAAACAAAAACTACTAAGCCGTGCTCCCCGGCAACGGTGCCATTCTGATGAGCGACCAGAAGGCTAGGGTATAGGTGCGAAAGTGGTCGTTGCGACCCACCTGATCAAGTCGGCTCAATCAAGAAAAAATGAACCACTAATATCAATAAAACCAATCAAAACACGAATAGCGGTCCTGCTATTGGATTAACCTGGTATAGCGACCATGGTCGAACACAAGGAGCAGGGGTTGTCCTTTCGGCCTACGAAGTAGTAAAAAGGAATAAAACAAAAGAACAAAATATTTTTAGTGGTTTTTGAGTATTTTTATATTTTTTAGATTTTTTAATGTATTAAGAAAATAGGAAAAGGAAACAAGCACACACTTCAACAAATTATGAAATGCACCAAAAATCAACCAAAAATTCAAACAAAAATATTTTTATGTGTTTTATATTTTTTTATGTCTTTGGTGAATTTGTGATAATTTTCTGATATTTATTTAATTTTCTAAAAATCAAACAGTAGCTAAAATAAATGGTACTGTCCAGCCGAGCCAAAAAGCCTTAGATAAAATATCTAAGAGCCTCAAAATGGCCTGGAGGTAATTTTCCTACCAAGAAGACAAAATGAGAAAAATTTAGGTACCAATTTTATTGTTTTTGGATTTTTATTTATTTACTAGAATTTCTATAAGTTTTTGAGTGTTTTTAAGTTTTTAGTGGTTTTTAGTAATGAAAATAAGCCAAAATTGGCTGGAAAATCAAACTAAGCAAGACAAACAATAACTAATTTTTATAGAATTTTTAAATGAGTTTTAATATTTTTTGTGATTTTTCTAGCTAGACAGTGACAAAAATAAAGGTTTTTGATTTTTTAGAAATATCAAACGAAATCAAAAATGTCCTAAAAAATCCACAAAAATCCTACACCATGGCAGGAGCCATGTGTCAAATTTTCGTTGGATTTGGAGGTGTTTTGATATTTTATTCAAAAATAAAGGATGTGCACTGTGCATAGGGACCAAAGTGCAAATACCCTAAGTTCTGGGGGGTCTGGTGCAAAATACCCAGCAAAACACGCGCCACCACGTGCCTGGGGCACTCAGGGACCAAAATGTAATAAAAATAAGTCCCGAGGACTTATTGGTAATAGGTACCAAAAGTCTAGGGGCTTATCTGCAAAATACCCAAAATATATCGCACATGTGGAAATAAATCACGCACAGGGGTATAAATGCAAATAGATAAAAGTTTTCATTCATTCAATAACATCCAGAACTACAGGGGTCTCTACTGCAAATAAACCAAAATATCACGTATCGATGCACGTGTCTACAACTGGCAGGGGTATAAATGCAAATAACAGAAAGCACAGGGTCCAATATGCAAATAGCCCTAAAACTAAACAAATGACTCTAATATTTACAGGACTAAAACTAAATAAAAATAAAGCCAGGGCCTAAGGGTAAATTACCCTTTATTATGCAGATGGGCTGGATGCGCGCCACGTGGATGATCGGATGGCTGCTACGGTGGGCGCTCCAGATGACGTCTCCTCAGATCGGACGATGAAGGCTGCTCCGGAGATGGACGGCTAGGATTGAATCTGGAGCGGGAGGGGACGATCGAACGACGTTGGAGGATGCTGGAAGAACAAGTCCCCGGCGAGACTCGCCGGGCTCGGACGTGCGCTATGCTCCTCCTTGGAGCACTCTGATGGTCGGAGAAGAAAGCTGGAGTGCTCCTGCGTCTGCTGCGATGCTCCGATGATCGAGCCGAGCTCCGAGGAGCTCGGGCGAGGTCGGCGGAGCTGGGTCTCCTGGCTGGATGACGAAGGGCCTCAGATGGCCCTCGTTTCGACCTGAAAAATGAACCAGAAGACTCACGGGTCGAGGGCAAATTGCCTCGACCCGGTTAGGCGAAGTGGGGATGACTGATGCGTCGGGGTGGCGA
The DNA here is from genome assembly GCA_037367405.1 of Ottelia alismoides. Classification (NCBI taxonomy): domain Eukaryota; kingdom Viridiplantae; phylum Streptophyta; class Magnoliopsida; order Alismatales; family Hydrocharitaceae; genus Ottelia; species Ottelia alismoides. The sequence continues at coordinate 501,986 of JAZKJV010010860.1, read as the reverse complement.
GCTCCGGCGAAGGTGGGGGACGGAGGAGCTCGGTTCCCAGCTCCTGTGCGAGCTGGGTTGAGTGGATGGGTGTATAAGGTGCGTCGGGAGGAGGCGAGTGTGTTGGTCGATTCCGATGATCGATAGGGGTAACGAAGTGGGCGGAATCAACGATATACGACGGCGGCGCGAATTGGGCGAAAATGGAAATCAAAGGAAACGGGAAGCCTAAGGGGATACCTGGGTGGTCGGAGAGACTGGGGAGGAGCTGCTGATGCTCCTGGTCGTAGCCTCGAGGATCGTCTCGCTCTGAGGCTCGAAGCTCACGCTGGTGGCGGAGCTACGGCGGCTGGGCTCGCCGGATCGATGGAATCACCTCCTCTCCTCGCTTCAACAGGCTCAGACGCAAGCTGTCACGTCACGCACTCTCTGGAGCTCACAGGAGAACGAAGCAAATGGCCAAAGATGGAGCAAATGGGTGGCGGAGCTACAGCTTTATACGGCTAGGGGTCCGCCTAGGAGAGGTCCGGGCGTGCTTGTCGGAGCACGGATCCCCATAACCCACCCCGGGCGTGGATCATGGTCGATCAATCTCGGATTAGGACCCGGGGTTAGGTGGAATGATGATCGGGTCGAGCGGGCAAAAATTGGAGAAATCGGGTCCACGACCCAGATCCGCGGGAGGTGGTCCTGGGGGGGGGGGGGGTAGTTGACCGGGCGGTCAACATCCCCAGGACCCAATGGAAATCGGCCACGTGGCTGAATCTTGAAGCTCAAAATTAAGGTAGCAAATGGCCGAATTTGCAAAAACTTAAAACATGAAATATTTTTATTTTATTTTTTTTTCTATTTTTTAGTGATTTTTAATTAATTTTTGGAAATAAAAATAAGCTATATACATAGTATGTACTATATATGTATATGTACACAATTAGGGTTTTTGATTTTTTTGATTTTTAATTATTATTTTTATGCAATTTTATTCCTATTTTATATTTTTTATTTATATTATAAAATAAGGAATAAAAGGGTGTTTTTATTTTATTTTTATTATTTATCTACATAGGTAAAATAAGTATATATGTATATCTATATACATGGTATATGTACAATGTATTTTTGTATTTTTAATTTTTCTATTTTTATTTTGCCTTTTGTTTTAATTGTTTTTATTTTATTTATTTACATGATAAAGCATAAAAATATTTACAAAAATTATAAAAATTAATCTTGCATATTTACAAGGCTAAATAAATAGGTACGTGAGTCTATGTACAAGGTGACTATACAAGAGGTGTTTTTGTTTATTATTTATTTTTTTTGTTTTTAAATTTTTCTTTTTGATTTTATAATTTATAAATATATACAAGTATTTACAAGCATATTTTTGGTGAGGAAAATATTTTTATTTTATTTACATAAATATTTTCACAAGAGCCCCTATCTCCCTCTACTTTGGCTTTTATGCGGTCAGGCCCATGCTGAGCCCTCCCTTGGGTTAGGTTGCTCAATTATATTCTAAATATTTCCCTCTTTTTCTTTTTAATCTTTATTCTTTTATTTTTGCACAAAAACATGCTAATTATAGGTTTTTACACAATGCATGCTTTTGATAATTATTCCTATTTACACATATCTACATGTATTTGCAAAGGTTTTTGTTGCTAAAATATAAGAATAAAGAGTGATGAATGAGTATTCATCAGTGGACTCCCGTTCGAAACCGCTTCCACCTTCGCGAGGTCCACATAAATACCCTATTGGATAGGACATGTCCAAGGAATGTGACTTCTTGTAGCCAAAAGTCACACTTGGATAAGTTAGCATAAAACTGGTGTTGCCGCAATGTATCAAGAACTAATCTAAGATGCACTCGATGTTGTTCCATATCTGCTGAATAAACCAAGATATTATCAACAAAGACAATCACAATCTTGTCCAGGCATTCTCAGAATAACCTACTCGTCAACTCCATAAATGCAGTAGGCGTATTTGTGAGGCCAAAAATCACCAGTAGGAATTCATAGTACATGTATCTTGTCCTGATTGTTGTCTTTGTTATGTTTTCATCCCTAATCCTGAGTTGATGGTAACCACACCGTAGGTCAATCTTGGAGAAGACCTTTGCTTGCTGCAATTGGTCGAATAGATCATCGATGCGAGGTAGTATGTACTTATTTTTTATGGTGACTTTATTCAAAGCTCTATAATCAATGCAGAGCCTAAGGGATCTGTCTTTCTTTTTGACGAATAAGGCAGAAGCGCCCTAAGGGGAAACACTTGGTCTCAAGAACTCTTTATCTAATTGTTCTTGCAACTGCTTTTTCATCTCATCTAACTCAACATGAGTCATTCTATATGGTACTTTAGATATGGGTGTAGTACCCGTTAGTACATCAATAGTGAAGTCAATCTCTCTTCTAGGTGGAAGACCTGGAAGGTCATCTGGAAAACATTGAGAAAATCTCGCATCCTCAAATTCCTCAAGTTGCACCACAGATGATTTTATACTTGTTAAGCTAGCCAAATAAGTTGTGCATTCGGTAGCTATCAATTGTTGTGCGCTTAGTGTCGAGATAATCACATGACTCCTTTTTTTATCTCCACGAATGACTAGTTCTGCTATATGATTTGTTAGAAACCTTTTTTTGTATATAGTATATAGGTGCAAAGTGATCCCAAAGCAATCCATACCCAAAATAACATCAAAGTTATTCATCTGAATCAGTATCAAGTTGGCTGGTAGGTTATGTCCTTCTATTAGGACAAGTACGCCGGCTAAGTAGATACCCAAAGTGGAGTGTTCACCCATCGGTGAAGTCAGAGTAAGTGTATATGGAAGTTCAATAGCCTCAAAATTCAACTTGTTGACGAAGCAAAGAGAAATAAAGGGATGTGATGCACCAGAATCAAATAAAACATGGCTTAAATGATCTGCAATAAAAAGTGCAACTTCCATTGTAGCGTGTCCATCTTCCTCATCTCTAGTAGGTAGGGCGAACACCCTTCCTTTAACATGCTTCTTTTGATCTTCTGAGTTATGTTTCTTCTTCTTGGGTCAATCTCTAATGAAGTGACCTTTCTGTCCACAAGCCATGCAAGCTCCTGTAAGCTTATAGCACTCTCTAATGTATTTCTATCACAGTGAGGGCATAAAGGATACACTTGCTTATCGTTTACGACATTCTTCATTCGTGTCTTCTTTCCTCGATCCTTATCAAACTTGCCCTTCTTGTTGCCGGTAGAACGGGGACATTTCCCCGTGCCTTGTTGCAGTTGGATCCTCTTATATGCTGAGTCGATCTCTACAACCGCTGAAAATACATCCAAAAAAGTCTGAGGACCTCTGGTGAGCATCTTCATGCACAATCCTGAATTCAAGCCTTCCACAAATTTCATAGCACGATGTCTTTCGTTTGCGCATATCCCTTTTTCGCACTTCTCCAGCTCTTGGAATTTGGAAGCATATTGTTCAATTGACATACTCCCTTGTTCAAACTGAATGAATTCTAGTCTCTTTGCATCTTGGGCATGCCGAGGAATGTATCGTTCGGTGAAACGTTCCACAAAATCCTTCCATTGAATGGTACTTGTATCAACAAAGTGTATACTTCTGCAAGAAGTCTACCATTCTTTCGCATTGTCCCGTTAGACGATAGGTACCAAATATCACTTTCTTCTCCTCGAGACAATCAGTTGTCTCGAATACCAATTCCATCTCCCTTAACCAATGCTCATCTTTATCTAGCTCGGATTCTCCATTGAAGATGGGTGGGTCATGCTGAATGAAGGTCTTCAGGGTCAATCCCCAGGAGTCATGTCATTGATGCTTTTGCCATTGAGTCATCATGGTCATCAATTCCAGCATCTGTTGTTGCATCTCCATAGCCATCTCAAGGGTCAACGAAGACTGACGGTCTCTGTTTACCTCATTCTCACGACGAGGGGATATCTGCAATGACGAAGTCTGAAATGTTCGGTCAAATACTTAGCTTTTCCAAAATTAATGGACCTAAGTTAGATTTGATCGAATATCCTATGTCCAGAAGAACTCCTACTATGGTACCACTTGTAACGAACCCAATCGTCCGAACATGATGCGGAAGTGAGATCAAAATGGACAATCTTGAGATCATTACTCATAGCATCAATCATACCATATAAGAACAGTAAAGAATCAACTTTAAAAAAAACTTTCCATAATAATAAGGTCAAAAGTTCAAGAGTTCCTTAACTAAAATAAAAGGTAAATAAACTAGATGAATCGTATCCACGATTTTCTTATTCCAATGGGCATAAGGACATCCTTCCAAACTGATCCAACATTAGTCTCATACCGGTTCCATATCTCGAAGACAATGAATTCCCTTGAATCGTAAATAACTTAATCTTCACATTCCCCTAAAAAATAACATCACATGTTATGAGCCTAACACTCAATATGTGTCGAGATGAGGTCAAGCTAGCTATAGTAGAAACCAAGTCACAATTAAATACTTTCTTTAAGATATAAGGGAAGTGAATCTCATAAGAAAACTTATAATATTCACTTTACATCATTACCATGTTGCATGAAATATTTGACGTGACCCATGCAAGAATCATCATACATAATCATCAATGGACTTAACTATACAAAAGAAGAGTGACCTTTTACTTTCGTACACGCTCTTTAAGTTTACCATATTTGCATGTATGCCCATAATAGTAACATAATTGCAGATATACACCTAAGATTAACATAATTGCACATATACCCTTAACATTATCATAATTGCATATACCCTTAACATTAACATAATTGCACAAATGTCCTTAACATTAACATAAATTGCACATATGCCCTTACATTAACATAAATTGCACATATACCCTTAACATTAACAGTGACGTGGTTGTCTTGATTGTTACGTTGTTAGATGGCTGTGATGGATTTACCGCTGACATAAGCGGTCCATAAACATAACATAACATGACAATTTAGATAAAACTGTAGAGGACTTATTTTTTACCTCACGTCCTTGGAAGACGTTGGCCCTTTAGACCCTTACGACCCCTTAGTTCGAGCCGATGCCAATATTTTATAAATATCTTGAGAAATCATGCATATTGTTTCTTTAATAGTGAGAATACATATTTTGCTTGATTCCTTTTCTCTTTAATTTATCGCACATTTTGTTGTGTACAAATCGAGGATTAATGTCTATCTTTAATATAGAAGCTAAATCATTTCTACGGAAAGTAGCACATTTCTTAATACAAATAATATAATCAATATGTGTACACTACAACAATTAAGATCTATAGTGACATTTTTTTTGTTAAGAGCACAACGAATAAAACGTCACTAGACCATCTCGTGACAGATTCATGATTCGTCGTAAGAATCGTTGTTATATAAGCCGTTGTTAAATTTTTAGCAACGATTACTAACCGTTGAGAAATTTAAAACTACAACGAATAAAAATCGTCATGAGATTAAATTTAACAATGAATAAAAACTGTTGTCATTTGGATACGACGATTTTTTGTGTCACAATATCGAGCTTATTATAACTCTTTTTATATATAACAACGTTTTTTCCGTCACTATTTGCGGTAGTGCCAACGAATAATTTGTCATTAAAATAATATGATTTATCCGTCATTATATAAATTAATATAACATTTATTTATTGACTATAATATATATTAATAATATAATCACGATTCTAACTAATCAGTGCCTCCAACCATCCTCACCTGGAAGTAATAGCTTATAGATATTGAGATATCCATGTTCTGTCCATGAGAAATCATGGCTTGGTGAAATTTGAAGCAAGCACTGCAATCCTCTTAGTTACCATCCCCTATTATCAAACCAAGTAAATCCAGGTGTCTAAACTAAAATATTTGAGTATCAACAGTCAAAAGGCATCCCAAGTATGATTGTGATGGGTAGTTCTTTAACATCTACCTCGATATTTCGAAGCATGAGCCATTTTTACCTCAATAGAAACCGCAGATAATTGATGTATACACCAAATGTGGCTTATTCAAATACAACTGATAAGGCATGGAAACCAGTTTTCACAAAGTTCTCTAACATCTACATGTGAAAAAGTAATAACAATAGAAGCATTACCTCTCAATTGAAGTCATGGTTACGGAGATATGGAGATCTTTCCCATCAATATCAGCCTTCAACATCGTCAAGCAGTTCGAACTCTCGACATTCTGAGTCAGGTCCTTGCCAGTTGCTATGAAGATGGTTGTTACAATGTTGTTGACTTGTGTATTAAACTTGCCAAGAGCTCCCACGAGAGACGAACGAACAAGGTTCTTGAGCATGTTAATCTCCACAAGTGTGGGCGCCATGGTCTTAAGCACCTTCTTCATCACCTTCTTAATGATCACTTCATAGACATTCGATTTCCCCCTCCCTTCGATCCAATTGACAGTAGTTGGTTCTTGTCAACACAGAAGTTCCCTGCTTAAAATAAATCCATTTAACTCCCAATACATTAGACCAACAAAACTAGAACATCATACAGAGTACCGAAGAGAATCGAGCTCCCAACCTGAGATGCATATAATTTCCATATCCCTGAAATTGTTCTTGATGAACACCAGCACTTTGCACACCCATCGACACCATGTTCACTCCCATCGCATCATCGGTCCTACAGCTAAATCTTATGTACAAACTCTTCCCTGCGATCATGCACTGAGTCCCTTGAAGAGAGCGACCATATACTTTGTCCATAAAAAGGTAATCAATTAATGATTACATAACATGAGATATTAGCAGTTACATTAGAAGTAGTAGCGAAAAATTGATGGTAAGGATTTGATTGTTAGAGGTTCATTTTTCTTTATGCTAATTTAATGAGGAACTGGTCATAAAAAAGCATAAATCTACTTGAAAAGGTGACAAGAATTCAAGATGACATTGAGAAACAAAAATAATAAATATACTTGAAAAGTAAGAATTCAAGAGAAGTCGGTTTACTTCCAATAATCCTAATAATCTTCTTTATATGGCCTCCAGTTCTCTGCACGGAGAAAAGAAACCAGGACATCAATAGTTGATATAAAAATGAAATATAAAATGGAAATGTACACAGAGGCTGGATGAGTAAGAAAACAGTAAATTTCAAAAGGTAAGTTCAACAAGTATCAAAATAATGCTCAGCACATGAATTTCAATTTTGGTATACATTGTCAGACCAGTAATTTTCTGGTGAATATAAATATTCCAAACAAGAAAGGTTCAAATGATTTTACCATATGACATTTGCATATATACAGAAGTTAAAAAGAAAAAAAGAGACCAGAAAATGTTGTGAACCAAGCAGTTGTTTAACGATTATAAAATGCGTCTCTATTTATGGAACATGTAAATAGAGGCAAAACCTAAATAGGTTCATCCAGTAATAGTAAACTTTAAATCTCTCTAAAGCTTACCAGAGGAAGGTTCAACAATGACAACCAACCCCTGCTTTTTTGTTTAAATATAAATCATATGTCCAAAAAGCATTCTATATAACCATCAACAAACACAAATTCAACTATACAAGCAAGACAAAATATTTGAGGAAGTTCAAACATTATTTTGAGAACTTTAATAGACAACCTCAATGGTGAATGATGAATAGATTTACCTACGTTGGTCTCTTTAGATTAAAATATAACCTCATTTGCAAAAATAGAAGGCTACAAAAGATAATAACAGATCTACAAGGAAATAACGTTAGTAGAACATTTCAAAAGAGGGCAAACATAAACCTAAGAAGACTCTAGTCTATACAAGGAACAAATAACTCTTTTAACCCATATATCAGAAAACATCATGTCATCTAGAGTCGATCAATTAACCAGTACAATAAGGCACAAGTTTATACTGGAAAATAGAGTAGAAGCAAAAGAAAAAGAAAACTTTCACCTCTGGATCTGGCAATTATGAGAAGCGGGAAGATCCAAAGTAAAAGTTGGGACTCTATATACATTTCCTCAAATTGCCATGTCGCGTATTTTAAAAAAAGAGTAAGAACTTAAACTTGCATTTGACCAGGTTATGTGGATATTGCCTCTTATCTTGAGATCATGAAATTCAAGCCATAAAAGTTACAACATTATTTTTGGAAACTATAAAATCAAGTCCTTTTAAAAAAAATCTATAAATCAAGCCATAAAATGCCTACACCAAAGGAAAAACTCTCCGTAGTATCCCGAGGAATTTGTTTGGGTGACATTGATGCAGAATGAAAGAAATTCTGTTCATTGTAATTTGTCATACATTTTTATATTGATATGACTTACATTCCTTCCCCAAAAAAAACTGTAATATATAAACCACGATATACCTTTTTGCCAAGACACATGTAGAGATGATGTTAATAGAAGCAAGCATTAGCCATGCCCAACCATCTTCCACACTCTTCTTTAAGGCAAAGCATGCTCTAACCTACAGATCTGGAATCTGTAAAATGTGTGAAGTGCATACAACTCTATTAGACTATGTTTAATCCAAACAATAAAAAATTAAGAACAAAAATCTACTCGTCATGCCCATTTGCGTTAGACCCTCTGACATATGCTTGAAAGATAAAGATAAATTTATGAAACTAAAAATAGAAGTCTTTAGGAGTTAAGGTAATACTCATAAAGCTCACTATCAAATACTTACAGAGCACATTGAGACACAGCATTGCTGCCACGATAGTGTCCACGACTGCGCTGCCATCTATGAGGATGACCCTAACAACACGCTAGCAACCTCGATCGTTTGTAAACCAAAGCAAAATCAAATATGAATTCTCCATTAGATAAATCAACTATACTAACAAAGAAATACGTAAAGAACTAGATTCATGATCAACCATTATTTCAGCAATGCTCAACTCTTATTAATATTAACTCGCTAACTGCTTTACACACATTTACACAGACATAAATTTATGTATACACACTTGATGTATGCTTAGAAATTTGCAACAAAGCACTCATTTATGAAATAAAGGAACTCTTTGCATCAAACCAATAAAAGAAAAGTTGTTAAAGGTGAGCAAACCTTTCACCAATGATAGTGCTTGATAATTCATTGGTTTTAATTCTATGTGCTTTCTAGATATCAAAATCCACACATGCATGCACATAATATTCCCGAAATAAAATCTATGACAATAAAAAGGCAAGTTATCGACTTATCCACACATGCAATCACATAATGTTCTCGAAATAAATAGTATTAAATACAGAAGTAAAAGTTAGCTATCGACTTATAAGTCACTAAAGTGCTATCAGCAACACCTTTCCTCTCAACCCCCATCTTGAATTCAACAAGGTATAACTTTAAGGGTAACCATAATTAAACAGTGAACACAATAAGATATAAACCAAATTCATATTGTGTATTAGAGATTTTGACATAAACTTTTTAAATATTTTTGTTTGCGATAATTAGAGGGCAAGGCAGATTGGCATGGAAGGGAAGAGTATGCCAAAATACAAATTTTTTACTCAGAGATCTTAAGTGTCCGTCCTCCTCCTCTGGATTTAAATTAGAACCTATGAAAGAAGATACTTCATTCTTTTGATTTTCCATAAATTTATCCACAGTGTGTGACCAAATGAAGCCAGCTTCTCCACTGATCAGAATTCGAAGATTGGTATTTAGGCATTATAAAAACTGAACAACAAGATAGAATAACACTAACTACAAACATGTTCACACACAATGTGGCAACATGGACATACGACCTTCGCGGATAGAAAGCAATGTCATTATTATACAAATTACTTTGCAATTTATTATTCCTAAGTCTAGATAAGAAAATGCTAACAAAATACCACCTATAAGTGCGTTGAAAGAACTAATGGCATCTAAATTTTTTGAAAATGTAAAAAAGGAATACAGAGTATAGAATCAGTTCAGATCCCAGTCGGCATAGTTATGTACGTTGAATCAAACAAAGGAAAACTATTAACAACAATTGACAATCATTAAACAGTTGCAAACATAATACTCATCTTTATACAATCACTGCTACTATGACTAGGCAAGGCAATTACCTGAAAAAACTTGGAATTCCACCACCGATTCATTCAATGCTTCCTTCGATATTGCTCAGATCCCTTTCAGATAGCAAATCAACAGACTTGCATCAAAATCTAATTTCTCAAGGAGATCTACAAAATCCAACATGACAAACAAAAGTTCAAAAAATGTATCCGAATATGTAGAAAAACAACTCAAGTCGGACCTCGCAACCAAAAACCCCTACAATTTCTACCCTCCCTCGTTGTTTTTATTAATATCCTTTAAAAAGCCCATTCACATAGTCAAAACAACAATCACGAATGGGGACACAATCCAATCTCAACGAGACATCAACCGATCATCTCAGCACGATCGACCGCAGTAGAAAAAACACATCAAAGTCGCATAGCAATGCCACCAATAGATCTGAACCGACATGCACTGCTAATAACCAGATCACAAACAAATTAACAGGAACATATTATCATGACGATCGTGAGGAATAGTATTACCTTCGTGGATCCTCCCTCAAACCCTAAATCCAGAGGAGGATGAGGACGATCGGCTGAGAAATTATAAAAATATTTAAAATGAGATCACAACAATGGAGGGTTGTATATACCTCACGTCGATGGAGGTGGAAAGAGGGAGGAAAACCGTCACGAGGATCGTTGCTACAACCGAGGAGATGGAAGGCAAGCTGCGCACCGTCGAGGAAATTGGAGAGGGGAAGGTGCAAAGAGATCAAGCTAGGGTTTAATTTTGGATAATATCATTTTAGATACAAGGGCCTACGTATAATTTAGGCAACAACAACAACGGTGTGAGGAATGAATGACGTGACGGTTCCCTTTTGAAAATATGGTATTTCCCTACTGGAAATGAAAATTCTATTTTGGGTATGTTTGTAAAATATAGTTAGTATAAAAAATTATTTTATTATATATAATTTATTTCTTTTATCATACCATTTGGATGTATATGAAGAAAATAATAAAATGCATGCCAACTCCTAATAAATACATTGTGAATTGAAACTTTACCAACGATTTATTCGTTGCTATAATGAAATGGCGACGAATTCAAAAAATCGTCGTTATTTCTAATAAAAATAGCGACAAATAGGAATAAACGTCGCTATATTTATAAGTTTGTAAATATAATGACAGATTTGGTTAATCGTTGTTATCTAAACGTCACCATATCTATTATTTGTTGTAGTGGTAGAGCTTATCGCAAATTTTATATAAAACCAAAATGAGCCGCTTATTGCCTCAAGACTATACTATACAGAAATACTTTGATTTATTATATCATGTTAAAATACCACATTTTCGGATATCATAAATATAATGGTTTTTCTATCACTCTTCATTTTACGAGCCTAGTGTATTGATCTCTGTAAATTCCCTCGTCTTTTCATTGTACTCTATTATGTATGTAACAATCATTTATTATGGAATGTTATCAATTTGATTAATGATGAGAGATCCATGGTTTAAGTGTACAGATCTTGATTGAAGGTAATAAGGTATTTTAATCTTTGATAAAAGTACAATTTTACGATTCTTCATTCACGGTAGATATACGAGTGTATAATTTAATTAAGGTATAAATTCGAATTATCGATGCAATTTCAATAGAAATAAGATTCATTCTTTGTAGTTACGACCCATGAAATCGTAATTATGTTGATATAAATGAGACGGGTCTATAAATTTACTGTAATATGTGATGACGCGAAATTCGTACGGTCAAGATGTGTAAAAATAATGTCAAAGATGTGTCGTTATTCTCTACCGCACGATTCGGTCAACGAAAAAAAATGATTAAAACCACTTAGAAAAATATAGAAATCAATGAAACAAATGTGTAAGCGGTCTTCGCTATTCTTTTTACCTGGTATAGCGACCAGGGTCGAACACAAGGAGCACGATTTAAAAACTAAGTAGTCAATTTTCAGAAAATGATTTCTTTTAGTGGTTTTTTATTTTTATATTTTTTTATATTTTTAAAAGAAGCACAATATTCACAAGCAGGAGTAATTTTGCAAATTAAAAATTCTTTAAGCTCAAAACTTCTTAGAACTATTTTTAAGAGAAAGTAGAGAACAATATCTACAATCAAAGACCTGGATCAGAATTTTCGGATTTTTCTACAATTTTTTACAATTTTTATAAGATTTTTCGTATTTTGTAATTTTTTTTGATTTTTATAAAAGGAAAATGCACAAAAATTGGACAGAAATTAAAACAAGTCAAAAACACAGCTACAAGAATTTTTGTGGAATTTTTAGGAAATTTTATATTTTTTTATGAATTTTCAAAGTGTAGGCAGAGAAAAAGACACAAAAACACTATTTTTGATTTTTTTAAAAATATTAAATGATAATAAAATGCAATGAAATTTTATACAATGAAAAAAAAGGCGTAACAGGAATATCTACAAATTTTCTCGGAATTTATCGACTCATAAAAAGCTTTATTCCATCAAAACAATCATGCATAACTTATTGTCTGAAAAGCAGGGACTGAAAAGTAATTATGCAAAACTTTCTGCCTTGACATATAATAAAAATAAAGATGAAGGCAGATGTGCAATTTACCCAGTAAGCATGATGCTATGCATGTGCTGTGTTGGAGGAGCCAAGGATTTATTTGTAATTTTCAAATCTTCCAAGACTTCATCCGCAGTTTTTCCATTTTTTTATACCCTCTCCCTAGGGTTTATTGTGGTTTCGTTGTTCACAGCACCAAAAGGGAAGCCGCCGCCGCCTCCCTTCCTTCTTCTTCCTCACGCGGAAGAGCAAACGGCGGGCCGTGGCGTTGGAGAGGGACGCGGGAGATCGCGCAGCACGCGGGGATGAGGGCGCGCGTGGGCGGCGCCTAGAGATGGCCGCGCGTGGCGCGGGGTCGCGGATCGAGGTCGGCACCGCCGGAGGAGCAGCACGCAGGGGCGGAGGAGGATGGATCGCGGGCTAGCCCGCGGAAGATGGTGGTGCGGTCGGGCCGCGCTGGGCGCGCGGTGAAGATGGCGTCAGGGAGGCGCCACCCGCGCGTGGAGGTTGGCGCGGAGGACTGTGAGCAGCAGGTGGTGGTGCGCCGCGCGCTGGAGATCGCGGCGATGGAGGAGGTCGCGGGGTGGCGCCGCCAAGGACGCGTGGAGGGGCAGGTCGCCACCGCGCGGGAGCACGCCACTTCGGGAGGCGCGCCTGGGGTGGCGCGTAGGCTTCGGGAAAGGGCTGCGGGGGTCGGCGCCCGCGGTGGCGCGGGGCACAGGCCTGGGGCGGCGGTGCTTGCGCGCCAGGCGGCGGGAGGAGCGGGGCGGCGCCGCCGGTTGGTGTTGGCGGAGGTCCGCCCGGTTGCGCGGTGCTTGGGCCAGCGGTCCGCTGGCCGTGATGCTGACCCCTTTTTTATTTATTTTTTTAAATTTTCTTTTTAGTTGCCTGCAGGAACTGTTAGAAAGAATGTAGGCTTATTTATTTATTTATTTATTTATTTTGTTGATCAGGAAATGTGTAAACAGTAATAATAAAAAATTTTATTGTTTTTTTTTATTTTTTTTGGTGAACCTGCAAAACAGATGTTAGAGTTAGAGGACAAACTAAAATATTTTTTTTGTTTTTATTTTCCTTTATTCCTGCAAAACAATGGTTAGAAACACAATAAATATATGTTTTTTTTATATCTTGCAAAAATAAAGATTAGATAACAGGATACGATTTTTTTTAATTTATTTATAAACAAAGATTGGAATGTATGAATGAGCAGATCTAGGCGATGCGGGAGATAGATCTGAGGCTTCGGTCACCGTGCGTGACCGGAGGTGAGAGATTGTGTGAGGTAGAACGTGAATATGTAGGGATTAGAAAATGAGATGGAAAATCGGTTTCGAGGCGGAAAATATGTGGTGGAAATTTTAATCTAAAAACTACTCCCTACTCCTACGCTAAGATCTAAGCCTACAATTACCTAGGGAAAAAGACAAGTAAAAGTGGATCTCACCTCGGGGGTCGGACAAGCCATGATGGCCTCGACGAAGCTCACGCCGCTGTCACCGACGGGATCGGAGGCTAGGACCCTCTTCAACAAGAAACCTCTCGGAAACTGGGCTCCTCTCCGCCAAAGATTGATCAAAGAAGAAATGAGGGAGGAGGAGCCCATTAAAAAGAAGACGAAGGTCAGAAATGGAGACATTTACAAAAATGGAAGGTGTTGATTGTGTGAATTAAAATAATTAATTAAATTAATAAATTAATTAATTAAATAATTACGAAATTCGAAATTAATAAATTAAATAAATTAATAAATTAATTAGAAATTAATTGGCCACCTTAATGGTGGCCATTAAGGGCATGCAATCAAATCATATATATAAGGCACGTTATAAAATCAAATCAATCAATTAAAATCAAATAATTAAATAAATAATTCGGAATTAATTTAAAATAATTAATTAATGTTAGGTAATTAATTTTTTTGGGGGATTTTATAAGTGGAAGTAAGTGGCATACATATATTATATACATATAATATAATGTACATATGTGCAAATAAGGAAATAATTTTTATACAAGATTTTTTTATTATATTTTTTTATTTTTATTTTTATTGAAAACAATATTTATAATATATACATTATATCAATAAAAAAAATAATATATATACGATAAATATATGGGTAAACTGCACAATACACCTCAGAAAACCGACTTTTTAACCGTAACTCCAAAAAATACGAAACCACAGCCATTTGAAAGATAATTTAATTTATAGTATTATGGAAGTGAGTTTGGTTCGATTTGAGCTCGTATGGAGACGGAATTGATGTTTCAATTATCGCATTACGGCTTTCTCTGGGTGTAATTATTTACAATATATACATTATTTTATTTTATAAAAATTTTTATTATTTACAACACAGTTTTATTTACAACTTTTATTGACAAAAATAATTGATTTTAGGTCAAATTATGTACAGATAAATTAATGCAAGTTTTATACAAATATACATGAAAACTATGTACAAGTTATTTTTGGATTTTCTGACAGACAACCTTATCTCCCCCTACTTTATTCCTGGTCGATCAGGTCAAGTCTTGACCTTCTCTCGGGGTTTGGGTCAGTCTGTATTTATTGCATAAATACTTCCTTTTCTTTTTCTTTTCTTCTTTATTCTTTTATTTATATACAAAAAGTGTTAAAAATGAATAATTAACAAATGCATGCAAAATGGCAATTTTATGAAATTAATGGGTATTTACAGTTATTTGACTAAGGAAACGAGGTTAAAATAAAAGAATAAAGGCGATGAATCGTGGATTCATCATTCCCCTATACTTTACCTTTGCTAGTCCCTTAGCAAACACTTATTTGGAAAATAAGTGAAAATAAAAATAAAGAAAAGAAAAAGGAAAGAAGTTAGAACAATGTTGACTTTCAAACTTATCTTCATAAAAATGTAGTCTGGAGCTCTGTCGGACCTTTGGATTATTAATGTGTCGGAACCTTAATGGGACATGGATTTAAAACCTAACAGCCTCTAAGTTCCATAAGACTCCTATTCAGGTCTCCTCAACAATCAGATCAGAACAAGTCTACAGACACAAATTCTTATGACTATGAATTCTTACTTGTACGTGTAAGTGAAATTTAGCTCTTCATCTCAAAAGTAGCAAAGATTCAGCCTCTCTCAACAAGGTAACTCAATAACCCGGTCTGGCAACTCTTTCCTCGAGGAGCGGGGATATTCCCTTCTAAGTTCAAGTACAACCAACTCAAGAAGAGGGGATGGAGAAGAGAATGGACGGTAACCAGTGTAGTTACCTATCCTTGGATGCATGACCAGTGTAGCCATGTCACCCGCTGCAAGCTCATAAATATATGACTTTGAAGCTCTTATTCCTTTTTTTTTACAGGCATTTTATTTTTCTTTCAGGCCTGTCCACTTTTGGATATTTTGTTTCTTTTTTTTCTTTTTTTTTTGAAATATATACAAGGTGCAGCATGTACATAAGGAGTTTTTCCTCTTGAGCCAGTAGACTATCCCTCTTTTGAAGCATTATTGCAACCCCACAGCTCCTGTCTTTAGACCTCAACATCACCAGACTAGGTTGAGACGCACTTCCCTCCCTAGAGGAGGACGAGAGGTTCCGCCTAGATGTACTACCCTCGTATGCTACCCCAAGCCAAAAGATTCTGCTCCCTCACTACCTCATCCATGAAGGGCTACGTGTAAAGTGCAGTGTCCAAGGTAAGCCATGGTCTGAAAGAATCATGTGTGTGTTGTTAAATGTTCTACTTAGACTCATCAAGATGACATGTGAACATAGTCTTATGGACTCAAAGAATTAAGTCACTAGGACCTGAAAAGTCTTAACTCCAAATCTTATAAGGTTCCTCTGAAATTAAGTGCATTAAAGTCCAACTAAGCTCCATTCTTCAAATTTATTCCAGACTTAGTCTAAATGTCAAAATCATCCTGAAAAATGCTCATGCAGATGCAAGAAAATATGTACATGCAAGGAAAAGAAAATAAAATCTTTTTGTGAAACAATTTTCAAAATTTTGAAATTTTTATGGATTTTTGAAAAATGATGATGCACATGCAAAAAGTTTTTTTTTGCAAATAGTTAGTAATATATACAAATATATACAAAAGTTTTTTTTATTGTTTTTCTAATAAGGGAAAAAATGCATATTTACACAAGAGTGAGAGGATTATTTCACAAGAATGCGATGCAATAATTTACAAATTGAGTCATTTATACAAGTATATACAGAGTGTTTTTTTTAATTGATTTTTTTTATTCATTAGTTTTTTTAAGTATTTGCACAGTGTTTTAGCCATTTTAAAAATAATATAAAGTACGAGTTATGGCTAAAGTATATATACAATATATACGACACCCCCCTATACTCAGCTCGAACTATGTCCTCATAGTGATCAAAGAGCTGGAAAGAAAGACATAACTTGTGCCGCGTATAGGAAAAGTGAAAAGAATGGTATACTACAACGATGAATAAAAGAATAAAATCGATAGGAGTCGGTGATCCCCCTATACTTAGGATCAAGTAATCCTAAGTATAGCAGACTGTACACAAGGGGACAGCCGAGGAGATGAATGTACAGAGTCTACCTCCCCTATACTTAGGGTAAAATATCCCTAAGTATAGGCAGCAAAACAGAGGTAAAATGAATCAAATGAATACTCACAAGTCTGACATCCCCCCTATACTTAGGGTAAAGTACACCCTAAGTATGGAATGATCATGCGATGGAGATGGGGTGCAAGACAGAAAGAATGTATGATATTGACAGATGGTTTATACAACAGTGAGTCGATCAGTGTTGAGGTGCCTCTCAACAAGCGCTAGAGTTTACGCCCCTAGCTGGGCGCAAATGCTAGGATAACGCAGTATCGAGGTTCAGGACGGCATCTGTCAGGCGAATATCGTACTGTAGTTGCAGTCTCGGTGGGAGAACAACAACGAAGTCAGGAGGGTCAACAGAGTTGATGATAACACCCAGATAATCCTTCAGGCGGGTGTTTGCTACCGGATCAAGATATGGGCAGATGAAGTTGGGCTCCGGTAACACAAAAGAAACCATCGGCTCAAGGTTTGTATGGAGTGAAAGGATGGAGCCGAAGTAATCAAACGTGGAGAAGGAAGGATCTGATAGTGAATCCTCCATGTCAATTACTGTCTCAAATAGATATGGAAGATCATGATCTGGAGACTCATTATAAAGGCTGATATCCGATATATGGAATGTAGACAAATCAGTGAAATCATCGAATACCTCAAATATTGGGTCATCCTCGCGAGGGTCGTCGAGGAGAGAAACATCAAACTCATTATCAGAAATATTAAAATACTCGGTTTCGTGATCCGACAGATCGAATGCACTCTCAGAAAGTGAAACCGAGTACATATGGTCCATGGCATCCTCCCGCAGATAACCCTCGGGGAGTAATGCCGAATCATCAGGAAATTGGGGATCAATGCTGTCAAGTATCATGTCCTCCAAAAATGTATCGACCTCATCTAATGGGAGGACACATGGCTCAAGTACGGGACTATCAAGTTCTGTAAAATCCAAAATCAGTCCCTCATCAAACTCTCTATGCTGAGATGAATTCAGGTATATCTCTGAATCTGAGAAGATCTTCTGAAGACAAGATACTGTATCAACTACGTATGGATACTGGAAAGAATCAGAGGATGGCTGAGATGTGGGTTCCTCCTCTATCTCTTGGGATCCTAACAGATCTAGAATCGACGAATCTTCTACATGATAGAGCGGGACTGGCTCAAAATCTGACTGTAAATCTAATTGGTCCTCAACCAATGTCCGGCTCTGGGAACTCACAACAGTAGGCAACACATCCATCAAATGAGAAGTCGTGGCATCCATACCCTCGGATCTGTGTGTGCTATCAAGATCAGCATGGTGTGTCACACACTCAACAGTTGTCATCTCTCCGTCATGCGTTGTCCCAAATAAATCATCTGGTGTATATGCAAGATCAGAAAGTGTATCCAAGATGGTCTCAACAAAATCCAAGTCGGGACAATGGTGTGAACCACTACACGAGGTAATGACATATGATATCTGCTCTACGGTCCTCCCCCTCATGGCGATATGGATAAGGTCAGTCATCGAAAATCCATGATCAGGAAATCGCATCACAAGTTCTCGTAACCTCAACCATGAATCTATCAATGGCTTCTGGGGGTTAACAGAAAAATCACGAATACACGACCGCATCATCTCTGCTCTACACTGGGGGTAAAATTTCTTCAAAAATAATGATCGTAAATCTCCCCATGTAGTAATCTTCCTTCCCAATCGTCTATGCCAACTCTTGGCTCTACTCTGAAGTGTAAATGGGAAGGTGATCAACATCATGTCCTCAGAAGTGATATCCAAATATGATCGTGATACACAAAAATCCTCAAATTCATCGATATGCAAATACGGTTCCTCGTGCACTTCCCCTAAAAATTTGGGCAGTATATCAATTAACTCTAAATCCAAAATGAAGGGGCTTAGTGTAGAAGCAGAGTGTGCTTCTTGATCGGTATACTCATCCATCATCTTAGGATTAAAGTCATCTAAAACTTGCCAATGCCCCATTTGATCGCCTATGGGATGCACTCTCATCTCAGCAAGGTGAACACCCGTGTCTCGTGTTTGGTCAATCTGGTCACTGCGGGCTTCACTCACAGCATGTCCCGAGAAAGAGAATGAGTAGGGAGAAGATGAGAAATCAGATGGGGTTCCGATCTCCCAAAGGAGTGGACGAGAATGATGGGCATGAAGATAAGAAGCCGCAGAATTCGGCTGGAATGGAATGCGACCCATCATGAAGTGAGGAAAATGAAGGGAGGGATGGAGGGATAGAAGGGAGTAAAAGAAAGAAAAGGTAGGAACGAAGAGAAAGATAGAAGGGAGGGAGGGTGGGTGACTACTAATGATTCAAAGAGTGATCGTAACTGACTCACGCCATAGACATACAATACACAAAGCAAACCCCCAGTTCACCAACTCAACACAAAGTGAAGACCGTGAGATTCGGTCCTTTATCTTTTCAATTTTAGAGTTAGGTGATCAACGAAAGTTGTACAAACACTTAGGAGGCTTGAATAGGATTTGGGCGCTACTCCTTAGTGTGTACGCGAGCGAGTAAAAACGCAAACAATGAGGGGATTGCTCTCCCAATACAATGAAGTGAATCAATTACGTTTGATTTTAGAGTCAAGTTCAATTAGCAGTCCCAATTTTTTTAATTTTTGATTTTGTGATTTTTTTGGATATTTTCAAGAATAAACGCCTAACGAGCTTTCCGATTTCCTCTTTGATTAATTTGAGTCCAAAAACAGGGGGAGGGATCGAGAAAGCCAATGCACGGTCAAAAACTATGATGCATGCAGAGATAGAAAATGCGTACCTTACTCTAGCACTCTACATGCAATATGATCCGCGCAGAAATTTAAAGACAGGAAATAAACTACCTAAATGATGCAGCGGTGAAAACCGAGTCCTAGATGAGCAAGTTCTACTCGCAGAACCGTCTAATCGGTCACCGACCTCCAAGCCAAAGGGTCCGGTCTTGGCCCACCCCTCCTCTGCCCGACAAATCGGGGGTAGGAGAAAGCGCTTTATAGGGTGGACTATGACACGTAGGCTACGAAGGAGATGAGTCGATTATTTTTATTAATTAATTATTAGTAGGTCCAATTAAGCGCACTATAGGAACAGGCAGATAATTAAGTGTGGGGACCCTACTAATTACGGTACAAGTAAGAGAAAATCCTAAGGCTAGGGGCTCGAAAATCACATGAATTAAATAAAATAAAAAATGCGAGAAAACGAAACCAGCGAAAAACAACGGTGAGGTCCCCCAAGTGCACCGGCACTTGGCGAAACAGACCCCGAAAAATGTCCAAGTGTCTACAGGTGTTTAAAGGTCCTAAATTATTACAAAAGAAATATTTTTCTCTCTCAAAAATAAAATTCTTCTTCTTCTCCCTGCTTCTTCTTCCCGTGCGGGTCCTCAAAAAGTAAGCTCCAAGTTGTCCACGCAGTACCTCGCACAAAAAAAATTTAAGAGAGAAGGTCAGAAAACGATTATAATATAGAGAGATAAAAATAGAAAAATGAAAAATGACTACAAAGCCGTGCTCCCCGGCAACGGCGCCATTCTGATGACGCGAAATTCGTACGGTCAAGATGTGTAAAAATAATGTCAAAGATGTGTCGTTATTCTCTACCGCACGATTCGGTCAACGAAAAAAATGATTAAAACCACTTAGAAAAATATAGAAATCAATGAAACAAATGTGTAAGCGGTCTTCGATATTCTTTTTACCTGGTATAGCGACCAGGGTCGAACACAAGGAGCACGATTTAAAAACTAAGTAGTCAATTTTCAGAAAATGATTTCTTTTAGTGGTTTTTTATTTTTATATTTTTTTATATTTTTAAAAGAAGCACAATATTTACAAGCAGGAGTAATTTTGCAAATTAAAAATTCTTTAAGCTCAAAACTTCTTAGAACTATTTTTAAGAGAAAGTAGAGAACAATATCTACAATCAGAGACCTGGATCAGAATTTTCGGATTTTTCTACAATTTTTTACAATTTTTATAAGATTTTTCGTATTTCGTATTTTTTTTTTGATTTTTATAAAAGGAAAATGCACAAAAATTGGACAGAAATTAAAACAAGTCAAAAACACAGCTACAAGAATTTTTGTGGAATTTTTAGGAAATTTTATATTTTTTTATGAATTTTCAAAGTGTAGGCAGAGAAAAAGACACAAAAACACTATTTTTGATTTTTTTTAAAAATATTAAATGATAATAAAATGCAATGAAATTTTATACAATGAAAAAAAAGGCGTAACAGGAATATCTACAAATTTTCTCGGAATTTATCGACTCATAAAAAGCTTTATTCCATCAAAACAATCATGCATAACTTATTGTCTGAAAAGCAGGGACTGAAAAGTAATTATGCAAAACTTTCTGCCTTGACATATAATAAAAATAAAGATGAAGGCATATGTGCAATTTACCCAGTAAGCATGATGCTATGCATGTGCTGTGTTGGAGGAGCCAAGGATTTATTTGTAATTTTCAAATCTTCCAAGACTTCATCCGCAGTTTTTCCATTTTTTTATACCCTCTCCCTAGGGTTTATTGTGGTTTCGTTGTTCCCAGCACCAAAAGGGAAGCCGCCGCCGCCTCCCTTCCTTCTTCTTCCTCACGCGGAAGAGCAAACGGCGGGCCGTGGCGTTGGAGAGGGACGCGGGAGATCGCGCAGCACGCGGGGATGAGGGCGCGCGTGGGCGGCGCCTAGAGATGGCCGCGCGTGGCGCGGGGTCGCGGATCGAGGTCGGCACCGCCGGAGGAGCAGCACGCAGGGGCGGAGGAGGATGGATCGCGGGCTAGCCCGCGGAAGATGGTGGTGCGGTCGGGCCGCGCTGGGCGCGCGGTGAAGATGGCGTCAGGGAGGCGCCACCCGCGCGTGGAGGTTGGCGCGGAGGACTGTGAGCAGCAGGTGGTGGTGCGCCGCGCGCTGGAGATCGCGGCGATGGAGGAGGTCGCGGGGTGGCGCCGCCAAGGACGCGCGGAGGGGCAGGTCGCCACCGCGCGGGAGCACGCCACTTCGGGAGGCGCGCCTGGGGTGGCGCGTAGGCGTCGGGAAAGGGCTGCGGGGGTCGGCGCCCGCGGTGGCGCGGGGCACAGGCCTGGGGCGGCGGTGCTTGCGCGCTAGGCGGCGGGAGGAGCGGGGCGGCGCCGCCGGTTGGTGTTGGCGGAGGTCCGCCCGGTTGCGCGGTGCTTGGGCCAGCGGTCCGCTGGCCGTGATGCTGACCCCTTATTTATTTATTTTTTTTAATTTTCTTTTTAGTTGCCTGCAGGAACTGTTAGAAAGAATGTAGGCTTTTTTATTTATTTATTTATTTTTTTTGTTGATCAGGAAATGTGTAAACAGTAATAATAAAAAATTTTATTGTTTTTTTTATTTTTTTTGGTGAACATGCAAAACAGATGTTAGAGTTAGAGGACAAACTAAAATATTTTTTTTGTTTTTATTTTCCTTTATTCCTGCAAAACAATGGTTAGAAACACAATAAATATATGTTTTTTTTATATCTTGCAAAAATAAAGATTAGATAACAGGATACGATTTTTTTTTAATTTATTTATAAACAAAGATTGGAATGTATGAATGAGCAGATCTAGGCGATGCGGGAGATAGATCTGAGGCTTCGGTCACCGTGCGTAACCGGAGGTGAGAGATTGTGTGAGGTAGAACGTGAATATGTAGGGATTAGAAAATGAGATGGAAAATCGGTTTCGAGGCGGAAAATATGTGGTGGAAATTTTAATCTAAAAACTACTCCCTACTCCTACGCTAAGATCTAAGCCTGCAATTACCTAGGGAAAAAGACAAGTAAAAGTGGATCTCACCTCGGGGGTCGGACAAGCCATGATGGCCTCGACGAAGCTCACGCCGCTGTCACCGACGGGATCGGAGGCTAGGACCCTCTTCAACAAGAAACCTCTCGGAAACTGGGCTCCTCTCCGCCAAAGATTGATCAAAGAAGAAATGAGGGAGGAGTAGCCCATTAAAAAGAAGACGAAGGTCAGAAATGGAGACATTTACAAAAATGGAAGGTGTTGATTGTGTGAATTAAAATAATTAATTAAATTAATAAATTAATTAATTAAATAATTACGAAATTCGAAATTAATAAATTAAATAAATTAATAAATTAATTAGAAATTAATTGGCCACCTTAATGGTGGCCATTAAGGGCATGCAATCAAATCATATATATAAGGCACGTTATAAAATCAAATCAATCAATTAAAATCAAATAATTAAATAAATAATTCGGAATTAATTTAAAATAATTAATTAATGTTAGGTAATTAATTTTTTTGGGGGATTTTATAAATGGAAGTAAGTGGCATACATATATTATATACATATAATATAATGTACATAGGTGTAAATAAGGAAATAATTTTTATACAAGATTTTTTTATTATATTTTTTTTATTTTTATTTTTATTGAAAACAATATTTATAATATATACATTATATCAATAATAAAAAATATATATACGATAAATATATGGGTAAACTGCACAATACACCTCAGAAAACCGACTTTTTAACCGTAACTCCAAAAAATACGAAACCACAGCCATTTGAAAGATAATTTAATTTATAGTATTATGGAAGTGAGTTTGGTTCGATTTGAGCTCGTATGGAGACGGAATTGATGTTTCAATTATCGCATTACGGCTTTCTCTGGGTGTAATTATTTACAATATATACATTATTTTATTTTATAAAAATTTTTATTATTTACAACACAGTTTTATTTACAACTTTTATTTACAAAAATAATTGATTTTAGGTCAAATTATGTACAGATAAATTAATGCAAGTTTTATACAAATATACATGAAAACTATGTACAAGTTATTTTTGGATTTTCTGACAGACAACCTTATCTCCCCCTACTTTATTCCTGGTCGATCAGGTCAAGTCTTGACCTTCTCTCGGGGTTTGGGTCAGTCTGTATTTATTGCATAAATACTTCCTTTTCTTTTTCTTTTCTTCTTTATTCTTTTATTTATATACAAAAAGTGTTAAAAATGAATAATTAACAAATGCATGCAAAATGGCAATTTTATGAAATTAATGGGTATTTACAGTTATTTGACTAAGGAAACGAGGTTAAAATAAAAGAATAAAGGCGATGAATCGTGGATTCATCATTCCCCTATACTTTACCTTTGCTAGTCCCTTAGCAAACACTTATTTGGAAAATAAGTGAAAATAAAAATAAAGAAAAGAAAAAGGAAAGAAGTTAGAACAATGTTGACTTTCAAACTTATCTTCATAAAAATGTAGTCTGGAGCTCTGTCGGACCTTTGGATTATTAATGTGTCGGAACCTTAATGGGACATGGATTTAAAACCTAACAGCCTCTAAGTTCCATAAGACTCCTATTCAGGTCTCCTCAACAGTCAGATCAGAACAAGTCTACAGACACAAATTCTTATGACTATGAATTCTTACTTGTACGTGTAAGTGAAATTTAGCTCTTCATCTCAAAAGTAGCAAAGATTCAGCCTCTCTCAACAAGGTAACTCAATAACCCGGTCTGGCAACTCTTTCCTCGAGGAGCGGGGATATTCCCTTCTAAGTTCAAGTACAACCAACTCAAGAAGAGGGGATGGAGAAGAGAATGGACGGTAACCAGTGTAGTTACCTATCCTTGGATGCATGACCAGTGTAGCCATGTCACCCGCTGCAAGCTCATAAATATATGACTTTGAAGCTCTTATTCCTTTTTTTTTACAGGCATTTTATTTTTCTTTCAGGCCTGTCCACTTTTGGATATTTTGTTTCTTTTTTTTCTTTTTTTTTTGAAATATATACAAGGTGCAGCATGTACATAAGGAGTTTTTCCTCTTGAGCCAGTAGACTATCCCTCTTTTGAAGCATTATTGCAACCCCACAGCTCCTGTCTTTAGACCTCAACATCACCAGACTAGGTTGAGACGCACTTCCCTCCCTAGAGGAGGACGAGAGGTTCCGCCTAGATGTACTACCCTCGTATGCTACCCCAAGCCAAAAGATTCTGCTCCCTCACTACCTCATCCATGAAGGGCTACGTGTAAAGTGCAGTGTCCAAGGTAAGCCATGGTCTGAAAGAATCATGTGTGTGTTGTTAAATGTTCTACTTAGACTCATCAAGATGACATGTGAACATAGTCTTATGGACTCAAAGAATTAAGTCACTAGGACCTGAAAAGTCTTAACTCCAAATCTTATAAGGTTCCTCTGAAATTAAGTGCATTAAAGTCCAACTAAGCTCCATTCTTCAAATTTATTCCAGACTTAGTCTAAATGTCAAAATCATCCTGAAAAATGCTCATGCAGATGCAAGAAAATATGTACATGCAAGGAAAAGAAAATAAAATCTTTTTGTGAAACAATTTTCAAAATTTTGAAATTTTTATGGATTTTTGAAAAATGATGATGCACATGCAAAAAGTTTTTTTTGCAAATAGTTAGTAATATATACAAATATATACAAAAGTTTTTTTTATTGTTTTTCTAATAAGGGAAAAAATGCATATTTACACAAGAGTGAGAGGATTATTTCACAAGAATGCGATGCAATAATTTACAAATTGAGTCATTTATACAAGTATATACAGAGTGTTTTTTTAATTGATTTTTTTTATTCATTAGTTTTTTTTAAGTATTTGCACAGTGTTTTAGCCATTTTAAAAATAATATAAAGTACGAGTTATGGCTAAAGTATATATACAATATATACGACACCCCCCTATACTCAGCTCGAACTATGTCCTCATAGTGATCAAAGAGCTGGAAAGAAAGACATAACTCGTGCCGCGTATAGGAAAAGTGAAAAGAATGGTATACTACAACGATGAATAAAAGAATAAAATCGATAGGAGTCGGTGATCCCCCTATACTTAGGATCAAGTAATCCTAAGTATAGCAGACTGTACACAAGGGGACAACCGAGGAGATGAATGTACAGAGTCTACCTCCCCTATACTTAGGGTAAAATATCCCTAAGTATAGGCAGCAAAACAGAGGTAAAATGAATCAAATGAATACTCACAAGTCTGACATCCCCCCTATACTTAGGGTAAAGTACACCCTAAGTATGGAATGATCATGCGATGGAGATGGGGTGCAAGACAGAAAGAATGTATGATATTGACAGATGGTTTATACAACAGTGAGTCGATCAGTGTTGAGGTGCCTCTCAACAAGCGCTAGAGTTTACGCCCCTAGCTGGCGCAAATGCTAGGATAACGCAGTATCGAGGTTCAGGACGGCATCTGTCAGGCGAATATCGTACTGTAGTTGCAGTCTCGGTGGGAGAACAACAACGAAGTCAGGAGGGTCAACAGAGTTGATGATAACACCCAGATAATCCTTCAGGCGGGTGTTTGCTACCGGATCAAGATATGGGCAGATGAAGTCGGGCTCCGGTAACACAAAAGAAACCATCGGCTCAAGGTTTGTATGGAGTGAAAGGATGGAGCCGAAGTAATCAAACGTGGAGAAGGAAGGATCTGATAGTGAATCCTCCACGTCAATTACTGTCTCAAATAGATATGGAAGATCATGATCTGGAGACTCATTATAAAGGCTGATATCCGATATATGGAATGTAGACAAATCAGTGAAATCATCGAATACCTCAAATATTGGGTCATCCTCGCGAGGGTCGTCGAGGAGAGAAACATCAAACTCATTATCAGAAATATTAAAATACTCGGTTTCGTGATCCGACAGATCGAATGCACTCTCAGAAAGTGAAACCGAGTACATATGGTCCATGGCATCCTCTCGCAGATAACCCTCGGGGAGTAATGCCGAATCATCAGGAAATTGGGGATCAATGCTGTCAAGTATCATGTCCTCCAAAAATGTATCGACCTCATCTAATGGGAGGACACATGGCTCAAGTACGGGACTATCAAGTTCTGTAAAATCCAAAATCAGTCCCTCATCAAACTCTCTATGCTGAGATGAATTCAGGTATATCTCTGAATCTGAGAAGATCTTCTGAAGACAAGATACTGTATCAACTACGTATGGATACTGGAAAGAATCAGAGGATGGCTGAGATGTGGGTTCCTCCTCTATCTCTTGGGATCCTAACAGATCTAGAATCGACGAATCTTCTACATGATAGAGCGGGACTGGCTCAAAATCTGACTGTAAATCTAATTGGTCCTCAACCAATGTCCGGCTCTGGGAACTCACAACAGTAGGCAACACATCCATCAAATGAGAAGTCGTGGCATCCATACCCTCGGATCTGTGTGTGCTATCAAGATCAGCATGGTGTGTCACACACTCAACAGTTGTCATCTCTCCGTCATGCGTTGTCCCAAATAAATCATCTGGTGTATATGCAAGATCAGAAAGTGTATCCAAGATGGTCTCAACAAAATCCAAGTCGGGACAATGGTGTGAACCACTACACGAGGTAATGACATATGATATCTGCTCTACGGTCCTCCCCCTCATGGCGATATGGATAAGGTCAGTCATCGAAAATCCATGATCAGGAAATCGCATCACAAGTTCTCGTAACCTCAACCATGAATCTATCAATGGCTTCTGGGGGTTAACAGAAAAATCACGAATACACGACCGCATCATCTCTGCTCTACACTGGGGGTAAAATTTCTTCAAAAATAATGATCGTAAATCTCCCCATGTAGTAATCTTCCTTCCCAATCGTCTATGCCAACTCTTGGCTCTACTCTGAAGTGTAAATGGGAAGGTGATCAACATCATGTCCTCAGAAGTGATATCCAAATATGATCGTGATACACAAAAATCCTCAAATTCATCGATATGCAAATACGGTTCCTCGTGCACTTCCCCTAAAAATTTGGGCAGTATATCAATTAACTCTAAATCCAAAATGAAGGGGCTTAGTGTAGAAGCAGAGTGTGCTTCTTGATCGG
Organism: Ottelia alismoides; assembly: GCA_037367405.1. Taxonomy (NCBI): domain Eukaryota; kingdom Viridiplantae; phylum Streptophyta; class Magnoliopsida; order Alismatales; family Hydrocharitaceae; genus Ottelia; species Ottelia alismoides. Next base: position 473,924 of record JAZKJV010010860.1, on the reverse strand, counting down.
TATACTCATCCATCATCTTAGGATTAAAGTCATCTAAAACTTGCCAATGCCCCATTTGATCGCCTATGGGATGCACTCTCATCTCAGCAAGGTGAACACCCGTGTCTCGTGTTTGGTCAATCTGGTCACTGCGGGCTTCACTCACAGCATGTCCCGAGAAAGAGAATGAGTAGGGAGAAGATGAGAAATCAGATGGGGTTCCGATCTCCCAAAGGAGTGGACGAGAATGATGGGCATGAAGATAAGAAGCCGCAGAATTCGGCTGGAATGGAATGCGACCCATCATGAAGTGAGGAAAATGAAGGGAGGGATGGAGGGATAGAAGGGAGTAAAAGAAAGAAAAGGTAGGAACGAAGAGAAAGATAGAAGGGAGGGAGGGTGGGTGACTACTAATGATTCAAAGAGTGATCGTAACTGACTCACGCCATAGACATACAATACACAAAGCAAACCCCCAGTTCACCAACTCAACACAAAGTGAAGACCGTGAGATTCGGTCCTTTATCTTTTCAATTTTAGAGTTAGGTGATCAACGAAAGTTGTACAAACACTTAGGAGGCTTGAATAGGATTTGGGCGCTACTCCTTAGTGTGTACGCGAGCGAGTAAAAACGCAAACAATGAGGGGATTGCTCTCCCAATACAATGAAGTGAATCAATTACGTTTGATTTTAGAGTCAAGTTCAATTAGCAGTCCCAATTTTTTTAATTTTTGATTTTGTGATTTTTTTGGATATTTTCAAGAATAAACGCCTAACGAGCTTTCCGATTTCCTCTTTGATTAATTTGAGTCCAAAAACAGGGGGAGGGATCGAGAAAGCCAATGCACGGTCAAAAACTATGATGCATGCAGAGATAGAAAATGCGTACCTTACTCCAGCACTCTACATGCAATATGATCCGCGCAGAAATTTAAAGACAGGAAATAAACTACCTAAATGATGCAGCGGTGAAAACCGAGTCCTAGATGAGCAAGTTCTACTCGCAGAACCGTCTAATCGGTCACCGACCTCCAAGCCAAAGGGTCCGGTCTTGGCCCACCCCTCCTCTGCCCGACAAATCGGGGGTAGGAGAAAGCGCTTTACAGGGTGGACTACGACACGTAGGCTACGAAGGAGATGAGTCGATTATTTTTATTAATTAATTATTAGTAGGTCCAATTAAGCGCACTATAGGAACAGGCAGATAATTAAGTGTGGGGACCCTACTAATTACGGTACAAGTAAGAGAAAATCCTAAGGCTAGGGGCTCGAAAATCACATGAATTAAATAAAATAAAAAATGCGAGAAAACAAAACCAGCGAAAAACAACGGTGAGGTCCCCCAAGTGCACCGGCACTTGGCGAAACAGACCCCGAAAAATGTCCAAGTGTCTACAGGTGTTTAAAGGTCCTAAATTATTACAAAAGAAATATTTTTCTCTCTCAAAAATAAAATTCTTCTTCTTCTCCCTGCTTCTTCTTCCCGTGCGGGTCCTCAAAAAGTAAGCTCCAAGTTGTCCACGCAGTACCTCGCACAAAAAAAATTTAAGAGAGAAGGTCAGAAAACGATTATAATATAGAGAGACAAAAATAGAAAAATGAAAAATGACTACAAAGCCGTGCTCCCCGGCAACGGCGCCATTCTGATGACGCGAAATTCGTACGGTCAAGATGTGTAAAAATAATGTCAAAGATGTGTCGTTATTCTCTACCGCACGATTCGGTCAACGAAAAAAAATGATTAAAACCACTTAGAAAAATATAGAAATCAATGAAACAAATGTGTAAGCGGTCTTCGATATTCTTTTTACCTGGTATAGCGACCAGGGTCGAACACAAGGAGCACGATTTAAAAACTAAGTAGTCAATTTTCAGAAAATGATTTCTTTTAGTGGTTTTTTATTTTTATATTTTTTTATATTTTTAAAAGAAGCACAATATTCACAAGCAGGAGTAATTTTGCAAATTAAAAATTCTTTAAGCTCAAAACTTCTTAGAACTATTTTTAAGAGAAAGTAGAGAACAATATCTACAATCAGAGACCTGGATCAGAATTTTCGGATTTTTCTACAATTTTTTACAATTTTTATAAGATTTTTCGTATTTTGTATTTTTTTTTATTTTTATAAAAGGAAAATGCACAAAAATTGGACAGAAATTAAAACAAGTCGAAAACACAGCTACAAGAATTTTTGTGGAATTTTTAGGAAATTTTATATTTTTTTATGAATTTTCAAAGTGTAGGCAGAGAAAAAGACACAAAAACACTATTTTTGATTTTTTTTAAAAATATTAAATGATAAAAAATTCAATGAAATTTTATACAATGAAAAAAAAGGCGTAACAGGAATATCTACAAATTTTCTCGGAATTTATCGACTCATAAAAAGCTTTATTCCATCAAAACAATCATGCATAACTTATTATCTGAAAAGCAGGGACTGAAAAGTAATTATGCAAAACTTTCTGCCTTGACATATAATAAAAATAAAGATGAAGGCATATGTGCAATTTACCCAGTAAGCATGATGCTATGCATGTGCTGTGTTGGAGGAGCCAAGGATTTATTTGTAATTTTCAAATCTTCCAAGACTTCATCCGCAGTTTTTCCATTTTTTTTATACCCTCTCCCTAGGGTTTATTTTGGTTTCGTTGTTCCCAGCACCAAAAGGGAAGCCGCCGCCGCCTCCCTTCCTTCTTCTTCCTCACGCGGAAGAGCAAACGGCGGGCCGTGGCGTTGGAGAGGGACGCGGGAGATCGCGCAGCACGCGGGGATGAGGGCGCGCGTGGGCGGCGCCTAGAGATGGCCGCGCGTGGCGCGGGGTCGCGGATCGAGGTCGGCACCGCCGGAGGAGCAGCACGCAGGGGCGGAGGAGGATGGATCGCGGGCTAGCCCGCGGAAGATGGTGGTGCGGTCGGGCCGCGCTGGGCGCGCGGTGAAGATGGCGTCAGGGAGGCGCCACCCGCGCGTGGAGGTTGGCGCGGAGGACTGTGAGCAGCAGGTGGTGGTGCGCCGCGCGCTGGAGATCGCGGCGATGGAGGAGGTCGCGGGGTGGCGCCGCCAAGGACGCGCGGAGGGGCAGGTCGCCACCGCGTGGGAGCACGCCACTTCGGGAGGCGCGCCTGGGGTGGCGCGTAGGCGTCGGGAAAGGGCTGCGGGGGTCGGCGCCCGCGGTGGCGCGGGGCACAGGCCTGGGGCGGCGGTGCTTGCGCGCTAGGCGGCGGGAGGAGCGGGGCGGCGCCGCCGGTTGGTGTTGGCGGAGGTCCGCCCGGTTGCGCGATGCTTGGGCCAGCGGTCCGCTGGCCGTGATGCTGACCCCTTATTTATTTATTTTTTTTAATTTTCTTTTTAGTTGCCTGCAGGAACTGTTAGAAAGAATGTAGGCTTTTTTATTTATTTATTTATTTTTTTTGTTGATCAGGAAATGTGTAAACAGTAATAATAAAAAATTTTATTGTTTTTTTTTATTTTTTTTGGTGAACCTGCAAAACAGATGTTAGAGTTAGAGGACAAACTAAAATATTTTTTTTGTTTTTATTTTCCTTTATTCCTGCAAAACAATGGTTAGAAACACAATAAATATATGTTTTTTTTATATCTTGCAAAAATAAAGATTAGATAACAGGATACGATTTTTTTTAATTTATTTATAAACAAAGATTGGAATGTATGAATGAGCAGATCTAGGCGATGCGGGAGATAGATCTGAGGCTTCGGTCACCGTGCGTAACCGGAGGTGAGAGATTGTGTGAGGTAGAACGTGAATATGTAGGGATTAGAAAATGAGATGGAAAATCGGTTTCGAGGCGGAAAATATGTGGTGGAAATTTTAATCTAAAAACTACTCCCTACTCCTACGCTAAGATCTAAGCCTACAATTACCTAGGGAAAAAGACAAGTAAAAGTGGATCTCACCTCGGGGGTCGGACAAGCCATGATGGCCTCGACGAAGCTCACGCCGCTGTCACCGACGGGATCGGAGGCTAGGACCCTCTTCAACAAGAAACCTCTCGGAAACTGGGCTCCTCTCCGCCAAAGATTGATCAAAGAAGAAATGAGGGAGGAGGAGCCCATTAAAAAGAAGACGAAGGTCAGAAATGGAGACATTTACAAAAATGGAAGGTGTTGATTGTGTGAATTAAAATAATTAATTAAATTAATAAATTAATTAATTAAATAATTACGAAATTCGAAATTAATAAATTAAATAAATTAATAAATTAATTAGAAATTAATTGGCCACCTTAATGGTGGCCATTAAGGGCATGCAATCAAATCATATATATAAGGCACGTTATAAAATCAAATCAATCAATTAAAATCAAATAATTAAATAAATAATTCGGAATTAATTTAAAATAATTAATTAATGTTAGGTAATTAATTTTTTTGGGGGATTTTATAAATGGAAGTAAGTGGCATACATATATTATATACATATAATATAATGTACATAGGTGCAAATAAGGAAATAATTTTTATACAAGATTTTTTTATTATATTTTTTTTATTTTTATTTTTATTGAAAACAATATTTATAATATATACATTATATCAATAAAAAAAATAATATATATACGATAAATATATGGGTAAACTGCACAATACACCTCAGAAAACCGACTTTTTAACCGTAACTCCAAAAAATACGAAACCACAGCCATTTGAAAGATAATTTAATTTATAGTATTATGGAAGTGAGTTTGGTTCGATTTGAGCTCGTATGGAGACGGAATTGATGTTTCAATTATCGCATTACGGCTTTCTCTAGGTGTAATTATTTACAATATATACATTATTTTATTTTATAAAAATTTTTATTATTTACAACACAGTTTTATTTACAACTTTTATTTACAAAAATAATTGATTTTAGGTCAAATTATGTACAGATAAATTAATGCAAGTTTTATACAAATATACATGAAAACTATGTACAAGTTATTTTTGGATTTTCTGACAGACAACCTTATCTCCCCCTACTTTATTCCTGGTCGATCAGGTCAAGTCTTGACCTTCTCTCGGGGTTTGGGTCAGTCTGTATTTATTGCATAAATACTTCCTTTTCTTTTTCTTTTCTTCTTTATTCTTTTATTTATATACAAAAAGTGTTAAAAATGAATAATTAACAAATGCATGCAAAATGGCAATTTTATGAAATTAATGGGTATTTACAGTTATTTGACTAAGGAAACGAGGTTAAAATAAAAGAATAAAGGCGATGAATCGTGGATTCATCAATATGCAACAATCAAGAGACTCAAGACTTCTCTCTTATATATGATATAGTTATACATGAAGAGTTTCTTAAAATAATACACTAAATCATTAGATAAAATCAAGTATCAATTTCAATCCTATAATAAACATGGTAATATCGTAATTAAATAACAAATCATATTTTATCATATAACGTCATTGTTGGAATTTATTAAGAATAATATTATTGGAATAAATGCCATCAATAATCATGTTTCTCTCTTGTCATGAACATATTATTCCGACTTACATTGGGGACACGACCATTATTTGTTTTCTTTGCATATTTGTAAATACAACGAAAGGTTCAAACTTTATGTCGAATCGGTATATATACATGCCATTGTCTTAGGGTTCTACACATACCTCAACCGCATGAGAAATCTGCCAACAAAGACACCTTGATCTCGTCTATCCAAACCATTATCGACAACATTGTTCCTCCTTCAATTTTTCCGGATCAAAACTTCGATACCGACAGAGAAGGTTGTTGTCGTCAGATTCACAAACGGCATTGACGAAAGGTTGTCGTCAGTGACCCCTCTCTCTCTCTCTAAAACTCTCTCTCACGTGGAAGGCAAGATATGGATAAGTTGTTGGAGTCTCCTGAATTTTAAAGTCACAATCAATAGATTTTTAACAATAATTAGGAATTAATTAAGAGATAATAGGACTAACTAACTTAGATTGTTGACTAACTTTTTTCACTTTCTTCTTTTTTTATATTATCTTACCAAAAGATGACGTGAGGGGATTGTTATGACATTTAGTTTTTTTAATTTTATTATTAGTTTATATTTAATCAATCCGTTGCAGCGGAGGAGGGAGGTATGGGGGCCAAGAATGTAAGAGTATAGGTGCAACATATCATTTTTTAATCAAACCTTAGTTTGACTAAATCATAATTTGTTTCACCTGATTTACGGTCAAACTAATTGTAGAATATCGAAGGGACACATGTGTAAAAACAATAAAACTTTTACAGTTATATGACAACCACTGAAGTCTTTGTAATAATGTGGCCCTTGACAACTTCTACATGGGTTAACTTCCGTCTATCTTTTTATTGACTTCTAGTGACCCGCCATCACCTTCCTCTCCCATCTCAACTTCCTTAGTGGTTGCATCTAAAGAACTTTCGATAACCATCAAAGGTTGGTAGATCTGATCGACCATAATCTTGTTCTAAAAAGGGTTGAGATCTCTCTGGTAATATCAAGGGCAAATGATGAGATGCAGAAGTTCAAAAGAAATCCCCGGATCTTTCTCGGAGGTGAGGTGGAAGACAAGGAGGAGGAGGTGGTGGTGGATCAGGTGAGGTGGAAGACAAGGAGGAGGAGGTGGTGGACCGGTGGATCAAATGTAGTGCATTTATATTTGGCACAGTATAGGCCTCCACCCTCTTCTCTCTGCTCACGGCGAGGAGCATTGTGGTTGCCTACGGAAACTGTTATAATTGGACAGGGCCCCTCGATTGTCGCCACCCATTTCCACTTGAACACAACGCAACATCGCTTGCCTTGATCTTCAATGCCAACATATGTTCCCCTAAGAGAAACCACCACCAAATGAAAATTTTGCACGGCGAGTTCTTCCATCCACATCGCCATTTGTGGGAAACATGCTTGAGGGAATGGAGGAGAAGAAAGCAAAGAGTAGTCAGAGAAAGAGGAAGATGAAGAAGGATAGGGGAAAGGAAAAAGTAAAAAGGCTTTCAACACTGCGACAATGAAAGACGGTGGTTAAAACTACTTAACAAATAAAAGTTGGGGATTTGCTTATTTACATGTTTGAGTACAAGATCGAATTCAAGGATGCAATTGGAGAAAAAACTAGAAGTGTAGTTAATGGTAACTAAGTGATTAGATTTTCTCCGAGGTATTTTTGTTTATTTTTAGGGTATTTTCACAATTTGTTGTTTTGATTTTCAGTTATCACATTGTTTTTTATCATTTTTGTTATACTTGTATATATGATATATAAGTATATTTTTGGAATTTTGCACACTTGTGCATCCTCTAAAATTATATCAATAAAGTTATGCCCTACCTTTTTTGCAATAACACCCCGTGCCCGTGTATCCTTACAAAATTTACATTACCGATCTTCCGTTGATGTAATATATGGGCATCGACAGTATTATGATTTTTTTAAGAATACATGGACACATGTGTTATCACAGAAAAGAATGAGCATAATTGTAATAGCAAAATCTTGGAGGGTTACAAGTGTAAGCCCCTTATATGTCACCGATTTTGTATTTTTTATATTTTATTGACTTTTTTAATTTTTATTTTTTTTTGATTTCACGATTTCAATACCTTCAATTTAAAATCAGTTCCAAGTGTGTGTATGTGTAATATATATAAGAGTTTTATACAATAGAGCTACAATAGATCCAAAAATAAAGTCTGAAATGTTTTTGAGTTTTAAATATTTTGTAGCGTGTTGGGTTAGTTTATATTATAATATATTTCTATTTGATTTTCAATCAGGGTTTATTTTAAAATAATTTCCATAAAGAAGACAATATATATAGTTACCTTAGAATTGCCAAATAATAATGATTTTTGATGTAGGTATTTTTATAAGGTAATATATGTACATACTTACACTAAAATCATTTATACATTTCTTGATTTTCATGAACTTTTGTAGATTTCTAAAAGATATTTGATATTTTTGGGGTTTTACTTAATATTTTTTGGATTTATCCATATATGTTAAATATCAATAATTACACACTTTATATATTATGAAATTTGCAAGGTATCTTTTAAATTTTAATGATTTTAAGTCTATTTTCAATTTTTAAGATCTTTATTTTTTTTGAAAAAGTAGTAAAAGGCAATAATTTTTAAACAAAAATAATGGAATATTTATTAGATAAATGTGATGTAATTTTCTCTTGATCAAATATCTGGAAATGAGCATATTAAAAATCAATTAGTATATTTAGATAATAATTTAAAGTGAGCCCCATTATTTTATATTTTTATATAAATTTTTCATAAGATGTAGATATCCTAAACATCAAATAATTGGACAAATTTTCAAACATTAATTAAATAAATTAAATTTCCCTTGATCTTTAAGTAAATAAATGTAGCAAGAACCTAATAAAACGTATTTAAAATACATATAAGAAACAAAAAAAATCAAATTAATATTAAATGCAATGGGGCTATTTAGTACAAGCCTCTAAAAGTTTGTAGCAAAATGATAAAGTTCAAAGTCTAAAATAAAATATGAAATATGTAGGGACTGAATTGAAAAAAAAACATTTTCTATCGCAAATGAGTCTTAGGAGGACATTTTTGTAATAAAAAAACTCACAGCCAACTTTATCCACCCCCTGGCGGGCATTCTTTAAAGGGTACTTAAATATATGTGAGGGGTCAATCAAACATTTTGCACCACTTGTTGAATTAGAGTCGTCGATCAAAGAATGTGTCAACACCTCTAGTTGCCTTCTTTATTGTAGTCTATCATCGTGGCTAAAAAGGTGCAAAGTTACGACAACGTTCGCTATAGCACTCAATTGTATATGTTTGAAGGACCACCAGTTCAATTGACTATTTATAACTTGATTTAATTTGATTCAATCGAAATTAAATCACTATAAAACAATTCAAATTTGAATTTATTTTAAAATAATGATATTAGTGATTATGGTTGAATTCATCACCTCTACTTCTCATGAAGTACTAACCAACTACTCTTCATCAACTTCTTGAAAAGATTGGATAAATAATATAACTAAACTATTATTATTCCACAGAGTATTGAATTTAAATATTATATAAATGGATAACATTTGATGTTGCATATAAATGAGGTTGCATATTATATACACTAGTATTTATTTCATGAAGTACTAACCAGCATGTTTGGATTCATTTCAATTTAATTAATTGACTTAACCATTATTAAAAATGATGACATCATTATCCGGTTCAACTAGTTTGATTCCGTGGTCTAACTCGATCCGATCTTTTTCACGAGGTTTTTAGTGGTTCAGTTTTTGACTTGATTTTAGAAGGGTTTTATCAGTTGTGCTCCTATGAGATATTGCAATATCAGTTATACCCATATCTTTTTTGCAATATCAGTTGTGCCTCCGATATCTTGCCCTGTTATCATTTGTGCCCTTTTTGCAATACCAGTTTTGCCCCCGACCACATTAACAAAAGGGTACAAATGATAACATTGCAATAAGTAAGAGGCACAATAAATATTGCAAAAAAGAATGGGGTATTCAGAAGGATACAAACTAATAAAAAAATCCATTTTAAAAACATTAGCTCAAAGACTACAACTTTACGTCTAGAGGTGCTACTGCATCTAGGAGCATATAATTCCGTTTAGTTTGCTCGTGGAATAGAGCCCCCTAAAATCAATGAGTGAGCATATAATATGTAATGCAATATGATGTAATCAAAGTAATCATACAAATCAATGTTGTGTAAGATCAACGCAATGAGGCACATATGCACAAAGTTAATTATCTATAATACAAAATCCAAATAAATGTGAATTTGTCCTATTAGTTTCTATAATTAGTTCAAAAGGTAAACAATGCTAATTAGAATTGCATAAACCAAGTCATGCATCGTGTGCCCCTCTACAGGGGTGGTGCATGGCCTTGCACATCAAAAGGTGCACACATACACTAGAAGAATTTGGTCCTTTCTCATTGTATTATATTTTATAATTTATAAAATTATTAGACTCGCTTCAAAATGACATCTATTGGTTTAGTGATTGTAGATTTTGATGTGTACATGGATATATTAGTTTTGTAGATACATCCTATATATACGCACTTTAGTCAATCACAATATTAGGATCATTTTGGTCTATATCATCCTGGTCTATATCATCCTTGTAAACAAGCCGACCTACATAAATGTCTGGTCAACACTTATGATCATAGTTTACATACATTTTATATCTAGCATACATACCACTTACATATATAAGATGTAAGTTGTCTGTATGATTTGATATAAGTGTTTTATTTCCTTAGCTCGAATGTCCCAAATTAAGGGAAATCTACGAAGATTCGAACATAACTGTAAAGTGATCTTTGTTATATGTAAGCTTGTATTCTAACACATTTTGGAAACATACCCCCTTTCCTCTTTGGTATATCAAAGCGATGTTAATCTGACTTTACTGGTATCACTTTTGTGACATAATATTGAATCATCCAAGGGGTGTGGGGGAGATGCTGTTGAAATTTGTTCAAACATAGCTTACATGTAACAACGGACAAATTATATTTATATCTGAACCTTCATGTATGTGCTTAAATGATCACTCCAAAAATTCATTTTTTTCTCATACCTCAGTAGCAATTTAATAAGTTAGCCCATCATTAGTCTTTCTTATCAATCGGATTTTTCATCTTCTAATACTACCACCGTACTAACGAAAGCCTTAAAATCTATAACTTGAAAAAGGAGGCTGTGTTGGTAATTTTAACCCTAGGACACTTTTCTTCCTCTTTTAGGGATGAAAACGGATATGAATATATTAGTATCCGACTCGCTATCGTATTTGCTTTATACATATTTTGACATTCGTATTCGTATTCATTTTAAAATGGACGCGGATATGGATATCACTTTGACATTCGCTAATATTCACATTCGTATATTCATTTTTGTAAATAAGTATAGTAATAGATTTATTTATAGCTGTGTGTAACAATATTTTATGACTGCATTCACCATTGTTGATATAATTAATACGAGATTACTATATTTAGTGTACCTTAAATATGTATATTTTAGTTAATCCATTAAATATTTCTATTATTATTCGTATCCGATTCGTAATAGTTTTACATTTGTAGTCGTTTTTTAAGGATATAGTAACACACTTTTACATCCATCAATATTCGTACCTGCATCTGTATTCGTATTTTAAAATAGATAAGGATATGATTATGGATGAATCTACGATTCTCATTCTTTATTCTTTTATTTTAGCTCTTTCTTTTAGCAAAACCATCTGTAAATGCATATAAATATAATAAATTAACTTTGTGCATGCCCTTGTTAATATCTTACAATTAGCACATATTTTTTCAAAATAAAAGAATAAAGAGAAAAGGAAAAGAAGGACGTATTTAGAACAAATAGAGAATGACGTAAACCTCAAGAGAAGGTCAAATTTTGACCTGATCGCAAAGAAAATAAGTAGAGAGAGATAAGGGTGCACTATGCATTGTACACACCACCTATAGTTGTACAAAATATTTATTTATTTATTTTTGATAAAACATAAATATCCTATTCTTTTTACACACTTGTATATATCTCTAGAAATAATATAAAGTAAAATAAAAATCAAAAAATAAAATAAAAATAAAAATAAACAATTCCTTGTACAAAAGACACATGTATATAATACAAAACCTATTTGTTTTACAACCCTAATTAATTTATAAAAATAAAATAAAAATAATTTTGTATTCCTTAAATTATTTTGTAAATAAATAAAATATAAAATAAAAAGTTTTTTGTGAAAATAATAAAATAAGGATACTTGCAAATAATACATGGTATAATATACCTGTATATATCACTTAATATTGTATATAATCTATTTATATTTTTCATAAAAATAATTAAAAATCACAGAAAAATAGTTTATAAAATAATAAACATTATTTATTTTATACACTTTTATTTTAAAATCATTTACTATTTTATATTTAGTTTCCTTTTATTTTTGTAAATTCCGATCTCTGATTGGGCCACATTGGATTGTTGAACTTGGTCAACGTCTCCTCCTACCCGGGTCGGGTCTCCCATCGCGTCGCCGAAGCATTTTCTTTGATTTTTCCCAAACGGGTTTGGCACCTATTTGCTTCGATTCCACCATCCGATTCCTCTTCTAGGATCCTTGATCCTCGCAGATCCTTAGGGAGGATCGGATCTACCTAGGGTTTCGCTCCACCTGCAGATCTTTTCAAACCCTCGGGCATCCTATATATTCGCTCATCCGCCTCCTGCGCACCTCAGCTCATTCCTTGCACCACCATTCCTTCCTACCTACCTTCAGTGAAGCGACAACCATCTGGAGCGTAGTTCAGGACCCGTCGGAGATGCCTGGAGGATCGCATCTCACAACGTGGCCGGATCTTCACAGTGTGAAGCCTCTTCTGCTCGTCGTAGTAGGATTGAGGCCAAAACCTTCGCCATTCACCTCACCTGGCATTCCTACATTCGTCAGTAGCATCAGGTATCACTCAGACAACCCTCACTTCCCATTTTGATTTGACTTTCCATTTCATCGCCGCCGCAGTTCCGTTGCTCCGACCATCGGGTCTGGAGCCCCGTTACCCACCTTCATCTGCACAGATCGACCTTGCGACTTGCCGCCGTCCTTCCCATGCAACCTTTCCCCCTTAATCTTTCTCATCAGATCGAGATTAAAGCCGAATCTCCTTCCTTCATATCCACCTGAGATCGAACCTCATTCTCCATCGCTTCTCTTATGCATTCCAAGCAATAGTCGGACCGGAGCAAAGCCCTCGAGTCCTACTATCTCTTGCAGGCGTTGGTACGTGCCAGGAGCCTCTGTTGGTGCCCTTCCTGCTCAGGCGGAGCAGCTCCAGGGGGAGCTTCACCGCCACGCCAATCTGACCATCTACCTTTGCATCTGAGCCATCCACCAGACGCAGAGGAACCTCACGAAGGTGTTGGACATTACGCCAAGCCGATCAGACCCGTGGATAGCGAGGTTTTCATGGTCGAAGCTCGCCAGGCTTCAGTTCTTCCAGCACCCTCCGCGGTTGTTAGATGCACCTCACGTCCAGTTCTGATCGAGACCGTTCAACCACACCCATTTGATAACGGTCTGATCAGCCTTTGTCCAGATCTGAGCTGCCTGACAAAGTAGCTATCTAGACCATTAGATCAGTCCTGACTCGTCAGATCCGACCGTACATCCGTGACAACTCCCCAGATCGTCAGATCAACTTTACAGAACCATCAGAGCCATCAGCATCCGCCTCCTCGTGCACGCACCACATGCCCCCTGCTTGGCTATATTTCACTTTTGCCCTGCATGTTGTTTTATTTCACTTTAGTCCAATAAATAAAACTTGTAGTTAAAAGCATTTGCAGTTTAGACCCTCTGCTTTTTATATTTGCATTTCCTTCCTACAGAGTCTATGTCACGTGTTTCCCCACGTGCTTTGCTGGGTTATTTGCACTTTATTTCCTGAACTTCTATGTTGTTATGGAATGAATGAAATGTTTTGATATTTGCATTTATACCCCTATGTGCCTGGATCATGTGTAGCGCATGTTTGATTGGAAAAATTGCATATTTGGTCCCTAAGCTTCTAATGTATTTTACACTTTGACCCTAGAACTTAAAGTATTTGCAGATAGATCCCTGTAAACTATTTTTAATTTCTTGTATCTATTGGATGAAATAAATATTAAGTCGAAAAGTGTCATGCTTGAGTTATAAAAATGATAAAATTCGAAAAATGTTTTTCCACAAAAAATTTTGTAGGTGTATTTCGTTGTGTTTTACTTCCAATATCAATTTTTTTGAAAATAACTTTTAAAAACCCTAAAAATTACAAAACACTCAAAATCTTATAAAAATTTATAAAATCAAAGAAAAATCCAAAAAATATATTTTCAGTTTTTGTTTGTTTTGTTTCTATTTTATGATAGAATTTTCATACATGAATTTTGGATACTTTAAGTATTTTTAATTTGCAAATTATTCCTGGCTGCACACCGTTTTGTATTTTTATCACTGTTTGATTTTTAAAAATTCACAAAAACATCTAAAAATTCTCTAAAAATTACCAAAAATACTTTAAAACCTATAAAATCGAAAAATACATTCTCTGCAATTTTCTTAGCCTTTTTGACTATTTTGAAGAATACAAAAATAATGTTGTGTGCATCTTTCACTCCTTGTATTTGCTTTTATTTTATTCAAAATTAAATTTTTGAAAAATTAAAAATCACCACAAAATTATTTGTTTTTAGAGAACCGACTACTTAGTTTTTATATCGTGGTCCTTGATTCAACCCTTGTCGCTATACTAGGTAAATAAAATAGCGAAGCCGCTTACATTCCTTGCTTAATTTCTTGAGTGGTTTATTTTTCTTGTTGACCGTGCTGAGTGATTTGGGGTCACGACAATCTTTGATTTACTTCTTACTTAACCCTAGTTGTTTGGCGTGTTATCAATTATATCTATATTCATATGCGTATCCGACTGTTTTCATCCCTATCCTCTTTCGTTGTTATTCAACTTTCATCTTGCAAGTTTTCTCCATTCACTCGTTTTTGGCATTTTTTTCTAGTTTGTTTTTCTTGACACGGTAAATTTTAGCATTTTCATCTCTTCTTCATCCAACTACAACCTATGGATACGACTTCTCAAGGCCATCACCTTAGTTGTGGAGCTCGAATCAGGTGGTTCTTCCTTTTGTTTTTCTAAGAAAAACATCATTATGTCGTTCATCATCAAGATCCAAACCCGAGTTTCCAGTACATCAAAAGTGGATTAACGAGTCCATCCACACGGATTCAACCAAAACAGAAATCCCAAAAGAAAGAAAGCGAGCCACCATGGGGATGATCAGAGACTAGCTGCCAACATATTACAGAACTTGGAAAACTAAAGGTGCAGTAGCAGATGACAAAAAAAGACTGAGATGTGTATGTTATGGAGCCAGTCGAGTTCTTTATGGAGCCAGTCGAGTTCTTCATACGCGGGGTGGAGTCCTTCAGCGCGGCGCTTGGTAAGGCAAAGGCTGCAAATGTGTAAGTTAAAAGAATACAACACATATATCACAAAAAAGATGTAACGATTTCAAGTTCAAACCACCCCTTTGTTTTCAGTTTACGAGAGGTAGGTATATGACTACCCAAACGCAACGAGCTGGCAAATTTTTGAGGTTTGTAGGGGGACGTTCTGGAAAGCCTTCAGACCTCGGGCTCGCCAAATCAACCAACTCAATCCCTTCAAAGAGATATGAAAAAGACCTGATACAGAAATGGAGTTAAAGAATTTATTAAATCTTATATGGTTTGGAGTTGGTCCACAGTTTAGAATTATTTTTAGTTACCGTGCAGGTCTAGAACAAGTGTTCGTAGTCCTCAAATGCTTTTTCACAAAGATGGCATCTATTAAAAGAGGAGATTTTGACTTTTGAATATTTGAGCTTTCAAAGTTCCATCTACCCATTCTAGTTCCATTTAGGATTATATCTGGACTCCTCCTCTTGCTATTTCCTCCCCTTCATCTTCCAGTTCTTTTCCTCTCATCCTTTTCTCCTAAATTCCTCAGATACCATCCTTCCTTGATATGCTAAATCTAGTTCTCTTCTAGGAAAACTCTTTATCTTTTACTAAAATCATTATATTTAAAAAAAGGAGTCAATTTTCATTACGTCTCCCAGTTGTTCAGTTCATGTTAGAACAATTCAAATGTTTAAATTTCTACTGGTGGACTTTGTGGTCATTGACCAGATTGCATTGGATATTCTTCTGAATCTTTAGAAGTTAGTAGCATTTTTTTAGGGATGCATATGTTCGTGAGGGATTCTTTTTGTGAGCAGTTCTGGTTCATATATACTTGTATTACTTTCGATGCGAAGACGTGATCATGTGATCAATTCAAACTTTGTTTCATTTGAGTTTTAAACATGGTTGTTGATCTTAGATTTAAGCACAACTTGATTTGTTTGGATTTCAACGTATAGTTTGAGTCAAGTTTACTCTAATCTTGCTAGATTTATGTACTAGAAAAGTGGGAGTATTGTTTGAATCAGCTGTAATACTTTTTTACTGAAGTTTAGAATATCAGCAGATCCAATATTCTGAAGTTGAGTATATGAAGGACACACACCGATTCTAGAGATATATGTGTTGAAACATAAGAGCTATTTGATTAGTAATTGAAGGATCTTCAATATTAGTTGCTTTTTTATTTACCCGTGACAAGGTTTGCTAATTGAAATTGGCTTTTAGATCAGTTGAGGCCTTGTGATACATTGTAATTTCCCAATGTAATCCTAGATTTTAACTATACTTGAGTACTGTTCTTGTTTAACGTGATTCAAGCTGTGTTCTAGTGTTCATTTTTGCAAGCGAACATATCTTCTACTAAGAGTTAAATAAAAAGTTTTGTTTGGAACCTTGTCGATTACATGAGATTTGAAGGATATCACTTCGATTGATCCTTGAAGCACTGATCTCAGAGTTTCCATTAAGCGATGTATTCTGGTTTAAGAAAAGATCACCTTTATAAGAGATTTGTGTTGTTAGGATTAGAGTCAAATTAGGATTAGGAATTCTAATAGGATTGGACTCCTAATCCTAATAGTTATTGAGTTGTATTCTATTTATAGTCCTATTGGGAATATGACTATGAAGTTGTATTTGGGTTATATAAAGAAGGGGTGGGGGCATTGCCTTTACACCACAACAAGAGGAAATACCACAAGGGGAGAGAGAGAGAGAGAAGAGAGTGGGGGAACAGAGAAAGTTCTACTTGTTTTTTTATAGTGATCTTTCTTCTCCAGTGGTCGTGAGAGGTGACCAACTACCATTATATATGGTGTTCTTTCTTCACATACTTTCGTGATGGTGGTGGTTGTTTGTGTATCCGCTTTCGTATCTGGGGAGGTTTGTATCCCCAACATCTGGTATCCGAGAGGAGACAATATCGGTGGGTCGTGTTCCCCTCAACTGGTATCAAATCTTGGTTCGACGACGGCAAGTGATACAACACGACGGATCATAGCGAGATTCAACGTCGAGGAGATGACACAATAGGTGCGCTTTCTTCAGAGGCAGTTAAGATCTACGGTGAACCGTTGAGATTGGGAGCATCCGAAGTCCGATTGAATGATCCAAGAGTCTAGATAGGGATTTTTGCGCACTCCGGACGAGTTGGACAGTTCAGATCGGGAGGATTCTTCTCTAATTTTTCACATCCTACAAGGAGGTACGATAAGAACGCGATGGCAAAATTTACATCGAGGGGTGCATCATTTTCCGTGGAACCCTTCAACGGGAAGAATGACTTCACCTTATGGCAACAACGTGTGAAGAACATACTCACGCGAGAAGGACTTGTGAAAGCTCTTCAGGATAAAGAAAAGAAGCTGGAGAAGATGAAAGAGGAAGAGTGGAAGGAGGTGAGGGATCTCGCGGATAATACAATACAACTGTTCTTGGCAGACAACACTCTTCGCGAAGTCATCGGCCTGGAGGATCCAACGGAGGTTAGATGGAGCTCGAGGGACGATACAAGTCCAAATCCTTGACGAATAGGCTATTGATGAAGAAGAAGCTTTATGGTCTAAAGACGACCAACGAGACAAAGCTCGAAGTACACTTAGATGAATTCAACAAGATTTTGACATATGCGCTCACACTTGAGGAGAAGAATGAGAAAGGAGAATCTCTCTTCAAGGAGGAGGATAAGGCACTGATCTTGTTGAGTTCCCTTCCATCTTCCTACGATAATATTGTGTCGACGTTGTTCTATGGCAAGGATACCATCATATTGGACGAGACAGTTGCTTTGCTGCTTATGAATGAGTCTCGACGGAGCTCGATAGATGAGGCAACGAATGATGAAGGTCATGTACTGCCAACTGAGGGTAGACACTCAAGATCAAGGGAGACAGGATTCAGTGGTTGATCCAAGTCATGAGGTCTGATCATATGATTCCATTGTGACAAGGAGGGTTACATGATAGCTGATGTCCAAGATGTCAGAAGGAGAAAGGAAAGAAAACACCACAGTCTGCGAGGGAGACTTGCTAGTGTGCTCTAGGGAGATGAAGGCATATTCAAGATGGCTTCTGGACTCAGCATCTTCAGATCACGTGTGCTCATCCAGAGAGCAGTTCAGTACATATCAGCCATGCAATGATGCCACAGTCAAGATGGGAGGGGGAGAGATTCACCACGTCAATGGGATTGGATCAGTGCAGTTCCACATGTTTGATGGAGTAGTACGAACTTTGACAGGTGTCAGACACATTCCTACAGCCAAGAAAAATCTAATTTCACTGAGAATGATCGAGTCACGAGGACATCGAGTCACCATTGAAGGGGGAGTTCTCAGCGTGAGCAAGGGAGCATGCATGGTGATGCGTGAGATGAGTGTGCCAAACAAGGTGTATAAGCTCGAAGGAAGAGTCGTGACAGGTGATGGAGCTCCAGTTATTCCCAAGACGACCAATACGATGAGAGAGCGGCATGTTATCGGCATCTCTACTGCAGAAATACTCAACAAGGAGAAGCGAGTGCGATTCGCTTTACCAGAGGATGTCGGCACAATCTCTAGTCATGAGAGATTTGTGGTGCCGCATCTTGAGGCACAATGCTGAGTTGCCCGAGAGGGGGCACATCGAGGGCGCCCAATGATGGGTGCGTCACCTAGAGTTGGTGAGATCATGCTAACAAGACCTATAGATGACGAGGATGGCCCAGTGCAGACTCAAGATGATAAAGAGATCGTGATGGAATTCAACTCAAGGGGGATGTTGTTAGGATTAGAGTCAAATTAGAATTAGGAATCCTAATGAGATTGGACTCCTAATCCTAATAGTTATTGAGTTGTATTCCATTTATACTCCTATTGGGAATAGGACTATGTGGTTGTATTTGGGCTATATAAAGAGGGGTATGGAGGCATTGCCTCTACACCACAACAAGAGGGAATACCACAAGGGAAGAGAGAGAGAGAGAGAGAAGAGAGAGAGAGAGATAGGAGAGCGAGGGAACGGAGAGAGTTGTACCCGTCTTCTTATAGTGATCTTTCTTCTCCGATGGTCGTGAGAGGTGACCAACTACCGTTATATCAGGTGTTCTTTCTTTCACGTACTTTTGTGGTGGTGGTGGTCGTTTGTGTATCCGCTTCCGTATCTCGGGAGGTTCTTATCCCCAATATTCGGTATCTGAGAGGAGACGATACCGGTGGGTCGTGTTCCCATCAATTTGAACAGAACGCAAGTCCATATCCATCATACTAAAACTTCATTTGGAGCTGGATCTGAGCAGATCTTTTTTCAGGTTTTGCGTGAGTTAAATAAGAACTTCATTGTCAAGTTTTCTTAGGCATTAGGATGATATTTCATAATTAGATTTATCTGGATTATATCCAAATCATGATTTATTGAAAGCTCTAAATGGATCTATTTAGTAAGGAGATTGCTATAACTACTAATTGAATTGAATCATTCGAATTCGATTATGATTCGTTCGATAATAATTCAGAAATAATTCGATTCGAAGTGAATTGAATTGAATATGAATTCCAATCATGGATTCGATTCCCAAATGAATTGAATTTGAATTAGTTTGAATTCGTTCGATAAAAATTTGATTCGATATTGATGAATCTACATTTCATCATCTTTATTCTATCATTTTGGCCTTAAAAACCCTAGTAAATGCGTATAAATAGGCCTAATTCATGCATTTTAGCATTCATGTATATGTGTGTAAATATTGTATAAAATACGGTTTTTAAAGCCAAAATTATAGAATAAAGAAAAGAAAAGAAAAGGAATAAAATATTGTAAATATTTTATGACCCGAAACCCCGAGACCTAGGCATCTCGATGACTAGGTCGACAAGGAATAAAGTAGGGGGAGATAAGGGCCAAAATACCAATATAAATACCTAGATTATTTTATTCATTCTTTATTCATTTTGGGACCTATTTTTGGTTCCACTTTTTATACATCAAATAAACAAACTTACATGAAAGTTGTAGATAATTTTATAAAGAAAAATACAAATTTGATTTCATTGAAAAATAATGTAGAGATAAAAAGTTATGGTCTGAATAAAAATCCAGAATGCCAACTTCCCAGACCCGTATCTCATAAACGAAAACTCCAAATGCAGTATACTCACCTTTAATTGTATATAGAAGAAAATAAGCTATTTAATGACGGTGGCTTCGCATTTGGCGGAGCTACGGTCGGAAAGTTAAGTTTTGGAGCCTCATTGTATACTTGTACAGATTAAAATATTCAATTTATTATTTATTCATTATTTTTGTATTTTTATATTTTTATAATTTTGTAATTATTATTTATAATAATTATGTGCATTAAAATCAGAATAAAAATGTAAATAAAACTCAAAATAAAATACTTATGTATTTGATACATAGGTATACTACCTATACCCATACCTATACAATACCTAGTTATATTTTATTTAATATGCAAAACACATCAATAAAATAAAATAAAAATATAACTATGTGTATAAAAGTATGTTATAATTTTATAAATTAATAATCAAAAATAAATAAGTTAAAGACATACAATAAAAGTAAAAGAATACAATATATAGAATAATATACCTATAAAGGGTATAATAGGCAACTTGTAAAAATATACCTCTAAAAAACAAATAAAAATCACAATAAAATAATTTATAAAATAATAAATATTTTTTTTATTAAATAACCTAAACCTAAATAATTCATTTATTATTTTAAAATGAATTTATAAATCATTTTTTGGGGCTTTTTCCTGGTTGGTCCACGTGGACCAACCAGGTGGCCTGGGATGTTGACCAGCTGGTCAACTCCCTGACCCTAGCCCTGTGCCTTGTCAGAAGCCCGCTGCGCCCCTTTTTCTCGATTTTTTCGCCGCAATTGCGTTGCTCGAGGGAAGTTGATCCTTTTATGAAAAATGCTCCTGGCACATCCACGATTTTCGCCGACCTATTAGATCTCTCAAGATCTTCCTGGTTCGCCCTATGCGCCTCGATCAAGGAGCCTACTCGACCACACTTTCAAAAGTGACCCAAACCTCCCATTTCCATTTTGAACCCTCTTTGACCTAGCAAACACCTCCTCGGATGCTCTGGACTGGAGACGGTGACAGGGTCTCCTCCAGCTGCTTAGGAGGGTCGCGCGCGGTCGAGGAGCGGCTCCACCACCTTCGCCGGCCTCCGGCATTGAGGTCACATCTCATTGGCTTGTTCGGCCAATTTGAGGTTGTAATTAATGTGTTTTCTTATTGCTTAGATTAGCTGACAGTATTAGGATTCGTTTCATGTTTTTATTTTGCTATTTCACCGTGTGATTCACCCCGATTTCGCACCCGATCCCCCTCGCCGGGGCTCAAGAGCTCCGGCAACTTCCATCACGTCCACGCCCTCCATTCCAATTGCCTTGGCCTTTGGGAACCCCTTCTGTCGAGTTTGCATTTTTCTTGCAGGTCCCAGGGTCGAAGAACCCCATCTGGGTTCGATTTTTGTCGACGCCCGGCAGCCTGGAGCCGTCCCAGTCCACCCACGTCGTGGCGGCGCACCGGCGTCTCCCCCGCCATTTTGACTCCGCCATCCACCCGAGGAAGCCTCCAGGAATCGCGCCTGCCCATTTTGGATCTCCAAACGCCGCGGAGAAGTCGCTGCGCGACCAGGGAAGTTCGCCCACCGCAGCGTTCTTCGTTGTTCTTCGTCAGCGTCTTTCCACCGTCGATCTTGGGCCTGCTCTTCCAGCAAAGCAGCCGCCATCCGATTTGAAGCCCTCCCCTGCCATTCAATCGCCAATGATGATCTAATCCTAGCCGCACGGATGAAGGGGCATCGCGGGCCGTGAGTGCGCCACGTGTCTTAAGTAAACGGCGCCCGGCCGTCTGATCTGCGCCTAAGGTGGGCATTTTGCAAGATACGCCCGTCGGTTTTTGTATTTCGCAGTAACCACTATAACTTTCATTTGCACTTTAAATTTTTGGATAAATTGCGTAAACCCCCTAGCTTTTGTAATATTACCTAGAGGCCCCCGCCAGGCGCGTGCGTCGCACGTGGCTTTGGCGTTTTTGTAGGTGGCCCCCGGGGCTTTTGCTTGTTTGTTTTTCATCCAAAAACATTTAACTGCAGTTTACATTTTGTGCAAATTTTGCAATCAAGCCCTCGACATTTTTGATAATTGCGAGTTTACCCCTGACAGGCGCATGTGTAGCACGTGCGTTGAGGGATTTTTGTACTCGTACCCTCACGACTTTGAGCATTTCTTTTAAGTCCAGCAAGTGTTTTCTTTAGTTATAATCTTTTTGAAATATTTGCGCAGAGGCCCCTGCATTTGTTGGATATTACAAAAACGCCCCTGCAAACATGCATTTTCCTTATGTTGCTCTAATTTTTGCATGCATCTATTAAACCCTAAAAAATCTACAAAAATTAACTTAAGTCTCTGTTGCATAGTAGTTTAACGGCCTATTTTTATTTTTCATATTTATTGCATTTCAATATTTATTAAAAATCAAAAATAGCTATTTTGTGCACTGTCTAGATTATAAAATCCATAAAAAATATAAAAACACTCCAGAAAAATCCCCAAAAAATATATTTTGTCTACTATAGTTTGTTTTAACTCCAGACCAAAAATCATTAAAAAATACAAAACCAAACTCCTAAAAATTGCAAAACCCCAAAAACCTTTATAAAAATCCTAAAATTCTACAAAAACCCTAAAAATATAATCTTGGTGTCTAAATTTTCCTTATTTTATTATCTTTCATTGAAAATTAATTTGGAGAATTTTTGTTACTGTTTTATATTTTATGTCTCCATTTTAGTTTCAGCCTTGTGTTTTATTCACTGTTTTCTCCTTTTCACCTTTTAAAAATACCCAAAAATATTTGAAAAAATATCCAAAAATCACAAAAACAGTAAAAAATCATAAAAAGACCAAAAATATTTTATTTGCTAATTTTTGAACATTTTTATCTATTTTTATAAATATCTCTTTCTCCCTTTTATTACATAGTTCATATAGTCCAATATTGAAAAAGAAAATATAAAAAAATAGAAAATATATAAAAAGAAAATAAAAAATCAGAAAATTAAAAATCAAAATACAAAATTATAAAATTTAAAATTAAAAAAATATAGAAATTAAAAACCCACAAAAAATAGCATAATAGACATTTGATCACCTTCGCACACATTTTGTGCATTTTTGCCCCGATCTAGCCTTTCCGCTCCATGTGTTCGACCTCTACACATACTTGCACTATACACATCTTGTTGTAGAGTTATAATAAATTTTAACTCCACACACTTTCACTGCTTTACTTGATTGTCGTGGGTTAATTGTTGTTTGAATCGGGATTTTTGAGCGGTCACCGCATCGACTACGGTTTCGCCTTGTGAAACCGTACGACCCTCCAAAAATCCTATTCAACAAATGATGCCGTTGCCGGGGAGCAACAGTGCTTAGTTCGGGTCTTGCTTTATGATTGTGATTGATTGTCTATTTCGCGGCTTTCATTTTTTGCTATTTTATTTTCTTTATTTTTGATATATCTGTTGAGCTGTCTAACCCCCTCTCCTGTTTGACTTTGTGTGAGGTACCGCGGATCGAGGGAGGCGCTCCACCCTAGGCGCCTACGCACCCACGTGAAGTCGGCTTCTGCCAGCTTAGCACCGAGGAGATAAGGAGAGATTTTTGAAGACCGAGCTCCACCTTTAGTTGTAGAATTTATTTCCTGCATTTATTTTGTAATCTAAGTGAGAGGGCGACCTTTATTTGTAATAATACAGGTACCCTCGGACACTTGGACATTCGAGCCTAAGTTCCAAGTGATTGTTCACTTGGGGGCTCCCGCGGCTTTTCTCGCGCTTTTCTTCGCATTTTTTATTTTATTTTCTGGTTTTATTTTTCATTTCTTTTGTGTGATTGAGCCCTTAGCTTTTAGGATTGCTTGTGATAGATTAAGGCCAAACACCTAATACCTTTGCATGCACCTATAGTCTCGTTTGGACTTAGTCAAAAATTTAAACAATTGATCATCACCTTCAATCCATCACGCCGCGAGCTCTCCCCGCAAAGCGCTTTCTCCTAAACTCAAGTGTGTTGAGCAGAGGAGGGGAGAGCCTAGATCGGATTCTAGGGTTGAGGATTGGTGGTCAGCTTGTGGTTCTTCCCGCTAATAGCAATTTCTGAACTTAGGGCGATTTCATCGGCTTGCATTTGCATATAGATAGGTTTCAATTCTGTTGAGCATCCTTGCATGTAGAGTGCTGGAGGCAAGGTGAGCATTTACGCTTTAGCATCCATCATCATTTTGATCGCTTGCATTGCTTTTCCGACTCTACCTCTGATTTTGATCACGTAGGTGCTTAAAGGAATTGACTCCCCGATAGGATCGTGCATTCTCATTAAAAATCCAAAAAAGTGATAACCAATAAAATTGGGACTGTTAACTTTACTTGACCCTAAAACCGATCAAAAAGAAAATCTTGTATTGGGGCGAGTAATCCCCTCATTGTCTTCGTTTTACTTGCTCGCGCACACACTAAGGTTAGCGCCCAAATCCCATTTTCAGCCCCCTAAGTGTTTGTGTAAATTTTTGACTTCTCACCTAACTCTAAAACATACAAGATTAAAAGACCGCATTTTACGGTCTCTACCGAGTTGAGTAGGTGAATTGAGGGTTTGCATTCTTTTTATTTTTGTTTGTGATTGTTTTGCGTGTGCCCTAGATCATCTCTGCGCATTTGCGCCTTTCTTCTTCACTCTCTTGACTTGACTGTCATGCTCTCCCGATCATTTTTCTTTTGTTTCGAGATGGCCGACTGGAGCGTATTTTATCCGGACTTTGTGGATCATTCGTTCGCTCCAGCTGGTCCACCTCCTTTTTTCCAAGAGGACTTTGCTCCTGACTTTTGTACATATCTGCCTCAGCCGCAGTATCAGACCTCGGATTTCTACCCACACCCACCTTCACTTCCGTATTCTCCACCTTCACATCCACCCGAGGCCGAGCTGTTGGAGTCACCTTTCATGGAGTCCATCCTTGAGCACGTGACCCAGATGATGGATCATATGAGACAGAGGATTGACCACCTCACTAGTACCAATAAGAGAGACCATGATATTCCACCATTTGATGATATGGGTTCACTCGAGGATTTCCATGAGAGCTTGCAATCACCAAAATTACAAAAAAATGAGAAAAATTTAAAAATACAAAAAGAGTTCGGGAGACACATGATCAAGCCAGACTGTGAGGAGAGGTACCACTTGCCAGATCCTTTGACCACACAACCTCTCACACTTTGTCCCACCTTTGACCCCGAGGAAGCCGCTGTACAGACTGCTCTTGGCATGCCTCGTGTAGATGATGATTCTGACTTCCTCCCTTGTATGGAGGAGGTCCAAAAATTCAAAAAAATGTTGACTGAACCCGAAGTGGTGGCCACCATACATGAGATTATCCGTGCCCCACTTCAGCAGGCCATGACTGATTTATCTACTCCTCTTCCCAAGAAGAGAAAGCGGAGGAGCAGATCTGAGCATCATATCTTGACCATGGCCACTGCCCACGCCATCGCACACCGTCCCATTCCTCGGAAGAGGAACACTGCCACACCTTTCATCACTTGCACCATCTCTGATTATACTTGTGATCGCACTCTCCTAGATGGCGGTGCTTCGATTAGCATACTACCCTTCTCGCTAGTACAGTCTCTTCACTTAGGGCCTCTCAAGAAAACCAGGATGATCGTACAGTTTGCTGATGGATCAATAAAGAGGCCGAAGGGTATCCTTGAAAACGTCGTCATCTCGATTCAGGGCACGAGCTACACCATTGATTTTGTCGTATTGCCCATGGAGACCTCCACAGGGGAGCACTTTCCAATCATCTTGGGACGACCATTCCTCGCCTCTGCGAGGGTCGTTATTGATTACGGATCAGGAGAGATTCGCTTTCGTCCTGCTGACGAGAGAGCGAAGCGTTGATCACCGCACCTACTACCGACCAGAGACCTGCACCTGATATGACTTCACATCTTGGCTGACCCCGAGGACTATGATCTATATGAGGATATCAGAGAGACCTTCTTCATGACCGATGATGAACCCGAGAATTCCTCTCCAAGGAGGAAAACTCGGAAAGCATAGACCTTGTGTTGCTGCTTCCTGTGCTTGGCGATGTGTTGATGACATCCGCAGGATTTACACGATCGGTACCATTGAGCGGAGGGCAGATTTAGAGACTATACAGGACGGACATGCTCTGACTACTTCCACTGATGAGTCCGCTCCTGAGACTAAGGCCGAATTTGATTTAGTTGTTTTCTTCAGAAATTCAGACCTTTTGATGAAAAAGATGATCCAGTTGAGATTATAGAGGACGAACAGAGTTCGACTACTTCCACTGATGAGTTCGTGCCTTTTGGTTTTGACCTGGACGACACCTCGCAGGACGACTCCGAGTACACTACTTCCGATGATGATGAGTTCGTCCCATTTCACCTTTGATATCAGCGAGACTCCCAAGGCCGGACCTAGCCGTACTTCTTCCACTACCCGTCTGTGCCTTCACACCCTAGGGCCCCTGAGGACCTTCACTCTGTCGACCCTGATCGGCTTCCGTCCACTGTGGACCCCGATGTTGACCTGCATCACACCAGATCCATTCCTCAGCGGTCCCGCAAGAAGGTTTGCTTTCTACCTTCTTGATCATGTGTACATCCACCTCTGCTGTATATCCTCTTCTGTTCATCTTCGACTTTCTCCCGTTTTGCTCGTCCACCCATTCTCGTGTTTTCCTTGCTTAGGACGTACTTTGTCCTAAGTATAGGGGGGTGGACGAGCCGAGTGCTTTTTCTTTGTTCCGTTTCATCACTCATGTTGTTGCCTATACTTAGGTTTCTTTTACCCTAAGTATAGGGGAGTGGTATGTACATCCACTGATCTCATTTCCATTCTCATCTCTTTTCTTCTTTTCTTCTTTTCTTCTTTTCCTTTTCTATTTTCTTTATCTATCAAAAAGGTGCCGCCCTTGTAGACAGTTTTCCATACTTAGGACGTACTTTGTCCTAAGTATACGGGGGTGTGCACCCCGAGTTGTTCTATTCTTTGATCCTCTCCATTGTCTCCTCTTCTTGTCTATACTTAGGGATATCTTACCCTAAGTATAGGGGAGACAATCCGAGTACGATCTGTTCATTCCCACCCTTGACCCTCCCTGCTTTGTGTACAGTCTGCTATACTTAGGGATTATTTGATCCTAAGTATAGGGGACGGTCAACTTCTCATTCGTTCATTCATCTATGTATTCCTTTATTCTTTAGATTTTCCCGTGCTCAGTACGAGTTATGTCTTCTCTTTTCTCTTCGATCTATGAGGACATAGCTCAAGCTAAGTATAGGGGGTTCGTATATACTACGTATATACTTTAGCCATAACTCGTACTTTCGTATTTTCCTAATAATATGGCTAATAATTCTTTAAAATTCATTAAAAAACCTTAATAAAAGGTGTTTTGTTCCTCCAATCTTTTGTATCTACGGATTAATAAATCAGGTGAAAAGGTTTTTTGAAAATGTTTGAAAAATAGTTTGAAAATCTTTGTGAACATTTATTGAAAACTATTTTGAAAATATTTTGTTACATGTTTTCAACCTTTGTAAAAAAGTGTGGTTTGTAAAATTTCTTTTCTTTGTGTGAATTAGAATGTTTGAAAAATAATTTGCAAATGGTTTGAAAAATGGTTGCAAAAATATTTTGAAAAATCTATATATACTGTTTGGAAAACCTTTTGCAAAATGATTTTCAAATGTGTGTACATGTTTGTAAAATGTTTGTAAAAACTATTTTGGACTATAGTTTTCGAAAGTGTTTGAAAAACTTGTGTCAAATAAGTTTGAGAAATACTTACATCACACCAAAATCCATTTATGTATATATGTATAAAATTGACCACTTACCCTGTAAATTCTTAAAATCCACTTCTTGTATATATAAGAAGCACTCCCGTGTACATATTTTTTTAACCTAGTTTTCAGCCAAAACTTTTTGTTTTCAAAAATCCCAAAAACATTTGCAAAAGTAAAATAAAAAAACATTTGAAATATCTTTTGAAAAATACAAAAAATGCATCTGCATATGCATAATCATCATCTTTTCAAAAATCCATAAAAAGTTCAAAATCTTTGAAAATTGCATCACAAAAATATTTCCTGCATCTTGCATATCATTTGCATAGCATTCGTATTTTTCGGATTGAGTTTGATAGTTGAACGAGTCTAAGTAAAATCCGAAGATTGGAGCTTGATTGGACCTTAAATCTACCTAACTACAGGAACCTTATAAGAACTGGGTTTGAGGTACTTCAGGTCTAGTTGACTTAATTCTTTGAGGATCACGGGACTTGGTTCAATGGATTCTTGACTGCCTAAGTAGAGTATTTCAGAGCACACGCACGACTCTTGTTGATAATGACCTAACTTGGACACCTGCACCTTTCACATGGCTCGACTCAGTTGGAGTGGTGAGGGGATTGGATTTGCCGGTATGAGACGCACAGAAGTGGAAACATTTGTCCTCCTCTAGGGAGGGAAGTGCACCCCAACCTGTCCAGTGATTAGGAAGTCTAAAGACAGGAGGCTGTGGGTTGCAATAAAGCTTCAAAAGGGATAGTCTACAGGCTCAAGAGGAAAACCTCCTTATGTAAATGCTGCTGTATATAGTATTAAAAAAAATGTTCAGGCATGTACAAAAAGAAAAGCCTGCAAGTATGTACAAATGTTGTAAAGTCAATAAGCAAGCTTGAGTTCCAAAGTCAAATATGTGATCCTGCAGCAGGATGACTTTGACTACACTGGTCTTGCATCCAAGGATAGGTAGCTACACTGGCTACCGTCCATTCTTCTCTTCACCCCCTCCTCTTGAGCCGGTTTCCACTTGAACTTAGAAGGGAATACCCCGCTCCTCGAGGATGGAGTTATTAGATTGGGGAATCATTGGGTTGTCGTACTGGAGAAGTCAGTTTCTTTGTCATTCTAGTTGGGGAGAGCCACCATCACTTACACTGTACGAGTCAGATTCATAGTCGTAAGAGTTTGCGTATGAGTTGAAGTATTTCTGACCTGGCTATTGAGGAGACTTGGATAGAGTTTTGGGATTCTCAAGGACTGTTGGATTTCAAATTTGGTTCTCACTAAGGTTCCGCCCGCACTAAATTTCAAAGTTCTGACTTAAGCTCCAAACTTTGATTTTGTGAAGACAAGTTTGATATTCAAATTAAATCCAAGTTCTTCTTCTTTTTCTTTTCTTTCTTCTCTTTTACACTTATTGCATAAGTGTTTGCTAGGGACTAGCAAATGCAAGTATAGGGGGATGATGAATCTACGTTTCATCATCTTTATTCTATCATTTTGGCCTTAAAAACCCTAGTAAATGCGTATAAATAGGCCTAATTCATGCATTTTAGCATTCATGTATATGTGTGTAAATATTGTATAAAATACGGTTTTTAAAGCCAAAATTATAGAATAAAGAAAAGAAAAGAAAAGGAATAAAATATTGTAAATATTTTATAACCCGAAACCCTGAGACCTAGGCATCTCGATGACTAGGTCGACAAGGAATAAAGTAGGGGGAGATAAGGGGCCAAAATACCAATATAAATACTTAGATTATTTTATTCATTCTTTATTCATTTTGGGACCTATTTTTGGTTCCACTTTTTATACATCAAATAAAGAAACTTTGTACATGAAAGTTGTAGATAATTTTATAAAGAAAAATACAAAATTGATTTCATTGAAAAATAATGTACAGATAAAAAGTTATGGTCTGAATAAAAATCCAGAATGCCAACTTCCAGACCCGTATCTCATAAACGAAAACTCCAAATGCAGTATACTCACCTTTAATTGTATATAGAAGAACATAAGCTATTTAATGGCGGTGGTTTAGTTAAGTTTTGGAGCCTCATTGTATACTTGTACAGATTAAAATATTCAATTTATTATTTATTCATTATTTTTGTATTTTTTATATTTTTATAATTTTGTAATTATTATTTATAATAATTATGTGCATTAAAATCAGAATAAAAATGTAAATAAAACTCAAAATAAAATACTTATGTATTTGATACATAGGTATACTACCTATACCCATACCTATACAATACCTAGTTATATTTTATTTAATATGCAAAACACATCAATAAAATAAAATAAAAATATAACTATGTGTATAAAAGTATGTTATAATTTTATAAATTAATAATCAAAAATAAATAAATTAAAGACATACAATAAAAGTAAAAGAATACAATATATAGAATAATATACCTATAAAGGGTATAATAGGCAATTGTAAAAATATACCTCTAAAAAATAAATAAAAATCACAATAAAATAATTTATAAAATAATAAATATTTTTTATTAAATAACCTAACCTAAATAATTCATTTATTCTTTTAAACGAATTTATAAATCATTTTTGGGGCTTTTTCCTGGTTGGTCCACGTGGACCAACCAGGTGGCCTGGGATGTTGACCAGCTGGTCAACTCCCTGACCCTAGCCCTGTGCCTTGTCAGAAGCCCGCCTGCGCCCCTCTTTTCTCGATTTTTTCACCGCAATTGCGTTGCTCGAGGGAAGTTGATCCTTTTATGAAAAATGCTCCTGGCACATCCACAATTTTCGCCGACCTATTAGATCTCTCAAGATCTTCCTGGTTCGCCCTATGCGCCTCAATCATGGAGCCTACTCGACCACACTTTCAAAAGTGACCCAAACCTCCCATTTCCATTTTGAACCCTCTTTGACCTAGCAAACACCTTCTCCTCGGATGCTCTGGACTGGAGACGGTGATGGTCTCCTCCAGCTACTTAGGAGGGTCGCGCGCGGCCGAGGAGCGGCTCCACCACCTTCGCCAGCCTCCGACGTTGAGGTCACATCTCATTGGCTTGTTCGTCCAATTTGAGGTTGTAATTAATGTGTTTTCTTATTGCTTAGATTAGCTGACAATATTAGGATTCGTTTCATGTTTTTATTTTGCTATTTCACCGTGTGATTCGCCCCGATTTCGCACCCGATCCCCCTCGCCGGAGCTCAAGAGCTCCGGCAACTTCCATCACGTCCACGCCCTCCATTCCAATCGCCTTGGCCCTTGGGAACCCCTTCTGTCGAGTTTGTGTTTTTCTTGCAGGTCCCAGGGTCGAAGAACCCCATCAGGGTTCGATTTTTGTCGACGCCCGGCAGCCTGGAGCCGTCCCAGTCCACCCACGTCGTGGCGGCGCATCGGCGTCTCCCCCTGCCATTTTGACTCCGCCATCCACCCGAGGAAGCCTCCAGGAATCGCGCCAGCCCGTTTTGGAGCTCCAAACGCCGCGGAGAAGTAGCTGTGCGGCCAGGGAAGTTCGTCCACCGCGGCGTTCTTCGCTGTTCTTCGTCAGCGTCTTTCCACCGTCGATCTTGGGCCTGCTCTTCCAGCAAAGCAGCCGCCGTCCGATTCGAAGCCCTCCCCTGCCGTTCGATCGCCGATGATGATCTAATCCTAGCCGCACAGATGAAGGGGCATCGCGGGCCGTGAGTGCGCCACGTGTCTTAAGTAAACGGCGCCTGGCCGTCTGATCTGCGCTTAAGGTGGGTATTTTTCAAGATACGCCGCCGGTTTTTGTATTTCGCAGTAACCACTATAACTTTCATTTGCACTTTAAATTTTTGGATAAATTGCGTAAACCCCCTAGCTTTTGTAATATTACCTAGAGGCCCCCGCCAGACGCGTGTGTCGCACGTGGCTTTGGCGTTTTTGTAGGTGGCTCCCGGGGCTTTTGCTTGTTTGTTTTTCATCCAAAAACATTTAACTGCAGTTTACATTTTGTGCAAATTTTGTAATCAAGCCCTCGATAGTTTTGATAATTGCGAGTTTACCCCTGACAGGCGCGTGTGTAGCACGTGCGTTGAGGGATTTTTGTACTCGTTCCCTCATGGCTTTGAGCATTTCTTTTAAGTCCAGCAAGTGTTTTCTTTAGTTATAATCTTTTGAAATATTTGCGCAGAGGCCCCTGCATTTGTTGGATATTACAAAAACGCCCCTACAAAGATGCCTTTTCCTTATGTTGCTCTAATTTTTGCATGCATCTATTAAACCCTAAAAAATCTACAAAATTAACTTAAGTCTCTGTTGAATAGTAGTTTAATGGCCTATTTTTATTTTTCATATTTATTGCATTTCAATATTTATTAAAAATAAAAAATAGCTATTTTGTGCACTATCTTGCTTATAAAATCCATAAAAAATATAAAAACACTCCAGAAAAATCCCAAAAAAATATATTTTGTCTACTATAGTTTGTTTTAACTCCAGACCAAATCATTAAAAAATAAAAAACCAAACTCCTAAAAATTGCAAAACTCCAAAAACCTTTATAAAAATCCTAAAAATTCTACAAAAACCCTAAAAATATAACTTGGTGTCTAAATTTTCCTTATTTTATTATCTTTCATTGAAAATTAATTTGGAGAATTTTTGTTACTGTTTTCTATTTTATTTCTCCATTTTAATTTCAGCCTTGTGTTTTATTCACTGTTTTCTCTTTTTCACCTTTTAAAAATACCCAAAAATATTTGGAAAAATGCCCAAAAATTTTAAAAACAGTAAAAAATCATAAAAAGACCAAAAATATTTTATTTGCTAATTTTTGAACATTTTTATCTATTTTTATAAATATCTCTTTCTCCCTTTTATTACATAGTTCATATAGTCCAATATTGAAAAAGAAAATATAAAAAATATAAAATATATAAAAAGAAAATAAAAAAATCAGAGAATTAAAAATCAAAATACAAAATTATAAAATTAAAAATTAAAAAATATAGAAATTAAAAACCCATAAAAAATAGCATAATAGACATTTGATCACCTTCGCACACATTTTGTGCATTTTTGCCCCGATCCAGCCATTCTGCTCCATGTGTTCGACCTCTACACATACTTGCACTATACACATCTTGTTGTATAGTTATAATAAATTTTAACTCCACACACTTTCACTACTTTACTTGATTGTCGTGGGTTAATTGTTGTTTAAATCGGGATTTTCGAGCGGTCACCGCATCGACTGCGGTTTCGCCTTGTGAAACCGTACGACCCTCCAAAAATCATATTCAACAGATATGTGTGTAAATATATGTATATTTATATATGTATATACATACATTCATGCATACATATAACACCACTTTTTATTTATAAATAATATTACCTCTTCTATTAAATATGATTAGTTTATGGTGGATTTTACAATTAACCCTAACCCTTCCATTGGTTCCCATCTCCTACACACTGTCACCCCTGTCTTCTGACATACCTCTCCTACACCGCAAACCCAGTCCCCTCCTAACTTTCACTTCAGCATCACCTCATTCCCACCATCTCTCAAGCCGCGTCACCATCACCTCCACATCACACCGTCGTCGTTCCCCATCTTCTCCCTCCACCTTGGACCACACCGCCTCCTCCCCTCTCCCTCCTTTGTTCCCCGACACCCCTCCCCATCTTCCCGACCCCATACTGCCAGCCTCCTCACCGATAACCTGCCGCCTCCACCAATCGGTTCTCGCCTCCCTTCTGGGCCCTTATGGCGCCGCTGCGTCGATCCCCCCTACGCGCCTCCTACGCCTCGTCCCAATCCCTCCTTCGCCCCCAACGCTGCTGCCCTCTTCCCAAACTGTCCCACAGCGCAACCTCCGCTACTCCACGCCACCTGCAGCTAGATCATACAAGGACTACACATGTGCGCTCCGTCGATTGTGATACGATTGGTCCCCAACTCCCATTTATTTTCCTGTCATCTAATTCTTTAGGCTTGTTTATCAGATCTTTGATTTGGAGAAGCTTGCTGCCCCACTGTAGGCATTAAAATAAATATCCCAAAGACACTATTAAATGTTTAAGTTTGGATAATCTCGTGGATGAGTAGTGCGTTACCTTTCCATTGTTTTTTATTTATGCTATTAGACAATAACAAGTTTCCTAAGTTTTCATTTGATTTTTTAGAGTCTGTGAAGCAGAACTAGATGATTATTTAGATAATGTTGAAAACGAGCCTCCAGAATAGTCTGACGTGGAGATATATTTGGAAGAGCGAACATTGATATCAACAAAAGGAGATCCCTCTTTTGATGTCCTAGATTGGTGGAAAACCAATGCGACATTTGTTGTGCTCTCTATTATGGCTCGTGATGTATTGTCAATTCCTATTAGCTTTGTTGCTTCAGAGTTGATTTTCAGCACTGGAGGTAGAGTCCTCACTGATTATAGAAGTTCTTTATCTTCCAAAATCGTTGAGGCTCTTGTATGTACTTCTGATGGATATGAGCCACTCAAGACATTATTTAATATCCAAATGTAAGAATAGTAGGTATCTATAGAGCTTACTTTGAGCTTATCATAGTTAATTACGAAGCTATTTTTCTTTATAGTTTACAGTATGTTGTTTGCCAAGATGAAATCTTGAAGGTTCATATTCCAGAATAGATTCAAACTTCTCTTCGTGAAGGTTCGTTATTACTATCAGCTCAAATATACAATAAGTCATACTCAACAATTTTTATTCTAGTGAACTTTCTTTATGTGAAGTTTGTTGAAGTGATGGTGGTCTCTATACAATCCTATCTACATTAGTGGCATGAATCGAGAATGGATTACAAGACTAATTTCCTTTTTTAAGGATGAATGTGTTCTAAAATTTATCATATAATGGAACATCGTATGTTTAGTAATATGCGGTACTTCTAATTGAAGTTTGACTATATCATTCTAGCTTAGATTAAATTTTTATATGTCTCATGCTACACAATTTGGTGTCATTATTGTTGTCAAATAACCTGATTTCTTTGCATTTTCTTTTACGTGGCTCATCATTTCGTGCAACAGCAAGCAATCATAGACAATCACAATTTTCACAATCTGTTCATTTTTACTTTAGTTATATCCAGTCTCTCTGCGCTCTTATTATTTCTTCACAATTTTCACAATCTATTCATTTTGCTTTAGTTATATCCAATATCTCTGCGCTCTTATTATTTCTACTTCATATATTTAATTCATTATATATAATAAGAGAAAATTGGGATTGCAACAAACTTACAAGGACCGCAACAACTATGTAATTTTATACATTCCATATTATATGTTGAAAACCATCCTTTTTCTTATTTTTTTTTAAATTTATCCAATTTGGTTTTATTGTAAAATAGAATTAAAAATTTATTATTGAAAATTTTAGATAATATTGGTCCTAGAAATATTATTGCATACTTTAACTCATTAATTAACATTCATATTACCCTGAATATATATAAGTTATAATATAGGCGTCTTCTCAACATCATATCCTCTTTTTTTCTAAAAATATTATTAATTAAAGTTTCAAATTCGATATAAAATGAATCGAATTTGAATATTAGAAACTCATACTGAATTGAATTTGAATTCAAATTAGTGAATTTGGTAAAAATTTGATTTGAGTTCGAATTCGAAAAATATAATGAATTGAATATGAATCCATGTGGATTCGAGTATATTCGATTCAATTAAAATCCCTAGAGATTTCTATTAAGTTCATTATTTTACTAAGTATGTTTCTAGGGTCTAAAGCTTTGATACGAAGTGATTTGTGTTACTAAAATCATTTTCTTTATTAATTATAAACAATGAAGATGTCAGAAGTTTTGTGACGTCTACAGAATAGATCAAAGCTGATCCAAGCTTTGAAATTTGATGCAGTTTTCGATGATTACTGATCTATTGGGAATATATTAGGTTGGGTGTTCACTTATTGCTTCATCAAGTATTAATGGAAAAAGTAGAGAAAATCCTTGTAGAAATGTAAAGATATTTGAAGCATAATAGTAACAATATTTGCACCAGCTAGAGAAACTAATGCATAGGTCATCATTTGTGTTCCCAAAAGAGATATTGAACGTATATAATCCATCTTACAAGGCCCAGAGATGTGTCTCAATACAAGGAGGAATCAAACTAGTGATTGTCGACGATCATCCCTTTCGGATGAATAAATGTTTCCTCTGATCAACTGGGATGGTCGCTCAACCGTCTCCCGAGGTCATGCCCCATTTGATTTTAGGGGAGGATGCTAAGAAAACTCCCCTCTTTGTTACTAGAAGGGACGATATCGATTATCCCCTCTATGAAATCCAGAAGGGACAATCACATACGCCCACTTTTTTCAGTATAGAAGGGGCGATGATGATCGTCCTTTCTAGATTCCATAGGGAGGACGGTGACAACCATCCTTTTAACTTCAATGGACCATCCCCGCTATATCATTAATGAGTAATAGATGCATTAATGTTGGATGCTTATGACTATCCCTTCTACTAACAAGGGATAGGATGTACACGATTGTCCCTTATAGTTTATCGAATTGTCCCTTCCGGTTGGTTACCTTCTAGCGTAGAAGGGGGACTCTCCTATTCTCAAGACAGAGGGAATGGTTGTGGCCATCCCTTGTCATTTTACCAGACCCTCCTATTCAGTCTCATGAAATTGATGGGGGCGGTCAGATCAACTAAAAGGGATGGTCATGACTGTCCCCATGGATTTGTTAGTTTAAAGAAATTACATATACCTAGTGTTGTAAATATTTTGTTATGTAATGAGTTTACTAATATCTCGCTATGTATTTTTTAACATCATAATAAATGAAGTTATATAATAAAGTAAATCCAAACCATTGAAATCAAAGATAAAATCTTAACGAAAATATTAAAACATATTTATATTTTAAAAGAAAATATAGTTCTAATATTATTCTAGACTAATCTAGTCTACTCTAGTTTAAATTACTCTACTTTACTTTAATCTACACTTCTTCTTATTATTATTATTTTTTATCCTTTTCCCCGATCCTTGATATGATCATGAACTTGTGAACATGAACCACCACCCTGGAACCTTGTGATGAATGCTTGATTTATCATCACAATCTTCATTTATTATCCTCCTATCCTAAACAAATCAATAAAATTCATATGTAATTAACTGTAATTAACAACTAACCATCTGTTAATAACTAACTCTAATTATTGTACATAATTAACAACTTTTTATTTCTTTATTTTTCTTATTTTTCTTCTTATTAAAAATCCAAAAAATTAGATAATTATTGTATATATTTATTTTGATATTAAAAAGAAATCAAAATTACAAAAAAATCATAAAAGAATTAAAACAAGTGTTTTTATTTATTAAAAATGCTTCCAAAAATCTTACTTTGTACCTATGATTTATGTTGGCTTTTTATTCAATATGAAGCTTTTAGATCTCATAGAGATCTACAACTTTCATGTTTTGACTTTTGTGGAATTTGACTTGTAATTATTTTATTTTGGTTTTTCCTTTATTTTTTATTTTCTAATTTTCTCATTGGGCGATGTGGTGCTCTATGGAGCAACCACGCGGCTCGATCCTTTGTCACCATTCACCTTCTTTCCTACCGATAGATCCATCTGATGGATCTAATCACCATTGTTCCTTTACGCCTCATTTCCCGTCGCTTGATCAGATCTGATGATCAGATCTACGCCCTTTGATCGTGCCTCAGCCTTGGCCATTGGATCTCCAGATTCAACGGTTGAGAACCCATCTTCCACCTCCCGCATCTCACTTGTCAGCCTTTACTCCTCGTCGCCCCTCTCCCTTTTCCCATTTACCCTAACCACCGATACCTCTGATCTTCTAGGTTATCTTCCTATGACGTAGCCCTCACCTTTCTCTCTCATGCCGTAGCCCTAACCCCAACCCTCCCTCATTCACTGAGTCTCTGGGTCCAAATCAAAATCGTCATCAACCTTGTCGTTACACCTCCACTTTCACCTATAAGGCCCCGTTTCACCTTCGTCCATCTTTATACGAGCTTAAGCCCGGCTTCTCCCGTCTCTTTGGTGACAGTAGATGGTCGAATTGATGAGGCGATGATGACTTCCATCCCTGGTGTGACCCATGGTATTGATCCATGTCACGACGCCTCCAGTGGCTGTTCAAGCCCCCTCAACCGGTCAGCCAGGTCGAGCGATGACCTGAGGACCTCCCAGGTCCTCAGCACAGACCAAAACCTCCACCATCTTCTTCCTCGATCCTCCAGGTAACTTAGATTTTGTTTTTTTATTTGTTTTTTTTCTAATTAATCCAACACACACACTCATCCTTACCGTCGATTGAGCACACCCTTCGCCTCATCGTATCACCCACACCTTCATTAGTGGTCCAAACCACCCTCTTCGATCCTCCATCACCTCTCCTACTCTAGACTTCCTCCTTCGCCAGAGGCGGAGGAGATCTCACTCAGGGCACCACAATCTCTGCTACACTGCCCTCCACACACCCCAACATGCTTCGGCTATTCCCCCTTAACCTCTTCTGCAGGTCCACTGTCAATGGTTGGAGGATTTGGAGCAACTCCATTCTAGAAGCTTCAGACTAACGGTTGGAGGTCGATTCATCCATCAAGATCTCCCCATCCCTTCCTTTTGCATCCAAGATCTTCGCCAGGTACGTCGATATCTTCCACGATCCTCAGAGCATGAGGAGGAGAGTAGGGGCTCGTCGGAGTCCCACCTTCTCCGCCGTGTTGAGGATGGCGATGGTAGAGCTTTGGAAAGCAGTTGCCATCAGATCATTCCTGATCTGATTGTTCGGATAAGAAGCCAGCCTCGGTGCTCGATTAGGAGATTCGAAGGAACCTAGCCTAATCCAGACTAACTTGGGCTACCTACATGGCCCATGCCACCTGTAGCAGCCCGAACCACCCCCTGAACCTCTGCCCACGTGCCTCGCACGTGTTGGGTTTGGGAAATTTACAGCAACTACCCAGATCTTCTCCAAAATTGCATATAGGTCCAGCTCACGTGCTCCACGTACAACATTTGGGAAAATTGTGCACGAGCCCAATCGATTTTTCAATACTACAAAATATCTCCATGAATGGTTAAATTACATGGAAACCCGATCGGATTTTCTTATTTACAAAATATCCATCCCAAAACCTTTGTGATATATTTTTGCATTTATTTATCACGTTTTTCTTATATTTATGCTCCTGAACTCAAATGCTTAGATCTTGAGCATATGAACTCTGATTTGATTGATTTCAATTTCATTTTGGTGCTAATTTTTTGCTCTACATGATGGCATATTTAATTGACTAGACCCTCGAAACAGTTTGTTAAATTCTAAATATTCATGTGGCATTTGCTCTTTATTTAAAATGAATTTAGACTAAGATTTTATTGCATCAAATGCTACTAAAATTGGATCTTTTCTTATTGCTCAATTATCTGATTAATGTAGGGGGAATAATTGCACACATCATTCTGTTTACATTATATTGCATAATGTAGCTTGTCATATGCATTTTTAACCTATATAAAAAACAAATAAAAATTGCATATCATTTTGTTGCATTTTGTCATCTCTCCTACTTTACATAAATCTGAAATAAAAAATGTGTTCTTTTCATTCATGTATCTTGCATCACATCACATGCATTGCGTACTTTTGTGCATCATTTTATGCATTGTCTATATTGCACGCTTGTAAATCTAAATTTAGAATTAATCGCTTAATTAAGCATTGAAATTTGAGTGATCATCGAGGAGGCACTTGTCCATGTGTTCGACCTTGGTAGATTTGCCAAGTAAAATATTCTCCACCTATTCAAAGGGGTGGTGTTCTGTGGATCCATTTTCACCTCTTATGCTACAGTAATTCGACAATATTAAAGAGGCGAAAATGCGGTTCCTCATGCTATGTCGAATGCATAAAATTGCACCATCGT
This sequence comes from Ottelia alismoides, assembly GCA_037367405.1. Taxonomy (NCBI): domain Eukaryota; kingdom Viridiplantae; phylum Streptophyta; class Magnoliopsida; order Alismatales; family Hydrocharitaceae; genus Ottelia; species Ottelia alismoides. Next base: position 434,031 of record JAZKJV010010860.1, on the reverse strand, counting down.
TGGCGCCTCTCCTGAATTTCATCCTTCATATTAGCAACATTCTTTTCCTCTGTAACTTTTGAGATAATGAAGTTAGCTCCTCCTTCATACCGAGTATAAATGGTAGATCCATGACTACCACATCATATTCATCCAATTTGTCACGCAACTGATTAATATTTTCCTACCCATCTTATAGGAAACTTGAAGCCCTTCAGCTTTCATCATATTTACTTTAGAATCTCCTGTAAAAATTAAAATATGTATGTTAATAATCAAATAATATAGCTTTAAGATGTAGCATACTAGCGATGGGCATGGACCGAGCCCTGAAGGGCCTAGACCGAAGTCCATCTTAATAATTCGAGCCTTGGGCTGAGCCCTGACGCATAATTTTTTTTGTTCTTTAGCTCAAGTCCAGGACCGACCCATCTCCACTTGTAAAACAACTAATAGGATAACCGATTACCATTAATTCTTCCAACTCTATCCATGAATAATCAACAATACTACATAACTACCAGTTTCTCACCCCAAACGATTGTCGCAAGTCTCCGAAAGATCTCGTCCTCCTACGAATAAATAAACATGAACAAGTAAGCAAGAAAATCAAAATTACATTATAAAATTGCGTTATTTGCATAACGTGATAGCTTCAACAATGTGCAAATGCATGTATGCATTCTTCATTAAGATGCAAAACCCTGATATTAAATCCGAAACACCTAAGGTACGAGATTGGACTCCAAACTAATTGCAGACTGTAGAAATCCAACTCTAACGCATCACCTTCTATATCTCATTTTCCAAGAGAGCAGCAATATCTCGCCGCTTCGCACAAATGAAGCATATACAAAGAGGGCTCTCTCATTAAGTATTTAGCATGAATACAACTCGATTCCCACCGTGACAGAGCATATAAACTTAAACCACAACCAGAAATTAGTACCCATTCACTTTAGGGATTTTTACCCGACAAACCCTGTAATCTTTTGCAATTACCGCTACGACCTCTGAAACATCCTAATTCCTCTCTCGACCCCGTAAACTTGCTCCGTCTTACTCCACAAACCCTGCCGTTAAATTGACACATTTGAACCTAACTTGCTTGGATTAAAAGTGAGTTAATCAAACCACATCAGATCTAACGATGTCTTTTCTTCCCATCTCTCCTTTCTTCTCTCCCCTTCTTCTTCCTCTTTCCAACTACACATATTGAGAATGAACGGACAATGAGGAGGGGGCGGAAGAACAGCTCAGGCAGCAGCTGGGCGCCGGGGGCTTCGAGGAGAGGGCAGGAGGGTTGCAGCAACGGGAGGGGAAGCTGGACGCGGGACCTTGAACGGCAGGCCCGGGGAGGGGGGGCTTTGAGGCGAGCTGGGAAGGCGGCGACGGGGTGGGTGGGGGGGGGGGCAGTTGGGCGCCGGGGGCTTCGAGTGGCAGCAGGGGGCAGGCGGCGGAGGAGGGGCAGCTGGGCGCATGGAACTTTAAGCGGCGGACAGGGGAGGCTGCCGGGGGTGTTGGGGGAGGCTTCGGGCGAGGGGGCAGCAGGGTGCGCGCGTGGGAAGGCGGTCGGGTGGGTGGGTGGTGGGGTTTTGGAGGGGGGGGGGGGCGACGGGGGGCTTTGAGGCGACCTGGGAAGGCAGCCGCTCGGAGGCGAGCTGGGAAGGCGACGGGTAGGTTTCGAGCGGGCACGCAAGGGAGGCGGACCGACGGGCATGGAGGCGAGCTGGGAAGGTGGGCGGGTGGGTTTCGAGCGGGAACGCAGGGGAGGGGGACCGTCGGGACGGGAGGCGAGTTGGGAAGGTCGGTGGGTGGGTTTCGAGCGGGCACGCAGGGGAGGCGGACTGGCGTGTCGGGGGGAGGGACTGATGGGCGCTGGGCTCCTCAACGGCGGGGGGCTTCAGCCGGAATTGTTCAGCTGAAGGTGGAGGGTGGGAGGGAATGACACTTGCGGTAAATTTGATAAATAAAATGGGTATCATGTAAAGAAGATAACGGAATCTGGTCACTTTTAACGGGGCAAATGGATGGGAGTTAACCACATGGTCTGGGGGATAAGGGTTAACAAGTTTACGGGGTCGAGAGAGGAATTAGGATGTTTCAGAGGGTCGTAGCGGTAATTGCAAAAGATTACAGGGTCTGCCGGGTAAAAATCCCTTCACTTTAAAGAAATAACTAAATCAAAATGATCAACATGACAATAACAGCAGCAACAGACAATCAAAATGACGATAGCAGCAGGGCTAATCTTGGGCAGCAGCTTGGCGGGCACGGTGCCGAGGAGGGGGTGTGTGTCGGAGGGGTTTCAGAATTTGGGAAATGAAAGGAGGGAGGCTAGTTAGACTTAGGGTCTGTTTGGTTACTGGGATGTGGTGGGTTGGGGTAACATTTTGTGAATAGTAGTTGTTTGGATGGTTACGAGGGTTGGACTAAGGAATGAAATGTGATGGAATTCCAACCTAGTAATGCAGGGGGGTAAATCGGGTTACCTCGGGGTAACCTGGTAACCAAACGGATCCTTTATTTCGATGTGTTTTCCATAATCCCATCTCCAGGTCTAAGGCTCGAGGGTGGGTTTCAAGCCTCCATTCGAGGACCCTCGGGCCGGGTCTGGCTAGGCCGAGCCAAGTCCAAACCCAGCTCAAAAAAAAATTTGAACCTAAGACTTCGGCCCAAGTTCAACCCATTGTTCATTTGAGCTTGCCCCGGGCTTTGAGCTGGATCGGGCCCCAACCAACCCAATGCCCATTCCTATAGCATACTGCATACTCGTTCCCAATTCTACCAATAGATTGGATCCCTCCAATTTTCATGTGGTATATTTGGAGGATGATTATAAACGACTGCTCCAGGGGAAGCTGCGGATCAAAGTAGTGAAAAAATAAATATCATTTATATCTATTAAAAAAACAAGAAAAGAAATAAAATAGTATGATTATTTTCTCTAGCCTTAACACGTCCCCTATGAGGCCGAAATAATTCTACTCTATGACCCAAAATTTGACTGTCGGAAGTGCTATCTCACCAGAGATTACTAACTTTCATAGACAAACACCTTAAAATCATTTGCAATAGAGATTAGAAACAATGAAGATGTCGCAAACAGTGCGACTTCTAGAAAACATATCAGAGCTGATGTAAGCTTTGAAATCTGATGCAGTTTTAGATGATTATTGATCTGTTGCGAGAATATTAAGTTGGTCACTTATGTTCCGTTAAGTATTCAATAAAAAAAGAAAAAAAATCCTTGCAGAAGCATCTCAAATCTAAAGATTTTAGAAGCATAACCACAATAGTACTTTCACCAGGTGGATAAACTAATGCATGAGTCATCACTTGTGTTCCCATCGAAGAGATTGAACACAATCCCTCTTACAAAGTTAGTTTATCCATCAGGTGGATAAACTAATGCATAATTTATCAGAGATGGATAAATTAATGATTCCTACCTAAATGATTGATCATGAAGATTTTCAGTCATTGATCATAGATTATCTCAAAATTTGGCGGTTTGCTTATTGATCTAATTTTTATAAGCCACTTGTATGAAAATACCCCAATGATCTCATTTTTCAAATCATTAGATTAAAAGTTGTACATTAGATCTGGATTCAAATTTAGATTAATGATAGAATCCCAACTTTTATTATTTAAATCAGGGATTAAGAGTTACTCATTAGATCTTGGTTTAAATTTAATTCCGTGATCTAATTCACGTAAAATCTCCAATTCTTTTCATCACGCAAAGCGTGAATCTCAAAATCTCAGTTTTTGTTGCCTATGCTCGGTGTCCCATTCTCATATATGGCGAAGCAAAAAGTGCTCTTGCAATGCTTTGGCAAATGAACAATTAGTTGCATTGTTTGCTTGAAGAAAATCTGAGTCATATTCATGCCCACATCGTGTTAGTGCATGTTTATGTACACTCAATAATGATGACTAAGGCTATATGTTGATAATGTTGTTCCAGTTATTGGTTGTTTCTGCATGGGTAGTGGTGCGATCATAAATATTATAGGGATTATGGTGTTATTGAACAAGATTTCATAACCTAATTAGTGTTCTATAATTTGGATCAATCTTATGAAAAGATACTTCACTTTTCATCATTTTACTCATGAAATCTGGAATAATAATAGATCTTGAAATTGAACTTAATTGTGTGCTATTTATCCTCAATCTCTTATCCTTTATATCTTGAAATCTGTAGTAAATATATCTGAATTTAAAATCAAATTCATGTTAAATCATCCCCAAACCTCTCATATTTCAAGCATGAATATCTGATTGATCGTTGAATCGCCCTATGTAATCGTGTCATGTTGTTGTAGTCGAACAATCAGGATCGATAAAAAATTAACCACATGAATCGATGAATCAATTAATTAATTATTGCATAGTTTGATGTATTTTTTAACCGGGCGAGCCCCAGCGTCGACTCAAGGAGGCAAAGGAACAACATCAGATCAAGTTAGATGAATTAGCTCACGGTTTTCCAAGCAGGATTTTTATAATATTTTTTAATGCAAGAATAATGCAAATGCACAAATGCGATTGAAATGGGTTATAAAGAAAACTAGCAATTTAACCGAATTAACTTTAATTTGAAATTAATCCAAATTAGTCAAGTTATATTTTTTCTGGAATCCTAATCTAATGATGAATGCAAAATGTATTTTTTTGGAATTTTTGGGTTTAAAATGCAATAATGAAAAATGCAAACTTTTTATAGATTTTTAAACAATTTTTCATGCAAACAGAATATAAAAATTATGACATTTTTATTGGAAGTTAACTATGATGAAATGAAGCAATAGTTCAATTTTTTGGAATTTTCTGACAATATATGTTTTTAATGATTTTTTACTGAAAACAAAGTGACAGTGAATATTTAATTCCTAATTAATCCACAACATCAATTTATCTAGAAGCAAAATTATCTTAAATAAATATTTTAACTAGCAATGCAGGAGACCTGAAATTTCGTAAAATAAAATTTATGGATTTAATTAAAAATCAATTATAGAAATCACTCAACTATTTATTTTATGCACAAGACATCTCTATTTTTGATAAATTTGTACAGTAAAAAGAGCATTTAGAATCATCATCTCTAATTTTTACACAATTTTTGGAGCAATATTTAATTAAATATGAAATTCAGACCTTGAATTGGGTAAAATATCCAATTTTTCACAAAAATAATTTTAATTAATTATCCAAAGCTCAGAAAAATCCAAATAAATATTAAAAAGATAAAGAATTATATGTTCTACAACATGCAATTTTTGTATTGAAAAATTGATGCAAAATAAATGTGTAAATTGAATCTTAAACAAAAGGATGTATGTACAATTACATAATTTAAATCGAATGAACTGAAATGTACTCATGGATGTTTTTGCAAATAAAGAAATATAAGTGACTGAATATGCAATATTTCCAAAAAATAATAAAACAAGAACAAACTTCGTGGAGAACGTGGATTAGGGCACGAGGAGGGCTTAGCGGCAGGAGAGGGGAGGCGCACGCCGGAGACCTTCACGGCGGCAGCCGACGCAGGGCGGTGCGACACGTGATGGCAAGCGGCGATCGCGTGGCTCGACGGTGAGGTGAGGTGCTACAGGTGGCTGATGGGGAGGAGGCGGTGGGCAGCTGGAGGTCGCGGGGGCGCGCTCGTTGGAGTTGGGGGCCTCGCGCAGCCGGCCGACGGGTTGCGGGTATGGTGCGTGAGGCCGCTCACGTGGCGGACGTGTGTCGGCGGAGGCGCGGGAGCCTAGAGGGCTGGGGCCGCACGTTTGGAAGAGCAGGCGAGGGCCGCTGGAGGACGCGTTGCGGGCGAACGTGCAGCGGAGGGGAGGATGGCGCGGCCTGAGGTCCGACTACCCAGAGGTGCATAAGAGTGCGGTCGCAGAGGCACGCGCAGGTGGGAAGCACGATGGTGTGCGGCTGGGTCGCATTGGCGGACAATCGATGGGCGGTGGCAGATGGGGTAGCACGCGATGAGGAAAGGGGTGCGCGAGTGCGCATCCGAGAGCTGGAGGCGCAACGGCTGCTGTTGGAGGTCGGCAACCGGCTGGAAGCAACAACAACTGCAAATTTTTTTATTTTTTTGTTTGATTTTTTTATTTTTTTGAAACCTTTTTTTGTACACAGGAAATAAAAATGTAGAAATGGAGAGGTGGTGATGATGATGATTGATGTGGTAATGGGGTGATAGATTAATGTGATGTGGTGATCAATGGTGTAGAATAACAACAAAAATTTGTTAGATAAATAAAATAACACGAAGAATGAGAGGGATTACTTACCTGAGATTTCGCCGAGGGTGCAAAGCAGCTATGCTGGACTCTAGTCCTCGCCTCAATCAGCTCTGGGAGGAATCGAAGCTGAGAAGCTGGACGAGCTTCGAAGAAACTCGTGATGGTGGTGCGGACCACCGGAACTCGCCTTTGGCTCGTCGTCGCTCAACGTCGAAGGAGTTGTCACCTCGCAACTTTGATGGGGCTAGAACCTCTCTCAATCGTATAATGGCGGATGATGAGAAATGAAGAGGAAAAGAGAATAAAAAAGGAGGAGAGGGAAGTTAGAAAAGAGGTGGAGAAAGTGGGAAGAATGAGGAGTTGTGACTTGGAGTAGGGAACAAGTAAAGAGAGAAGAAGTAGAAGGGAAAAATAAAAAATAAGTAAAATAAGTAGGCTACTTAAAAATAAAGAAAACAAAAAATGAAAAAATATAATAATTAAATTAAAAATAAATTAAAATAGTTAAAAATAGATAAAATATTAAATATATAATAAAAAATAAAATAAATGAGGAAAATGATTATAATAAATGAGGTGACATGTGGTAGCTCCAGGAGCTGCCATGTATCGCTCCAAGAAAAATCAAATATTAAATAAAAATAAAAATGAAATAACAAAAGAGGTCAGATCAAAAAGTAGTCAACACAAAAGGTGCTCGTCTCGACAAGATCTACAACATTTGTGAATGACCAAAAATCAAAGGAAGTCATCTGTACAAAATTATTTTTGGGGGTACCTTATAGATATAAAATACCACATTTTTATCTTTTACAATTTTTTTATCATTTTCAATTCAAGAAAAATCAAAATAAAGTTAGAGAAAATATAAAAGGAATATTTACAACATAATCTATTTTTTAGATTTTTAATAATGAAGAAAAATAAAAAAAATAAAATAAAGGTATTTTGGTCAATATGTACAATATACAATAGGGACCCAAAACCCAAGTTTCACATACGAACTTCGATTTTTATGAAATTGGTCTTGTTTTGAAGGTCTTTGAATGTATATTATTTAAAAGTGAGTAGACCTACATCAGACACAGTATGAAAGAGATATGTGCAATTTAAGGTTCTTAATCTCAAACTTTGATTTGTGTTTTTTTGGTGAATTTTATAAGTTAGTTTTTTTTGATATTTTTTCTTTATTAGTGTTAATAATATATACACTATAGAGCTGAATTTATTGGATTTGGAGTTAGCATAAAATAGATACAGATAGGTGAATATATACAAGGAATTTCAGGCCTCTTATTTATACTAATATGAATGCTAAAATGTACATATTATTTACACATGCATGAATGCGAATTATACAATATAAGTGATGAAATGCAGCTAATTTCTCAGGAACAAAGCTCTATTTTCAACTTTTAGAGTGATGAATCAAAGATTCATCAACCCCCAATACTTAAACCATGCTCGTCCCTGAGCAACTAAAATGAATGCAAGAGTGAAATGATTTTGGTTCCATACCAAGTCATGGACAAAAGGTGAAAATGGAGCTTAACTCGACCTTTCGTTTAATAGTGTGGCAGAACCTTATTGGGATCTGGATTTAAGACCTAACAACCTTTGAGTTCCACAAATCTCTTATTCAGGTCGCCTCATTAGTCAGGTCAGAACAAATCCTCATACGCAAATTCTGATGACTATGAATCTTACTTGTACTGTGTAAGTGAAATATAGATCTCCACATCAGAAATGGCAAAGAAGCAACCTCCTCTAATAAGGTAACTCTAATTCCCCGGTCTAGCAACTCTTTCCTCGAGGAGCAGGGTATTCCCTTCTAAGTTCAAGTGCAACCAGCTCAAGAAGAGGGGGTAGAGAGAAGAATGTACGGTAGCCAGTGTAGCTACTATCCTAGGATGCTTGACCAATATACCCAAGTCATCCAGCTGCAAGCTTTGAAGCTTTTCTTATTTTTCTACACTCCGGCATGCATTTTACTTTTAAATCAGGCCTGTCCACTTTTGGGGATTTTGCATTTTCTTTTTCTTCTTTTTTCTTCTTTATTTCCACATATATACAAGGTGCAACATGTACATAAGGAATTTTTCTTCTAGAGCCGGTAGACTATCCCTCTTTTGAAGCATTATTGCAAATCACATGGACGGGCACGATGTTAATGAAGTTTTCAATTTTTCGCATTAACATTTTTCTAATTTTGAGATTTAAATAATGCGAAAATATTTTATTTTATTTTTATTAGAAAGTATATGAAATTATCTTCGAAACGATATATTGTGCGTTTTTAGAGCATATTTAGTTAGTTAGTTATGAATTTTACAAGTTTTTATGAATTTTGTATTTTTATATTGATTTTAGTATTTGTTTTTTCTTTTGATTTTTTTATTTATTATGTAAAATATGGTAAAAGATATTCAGAAAATTTTTGTAGATTTTTTAGATTGTTTTTGTATTTTTTATTTGTTTTTCTAAAAGTATGTTGTGTTCTTATAGTGTTTTTAATGAATTTATTAAAGAAATAGAAAATATTTTATTTTTTTCAAAAAAAATTATTTAATTGTTGTATATAGTATAGTATATTGTATTTTTATTATTTTATATTTGTATTTTATTTACTATGTATCAATTGTTTATACACTATTTTAGGGTATGGATGTAATATCCTGAAAAAGTAGGGGCACAAGTGAAAAAATTGCAAATAAGAAAGGATGCAATGCGCAAAAAAAAAAGAATCCAGAGAATCACGTGACTCATATACCAAGCCCTGCTCATCAATATGCAAAAATAATGAAGGCTTTTTGCGCAAAGTCTGCAATAAGCTCGTGCGCGCCATGCCCACGTGCTGAAGATGCTCAGTACATGTAAGAAGATATCTAAAATACAGTGGGCTTGTGCGAAAATGTCCACAAGATAACGGTACACGTGTGAAACACGTGCAACGTTTCAACAGTTTAACCGGTAGATGCCCTGCGACAGACGCATTGCACAATGTGATCCAAGCGATGCGATCTCTATCGGATGGCTGGAATGAAAAAATCCAATCTTCTTTGATTCAGCTGCGACTCTCTCGTTTCATGATTTGAGCGGCTAATCGTGATATTTAAGGCAAGAACATGTTTCTGTCAATATTGGAACCTGATCATGCAGGGCACGTGCGTTGCTAAATGGTTAAGCAGTGGGTGAAACTGCTCTCGACACGTGTTTCGATCTATACGCTAAAGATTAAACGGCAGGGGTTTCAGATCAGTCCACTTCGCTCGATCTGGACCATCCGATAATGAAAATCGGACGGCATCTGCTATGTGAGTTCTCCCCAAAAATGAGAACAATGTCCAGGGGCATTGTTCTTCCTTCGTGAACAATGATCAAATCAGCTCGGATCGGGACCACGCACGATGCCGGTGCTGATTCTCGGCAGCGTAGTCCGATGCCGGAGGCTGGGCACGGAGAAGCTAAGCTTGCTGCCGGCAACGATCTCATCGAGGGAGCAAGGCCGAGGCTGTCACCCTCGCTATGCGTCTCTCTCTCTCTCGCTCAGCTCTGGATGAAGCAAAGAAAAAATGGCCGGCAAGGGGGAACATACCTATTTATAGATGAGGATGGTGTGGTCACCGGAGGTAGGTGACGGGAAGCACGACAATTGAGGAACGACGGCCGTTGGAGGCGGTTGTTGGTTGGGAAGAGGGGGGCGACAAGCTTGGAGGAGAAGGAATGAAGGAGGAAGATGAAGATTGCTAAAGTAAGAGAGAGGGAAGAAAGAAAAGGAAAGAAAGAGAAAATGAAGGAAAAATAAAATAAATAAAATAACTAATTAATAATTATATTAAACAAATTATTTTCGTAATTAAATAAATAATTAATAACTAAATATGGTTAATAAAGTAATTAAGTACTAATTAAATAATTAAGTATGTAATTAAGTAGTTAATAAATAAATAAATAATAAATTAATTAACTAAATAAATAATTTAAATAAATAAATAGATGAAATATTATTTATTTTAGTTCATTAAAATAAATAAATACATAATTTATTAAAGTAATAGTGTATTAAATATAAGTTACGGTTTATTGTACAATATTCCAATACGGACCCGAAAACCGTGTTTTCTGCATTAACTCTGATTTTAGCGAAACTAGTGTCATTTTATAAATAATTGAAAAGTATAATTTTAGGGATCGAGTTTGCTCAATTTAGAGTTTATACGGTTGAATTATGAGGTCTGGAAGAAAAAAGTAGCGGCTTCGGGCCTCCGGATTTTATTGGTATTTTAACTTAGTTATATTTTTTATATTTTTATATACAATTTTAGATGATTTTAGGAAAAAGAATTAAGTTAATCATATTTACGGTTATTTAATTAAAAATCCGAGAATTTCTACATTTATTACATATATATAACGTGTCCAAAAAGCCAAAACTCACCGGTTTCATCCGAATGTTTTCCGATATTTTTAATGAATGAGACTATGTACACAACGGATTTTAAAAGTGAGATTGGCCCGTTTCGAGTTTTCTATAAATAGTTATGAACCTTGGAAGTCGGCTTTTGCGGCTTTTACGGTTCATTATAGTTATTTTATTTTTATGCCGAAATATTTTTTTGATATTTTTATAAAATAATATATATTTTTATGAACAACTTTTATAAAAGAAGTGTTTTGATTTGAGGTGATTTTGATGATAAATAAAATACGTGAAGTATTTACAAAGTGAAAATGGGTAAATTATATTTTTGGTCTTTATTTTCTTGATATTTTTGTATGTTTTGATCCTTATCCCCCCTACTTATTTCTTTTGTCGGCCAGATCAATATTGACCTGGTCTCGGGGTTAGGATCAGTTTGTATATCTTCTATATACATCCTTCTTTTTTTTATTTTTATTTTTATCTTTATTCTTTTTTGGTAAAAATAAGTGTTAAATATATACTATTAATAATTGTGATTAAAATGTTAATTAGTGAGAATTAGTAGATATTTACATGTATTTTACCAAGGATTTTAGCTAAAATGAAAGAATAAAGGCGATGAATCGGGGATTCATCATGCTTGTACACCAAACTATTGTCGTATGCTCGGTTTCTGATCTCCACAAGTTCATTCAGGTCCATTTCTCTCTTTTTCTACCCTATGTGTGTATTCCAATTGACCTTCTTGATTGCCCATTCTGATTTATGCACTATCTCTACAAGCAAATGGCACGTCTTTCCAAACACCATCATGAATGGGGAGGTTCCTAATGGTGTCTTGTAAGCCGTCCTGTAGTCCCAAAGTACCTGGTCCAAGATTTGAGACCAATCCTTCCTGTCTGGGGCGGACGAGCTTCTGCAATATGGTCTTAACCTCCCTATTCGACACCTCTGTCATGCCATTAGTTTGTGGGTGGTAAGGACTAGCGACACGATGCTCGATGCCGTAATCCTTTACAAGTTTCTTAACATCTCTGTTCAAAAAATGGCTACCCCTGTCAGATATCAATACTTTGGGGACTCCAAATCTAGAAATTATATGCTCTCTGGTAAACTTACAGACAATCCTGCTGTCTGCGGCTCGGGTCGGGAAAGCATCCACCCACTTAACAGGTAATCTACCACAAGAAGGATATACTCAAAACCATGGCTAACCAGGAATGGGCCCATGAAGTCAGTGCTCCAGGCGTCAAAGACATACCAAATGATGACATGATGCATTGGCATCTCATCCTTGGAACCAACACTTCCTCCCATTTGCTGGCATACTGGACACGACTTCACAAAGGTGAGAGCATCACGAAACAGAGTCGGCCATTATAAGCCACACTGTAATAACTTCCATGCGGTCCTCTTCTTGGAGTGGTATCCTCCTGCCTCCAGACTATGACAGTAAGTAAGGACTCTGGTATTCCTCCTGAGGAATACACCTCCTCCAGACACAATCCGTCCCTTCAAAGAAAAGGATCAGATCCTTCCAATGGTAATGTCTCGAATCTGACTTGAGTTGGTCTATGCTGCGCTTGGGCCATTCTTCGAGAACTTTCTTGGAGACAAGATAGTTCACTATATTGGCATACCATGGAAGTGAGTCGATAACAAAAACTGACTCATTAGGAAAGGAGTATCTGATAGGTGTATCATCAGAAGTATCAAGAATTTCGAGACGTGAGAGGTGATCAGCCACTACATTCATCTTTCCAGGATTATCTCTGATGTCCAAGTCAAACTCCTGGATAAGTAAAATCCACCTAAGAAGACGCGCCTTCGCATCCTTTTTTTCCATAAGGTACCGTAGTGATGTATGATCTACGAACACAATCACCTTAGATCGAATGAGATGAGATCTGATCTTATCCAAGGTGAACACTGCCGTAAGCATCTCTTTTTCGATAACTGTATAGTTAAGTTGAGAGGGATCAAGCACTTTTTTGCGTAGTGTATAGAAAACGGAACACCATCCCACCTCTACCCTAATACAACCCCAACAACAAAATCTGAGGCGTCCGTCATGATCTCAAAAGGAAGAGACCAATCTGGGACTTGTAGGATCGGGGCATCCATGATCATCCCTTGAAGTAGCTTAGGATCAAGACACGTGATCGAAAATAAACTCCATGTCTTTGCCTTAAAGCTCAATTAACAGTCGAGCAATCTTTGAAAAATCTTTTATAAATCTCTTGTAAAATCCAACATGCCCGAGGAAAGACCGCAACTATTTTACATTGGTTGGTGGTTGGAGTCGTATGATCACGTCCACCTTGGCAGGGTCAACCTCCATTTCTCTCATGGAGATGACATGCCCCAACACAATGCTCTCTGTCACCATGAAGTGACTTTTCTCCCAGGAGAGCATCAAATTTACCTCACAACATCATTTGAGGACTCGGTCCAAATTTCTAAGACAGGAATAAAAGGAATCACCGTGGACCAAGAAGTCATCCATGAAGACTTTCAAGAATTCACCGACCATCTCGAAAAATATAGCAATCATGCACCTTTGAAATGTCCCAGGATCATTGCATAACCCAAAGGACATGCTCCTGAAAGCGTAGGTACCAAAGGGGGATGTGAATGTGGTTTTCTCATAGTCCTCAGGAGCAATAGCTACTTGGTTTAGCCCGAGAACCCATCTAAGAAGAAGAAGAAGAATTCCTTTCCTGCTAATCTTTCTAAGATCTGATCGATAAATGGTAGGGGAAAATGATCCTTCATCGTTACGACATTTAAGCATCTGTAATCCACGCAGGCATGCCGTGATGTGGGTACTCGTGTCACAATCTCCTCTCCATCCTCGTTGGTGGTCGTCTGAATTCCTGAGTTCTTCGGGACAACATGGATAGGTGCCACCCACTTGGAATTGGAGATAGGATAAATAATACCCGCATCACACCATTTCTCAATCTCTTTCTTCACGGCCTCTCGTAAATTTGGATTCAACCTATGTTGGAATTCCCGAGAGGATTTAGCTTCATTATCAAGGTAGATATGATGCGAACATAGAGCGGGATTTATCCTGTGGAGATCAAAAACGCTCCAGCCTATCACCTTGAGATTTTTCTGGAAGATTTCTTACAAGCGAGATTCCTTCTCCTTGGTCAATCGCGAACTGATGATGATCGGAAGCTTCCTCTCTTTTCCCGCAAGAAAGGCATATTTTAGGGTTGTGGGTAATGGTTTGAGCTCAGGTAAAGTGTGATCATCGAGAAAATCTGGCTCAATCAATTCTGGCTTTGTGCTGGTAGTGGCTGAATCTGTCTCTGAAGTATCTGCCACAACTGACTTAGCTCTGGAGTCAGATCGTCAAAAGTATCCAAACAATCGATGAAAGCCATGTCCGAATCATCATCATCATCTTCTGATTGTCCTAAAGAGGGAAGGAGTGGCATGCCCAGCTGGGTCTCTGTGTCATCGAAGATGTAGGGGTATGCACTCTCTGTATGATTTGCGCATTGTTCTTTCCTACGGATTTTGCAACTGTCTCATATACAAGATTCTCTCCATCGGAGAGGGACTCATCGATGTTGGCTGGGTTCTGTCTCCATGAACAACGATGTCTACATGAACACGGTCTGCTTTACTCGGTGCTAGATTTGGAATCTAGCCTCTACCACCTTGTTTGCTTCATCTCAAGTTCCTCAATCTTCGTATGGAGTTTGAAACTGAATTTTCTCGACCTTATAATCAAATAAGGTTCTTGTTGTCCTCAGGAAGGGCCTTCCAAGAATGATATGGGAATCTATTCAATTTCGAGGGGTCTCCATATCAAGGACTGTAAAGTCCACCATGTAATCTCGTCCCTTGACATTGATGATAATGTTCATCAGTTCTCCCTTAGACCTCTTAGTGGATTTGTCTGCAAACTGGAGTAAAGCTCTGGATTTCCTAAGAGGTCCTAGAGTTAGACGCTCATAGAGGGTTGTTGGAATCAGATTAATAGAGGATCCATTATCTAGGAAAGTGTGTGCAAATAAAATGTCATCGACGTGACTCACCAAATAATGGCCACCCATGTATTTTCGTTTCCTTGAAAACACATTCTTGATGGTGCAAGTAGTGGCTACTGACAAAACGTGCTTCTCAACATGGCTTCTTATTTTCCTGCTGACCCTAATAGGTGTGCATCTCACCTTAAGGTACTTCTGAAATGCTGGTGTCATATCCACATACTTATCAAAGGGGATTGTGACCTTGATATATTTGTTGCAAAACTCAGCCATCTCAGGGTCATCTTTTTGGATTTTTTAGATTTCTTCTTTCCACCCTTAAGAGCACGGGGAAAAGGATTATTGAAGACAAATCACGTTCTGAAACTGAAATATTTTCATTCAAACAGGAAACTAAGTTCTGTACAAAACTGGGACTCTGACTCTGACTGGAAAGAAATTCATGAAATGAAGCAGGTGGTGCATCTACTACTACTCCTGGTGCGTCCTCCTTAGATGGAGGTGCAGGCTCTTCATCAGGCTCGCTTGATTCATTGCTGGTGCTCCTCTCCGTCCTTTTTTTCTATTTGTTTTTCTGATTTTTTGGTGTTTTGGGGACTTTGAAATACTTTTATTTTGCTGCTGAAGGTGATGGTTGTGGTGATGCTGATCCTCTGCCTCCAAGTTCTCCTCAGGTAGAGACTTGGCGGTGTCCTCCTCATATTCCCGTACCCGACCAGGTATGGTCACGGTCCTTCCGCTCCTGAGGGACATATGATTAACATTATCATATGAAATGATCTCATGTTCTGATAGAGAATAATCTGAATAATATACATGATCTTGTAGTCGATGTTGACCCTGATTCAGGCTATTGGGGTTAGCCTGAACCTGGGCATTAATTGGAGTCCTTGGTGCCATTTATTGATAATGGTGGCGTGAGACACAATTCAGATATGTTCTTATGTCATGGTAATCATTCTGCATCTGTTGAACCCTATCGGTCAAAGTCTGGATGACCAAGGTGAGGGACCTCAAATCACTAGTGGGCGGGGTCTGCTGCTGCTGACTAGAGGATGAGTGATTCTGTTGTCTATATTGGCTCTGGTGGCCTTGCCGATACTGCTGTGGGTGGAACTGTGATGTGTAAGGTTGTGGGGGGCCCTACTGGATCGAGTGGAATGTGCGTTGCTTCTGGTGCTGTTGAGGCTGGTATCTTTGTCCTGGTCGGGACTGTACAAAACACGGTGTGGGGACGGAGCTCGTTTCTTGATAAGCTAGGGGGGTCGGTGTGGCTGACCATTCCCTATCCCCAACTGTCTACTGACGGGGTCATGGCTGTATCACAGCCCGTTGATCTCAAACACATGCGGAGGCTTCTCATAGACTGACTCCACCTGCGGGGGTGTGTGTTGCTCTTGTTGAGTGTACTGTTGCTCCTCAACCCAGCTACTCTAAGGCCCCTATACCTGCTCCTGTACTAGGTGAACTCAATGTACAGGTGTAGGTGGTGCAGAAGGGACAGGTAGTTGTTGCTCCACGTCGAAGAAGGAGCTGTCACCTCACGGCTTTGACGGGGCTAGAACCTCTTTCACTCGTAGAATGGTGGATGATGAGAAATGAAGAGGAGAAAAGAATAAAAAAGGAGAGGGAAGTTAGAAAAGAGGTGAAGAAAGTGGGAAGAATATGGAGTTGTGACTTGGAGTGGGAAACACGTAAAGGGAGAAGAAGTAAAGGGGGAAAATAAAAAAATAAAATAAATAGGCTACTAAAAATAAAGAAGAGAAAAAAATAAAATGGAAAAATATAAAAATTAAATTAAATTAAATTAAATTAAAATAATTATAAATAAATAAATAAATAAAATACAAAAATAAAAATAAAATGGGATGACATGTGGCGGCCCCAAGAGTTGCGTCGTGTCGCTCCCAGAAAAATCAAATATTAAATGTAAATAAAAAAAAAATAACAAAAGAGGTCAGATCAAAAAGTACTCAACACGAAAGTTGCTCGTCTCGACGAGATCTATAACTTCCGTGAAGGACCAAAATCAAAGGATGTCATTTGTACAAAAAAAAATTTTAGGGGTACCATATAGATTTACAATACCATATTTTTATCTTTTGTATTTTTTTGTCATTTTAGTTCGAAAAAAATCATAATAAAGTTAGAGAAAATATGGAAGGAATATTTACAACTTAATCTATTTTTTTGGATTTTTAATAATTAAGAAAAATAAAAAAATAAAGGGTATTTTGATCAATATGTACAATATACAATAGGGCCTCAAAACCCAAGTTTCGCATACGAACTCCGATTTTTATGAAACTGGTCTTATTTTGAAGGTTTTTGAATGTATATTACTTTAAAAGTGAGTAGACCTAAATCAGACACTGTATGAGAGAGGTATGAGCATTTTAAGGTTCTTAATCTCAAACTTGGATTTGGATTTTATTGATCAATTTTACAAGTTAGTATTTCTTTTGATATTTTTGCTTTATTAGCGTTAGTAATATATACACTATAGATTGAATTTATTAGATTTGGAGTTAGTATAAAATAGATATAAATAGGTGAATATATACAATGAATTTCAGGCTTCTTATTTATGCTAATATGAATGCTAAAATGCACATATTATTTACACATGCATGAATGCTAATTATGCAATATAAGTCATGAAATACAGCTAATTACTTAGGAACAAAGCTCTATTTTCAACTTTTAGAGTGATGAATCAAAGATTCATCAATATCCCAAGTTAATTAGTCTAATATTAGACTCAACTTGCATGCTAAATTCATCCTTAAATCTCCATATTTCAGGTACAAATCAGTGGTCAATTGGTGATCTAAATTTGACTCAATTGCATACAAATCGTCTTTAATTTCTTCTCAATCAACTTGAAATCAGTAGTTATTCAAAGGTCTGAAATTGAACTCCAATCATATGTCAATCACCCCTAAATCTTTCTTATTTTAACATGAAAATAGTGTCTAATTTGTGATATGAAATTGGGTCTTAATCGGTATTAATTTGTATGAAAACATTTCAAATTTCTCATCAAATCCAGCATGAAAACTGTACTTATTATAGGTCTGCTTTTAGACTCAAATTATACCATTTTATCCTTCAATTCTCTCAATTTTAAGATATGAACAAAACCTAAATAGTGGTCTGATTTTGGATCCTAATATCCACAAATCACTCCAAATTTCTTAGATTTTCATAATAAATTTAAAGCATATGCATTGATTTGAAGTTGGGTCTGATTATATGTAATTCAACCCCAAATTCATCACATATTATCATGAAACCAATCATAACAGTGGTTTGTTGAATCTAAAAATATACATGGAAGGTAGCAAGAGAGGGGAGAGATTGTACCTTTGATCCTTTATGTTTGTCGGGTATTTGTGGTTTCATTTAACATGCAACAATAGCTAAAATAGAAGCTGGACAACAACATAAAAAGGAAAAAAAACTGAATTAGAGACTCCAACATTGACTTTAATGAGAGTAAAGAGAAGAGGGATTTGTACCTTTGATTATCTCCACTTTGGAGATCCAATCTTGCAGCCAAACAACTCCTAATGGGGAAGAATATAGCAGCAATGACTGCTACTCTTACAACAGCTACAAACGGGATCCATGCTTATGGATTGAGGCAATAATTTGGGCTCTAGCAAGAGGTGGACAACAATTTCCAAGAGGGAGATGGATGATGGAAATATAAGGCGGAATGCTCCCCACATTGGGAGGAGATGGAGAGAAATTGAGAGAGAAAAGAGGAGATTTAGGAGATACAAATAAGGAAAGCATGGTCTTTGTTAGTAGACATGTGGAGGAGGAAATTGGCCAAATGTAGGAGGTTTTTGGGACCAAATGGCTACTGTACAACATTTTGTTGTACAGTTTAAAATAATTTTTTATATATTTTCACTAATAGCTCTCTTATATTTAGAAATCCGAAGTTGATCGTATACGCACCTCGAGTATCGGATTTTGGTGTACAATAACTCGTTTTGACCGTCTCTGAATGACGATCAAAATATGTATAATACTACTTAAAATCAAAGATGAACTCTCGAAATTTCCGAGATACTGTCTTGATTTGCAGCTAAATTTTGTGATTTTAAAATATCAAACAACCTCCATTTGACGAATGATCGATTTCGTCGATCTTATTTTATCGAGACGAATTTTGTGATGGTCTTGATTTGTGTTGCAGTTCGGATTTCATGTCGTGGCTTTTCTGATGGCACACATTGTGATGCGATCAACTTTTTGGTCGATTGCGACCGAGTGAGTTTTGATCTACGATCTATGGGTCGACCTGAGTTTATTCAATATTAATTGAATGTTAATTGATCATTGATGAATACTCGTTCATCACTCTATTCTTTTATTTTAGCTAAATATCTTGGAAAAGCATCATGTATATAGTTGTAAATACAATATGTTAACCTGAACCCAAGAGAAGGTCCAGAATGGACATGATCGCCAAATAAAATAAGTGGAGAGAGATAGGGCCACTCTACCTTGTACATACAAATTCTTTTATGTATATAATTTATTTTTACAAAAATAAAAATAAGAAGGTGTTTTTATCCCCTTGTATTATTTCTAAAAATAAAACAAAAATTTGAAAACTAAAATGAAAATAAAAATAAAATTCTCTCTCTCTATCACCTTGTATATAATACATGTAAATATGTATCATTACTTATTTATTTCATACTTGTAAATAATAATAAAAATAAAATAAAAACTATTTTAGACTCCAAATTTTATATTCTAAATAAAAAATATAAAATTGGGGTATTTATGAAAAAATAAGAGAATAAAAATAATTGTATAAAATATATAGGTATTTATACATGTATATAATATAATATACTGTATATAGATTAAATTATTTTTCATAAAAATAAATAAAAATCTTAGAAAAATAACTTGAAAAATAATAAATATTTTTCATTTTGAACATTTTTTAATTTAAAATCATTTTCTATTTTTAATTTATTTTACAATTCTTTTTGACCAACTATTTTCTAATTGGTCCAGGAGGGATGTTGACCCCAGTCAACTTCCCCTCGCGGACCCTCATAGCATGAGGATCCGGGTTTTGCGCCTATTCCTTCCATTTATCTTGACTGGATCATGCATCCTCTAGCTCCAATCTTTCACACGCACTTCCCCACGGATCCAGGATCCACGCGGATCCCTAGGGAAGCTCGGACCTCTCTCGGATTGCGTGCCATGGCCCGATTGCTCCGACCACCTGTGATATCCTATATATTCTTCCATCGCCTCCCCTGCTCACCTGCTCGTGCCGCACCCTTCTCTGCTACCATAGAATCCTTCGCCTTGGTGACAGCAATCGGAGGATACCCTTGGTCATCGGAGAGGAGCGCTGCAGCCGACGCTCAAGTCTCGTGGCCGGAGCACCGCCGCGACGAGCCTCCCCCGCCTTTCGCAGCGTGGTTGAGGAAAAGACCACCACCGACTGCACCCCCTGGAGCTCAGGATTCCTCTAGGACCTTCAGGTATCTATCCCGTAGTCCTCAGCTCCCGTATCCGTTCAATCTTTAGTTTATCTTCCGCTACACCTCCGCCAGCTCCGACCAACCGGTCGGAGCTTTGTTAGCTACTCCTATCCGTTCCGATCAACGACCCAGCTCACCCCCTACCTTCTCGCTCAATCTGATCATCTAAATCTTGGCTCGAGTAGCCAAGATTTGGCCCTGGGTCTCATCCCTCGCTTCGCCGGAGACCCCTTCTCATTCGCCGTCGCTTCTCTTTATCTTAGGTCAAATAACCCTGGCTGGAGCTTTGCTCCGAGTCCGAACTTTACCCTACAGGTTTTAGTGCGCATGGAGACACCTAATATCATCTTGGACCACCTTCGTCGGAGCTCGCCCAGGTCCTAACCATCGTCTCAGAGATCCGACCGTCAGCGAGTCCATATGTCCCATTCACCCGACGCGGAGGGTCTCCACGATTCATTAGCCGTTGTCCGATCATTCATTGGAGTCGCCGATCTCCCTTGGTGCTCCGGTGAATCTCACCCAGACGGAGTTCTTCCAGAGCCTCTTTCCACCGTCGGATTACACTTCTCGCCCGGATGCCATCGCAGTCGTTGAGTGCCTGCAGCTGTCAGGTCGTTAGTTGTCAGATCTAACGGCCCACGTACCGTACACGTAGCCGACACCTGAGGACTGTTGGATCTGACAGCTGCCAGCGCTAGAGCCGCACGCCTTCGTCCGTTCAGAGCACGCCACCTGTCCACCCCACGCGCAACGCACGTGCTGCATGGGTAATTTGCTCAGTCCCCCCTACGTTTATTTTAGTTTTTCATTTAGTCTGTAAAATAAAAAGTATACAGTAGGACAATTTGTACTTTCGTACCTACAGTTTTTCATATTCGTATTTTAGTCCTTCCTGTGTGGCATCACGTGCTTCGTCACGTGTACTTCTGGGTTATTTACATTTATTGTCCTCGACTTATTATCTGTTATGATTTGAAGTTATAGGTTCATTATTTGCAATTATACCCCTGTGCGTACTGATTTGGGACATGCGCTGATATTCGTGGGAAAATTGTAGATAGGACCCTATAGTTTTTATGCGTGTTATTTATTGGTCCAGAAACATATTTTCTTTACAGATTGGTCCCTATATGCTGTGTGTTTGATTTTTGATTTAAATATTGTCCAAAAATCACAAAATTTTGACACATGGCTCCTGCCATGGTGTAGGAATTTCTATGATTTTTTTGGTTTTATTTTGTTTTCATTTATTATTTTTTAAAATTCAAAAACCATAAAAATTGTCTCTCTCTATTTTAGAAAATCAACTAAAAATACTACAACCCTTGAAAATATCTAAAAAAATTCATATTTGCTTTTTTGAGTTGTTTTTATTTCAGTCCAATTTTGATACATTCCCATTTATAAAAACCAAAAAATTTGAAAAAGACTAAAAACCTTAGAAAAATCATTAAAAAATCATAAAATTTCAAAAAATTATGTTCTCTTGTGTAATTAGATTTTTTTTTCACATAAAATTGCCGCTTGAATTTTATAGGCATTTTAAGCAATTTTAACTTGCCTTTAGATTCTGACTGTACATTGGTTGTCATTTTTGACCTTGTTTGATTTTTAGAAAATTAACTAAAAATCAGAAAAATTTAAGAAAATTAGCAAAAACATCTGAATATTTTGAAAACACAAAATATTTTTATTTGAATTTTCTAAGTGTTTTTGATGCTTTAAATAATTGTTGGATTGTGAATTTTTGAGTTCTTTTATCCTTTTTTCTTAATATTAAAAATCACATTTTTTTTGAAAAATATAAAAACACCTTTTCCTATATTTTTTTGGATTCCTGACTACTTCGTTGCGTTAGCATCACGTGCTCCTTGTGTTCGACCCTGGTAGCTATATCAGGTAAAATAAATTAGCGAGACCGCTTTCTCGACTTGATTGCTTGATTTTTATTTTTGGTGGTCTTCTTTTCTTGATTTACTTAGCCTTGTCATTCAGGTCGCAATGACCTTGATTATTACTTAAACTGAGTAGCTGAGGGCGTGTCATCAGAATGGCACCGTTGCTGGGGAGCACGGTTTTGTAGTCGGTTTTCCCTTTTTCGGCTTTATTTTTCTTTTCCTTCTTTTTATTTTTCCTTTAGTTTTCTTTTATTTTTGTTTTTATTTTTGTTTTATTTATTTTTATTTTATTTTATTTGTTGTCATTTTGCATTTATTTTCTTTTTATTTTTATTTTCCATTTTCCATTTTTATAATAACTATGGACTGACACAATTTGAGTTCTGACTTTCTTGCGAGGGCCCGATGAGCGAGGGCGGCTTTCTTCGGAGAGCTGAGGTACCCACGAGACTTGGAGGCAGCTCGTTTCTGCATCGAGCCGCAGGAGAGCGTAGGAGAGAAGGAGCGGGAGTGTAGGGAGTAGATTAGTGTAGCTTAGACTTAGTTTTTATTTCTGCATATTATTCTTGTAATATTACAAGACAGACTCTGAACTCAGACTTGGTGATTGTTTCGGGGTCTGTTTCGTCGAGCACCGGTGTGCTCGGGGGACCTCACCGCGGATTTTTGTCGGTTTTGATTTTTGATCGCCTTTTATTTTCTTTTTGAATCTCGAAAGTTTTGGCCATTAGACATAGGATTTTTGCTCTGCTTGTGACGTAATTACTTAAGGCCCAACCCTAATTACATATCTGTTCCTATAGATCATAATTAGACCTTATTAATTAATTCACAAATAAAAAGTTAATCCGGTCACCTGAGGGGTCACGTGCCGCTAGAGACCGTATACAGCGCTGGCAGGATCCGTTATGGCGGACACCAATCAACATCAGAGACCGAACCCTGACCCCTCTTGTTGACCCATTAGGTACTGTTCTTTGCGAGTAGAAATTATTTGTCTAAGGACGATTTCTTCTTGCATCATATAGGTAGTTTACTTTCAGTCTTTTATTTTATACGCGGATCACTCTGCATGTAGAGAGCTGGAGTCAGGTACGCATTTCTTACTCTGCATGCACCATCGTGTTTGATCGCGCATCGGCTTTTTCGTCTTCCCCCTCTGTTTTTGGACTTAAAATAACAAGGAGAACCGAAAAATTCATTAGGCGTTGTTTGCTTTGAAAAATACTTAAAAAGAAAAACTATAAAATTGGGACTGCTTAAGCACACTTGACCATAAAAGACACCTCACCTAAAAATTTATCTTGGGAGAGTAATCCCCTCGTTGTATGGTTTGGATGAGCGAGAGAGTGACCCGCACACTAGGCTAGATCCACATCCGACCTCTCTTCAGACTACTGGTTTCGGGTTAGTCGTTCTCCAGTGAGGATCGCTCCGGTCTCTGGTAAAGCAGGCCGTGATATCTTTAACAGAGCGAGTAGATCGGGTAGCCGATAAACGGTCCGCGACGTGTACTGGCTGGGAAACATCTAGCCTTGGGATCGGGACAGTCTCCTGGGAGTGTTGGATTCCCAACAGCTCGCTTAATCGCTCCGAAAGACTGTTTGGTCACCTAATGAAATTGATAAGATAAAAGATTGAACCTTTACGATCATCAGCTCTGCATGAGTAGGTGAATTGGGGGCTTGCTTGCCCAATCTTGTGTGCTTTTCCAGATCTCATTCGCCTTCACTTGCCACATCAAGATGATGGTCCAGAGGTCCCTTAGGCAGCCTCTAGCTGCACCGCTTTTGAGCACTTTGGTCCATACATTTAGGTTGGTTCGCGAGAGCTGAGACCCGCTCTCCGAACCCGAGTTTGAATCCACCCTGTTCCCCCTCGACCACCCTCCTACCAGTCCTGAGGTGCCCGAGCAGAGACCGCAGCAGACAGTTGATTTATCGGCACCTGAGTTTGGGTCTTTTGCCTTTACAGAGACCATGACCAGCAGTGAGGAGCGCACCAATGGACCCAGCGGGAACCAGACCTACGTAGTTGATCAGGGTGCCATCAACAACACCCTGTTAGCCTCTATGGAGACCATGCAGCTTCAGAGACCAGGGGGCTTTCATGGTGGACATGTGCCGAGAGATGGAGCACATGAGAGCCGACCGAGAGCAGCGCAGACCCGATGGAGGAGGAGGAAACAACCCTAAGAGAGAAGAGCCTGAGGAGCCAGCACAGCTAGCAGCACCTGCACGACTGATGAGGGAGTTGCACAAACCTGGTGCAACTATGACCCATAGATGGATACAACTGCCAGCCATTTTGGGAGATTTCAAGCTCTCGCCTCAGACTATCCAACTTCTGCCCCGATTCCACGGACTTGCCACAGAGGAGCCACACCTCCATCTCCAGGAGTTCGAGATGATCTGCAGTACTGTCCACGATCGTCTCGTGGACGAGGATACCATCAGGAAGATGGACTTTCCATTCTCCCTCGTAGACAGAGCAACCAACTGGCTGAAGCACCTAGGGAGATTTGTCACATCATGGGAACAACTCCGGAACGAGTACTTGAACAAGTACTATCCACTCGGCCGGACGAATGCAACCAGGGCCCTGATCAGCAACTTTTCCATGCTCCCCAACGAGCAATTTCACGAGGCATGGGACAGATTCAGGGAGCTCACAGACCGGTGTCCCCATCATGATATATCCAAGCCCAACCTTGTCCAGAGTTTCTTCTGCGGGCTTACACCGGAGTTGCAGGGGCTAGTCAATGCATCCTGTGGGGGGTTCTTATTTCACCAAGGATGAGGATCAGGTCTGGGCCATCTACGAGGAGATGGTAGAGAACTACACGGTGATGTCCCATACTCGATTGTATACACATGGGAAGCCCACACCACAGGTCGTGTCCTATCATAGGATATCACGAGTTGATGCAGGTCCATCTACATCATCAGTAGCCGCAGCACAGGCAGAGTCGACATCCGCTGATATGGGGATTATCAGCGAGAAGTTGGACCGCATTGAGCTGATTGAGAAGAAGCAGTGCCAGGACATGTCTCAGATCGATCGGATGGCACAGACGCTGAGTGACTTGAAGACCCAGATCATGTGTCTTTAGGAGGAACAGACGGCTTCTCAGCCCCGTCTCAAGTCACGGGCAGATACCAACAACAGCAAAAGCTCGACCCAGCCCTCCGCCCATCGACAGGTGCATCATATTCAGGCGGAGCCATTCCAGCAGCAGCAGCAGTATGTCCAGCCTCCACTATCTCAGGACAGCCAGATGGTGGTCTACCAGCCGGATCAGTTCTGGCAGTTTTCCCCCCACCCACCTACGAGCAGGAGCCGTTGATGGACGTCAACGGGATTTGGTACTGACCGACCTCAGCCTGGGATCTGATGAAACCATCCCGGATTCCATTGGTCGACCGGAGGTACCTCTTCCCAGCAGCAACCTCCAGTTCAGGGTTTCTAGATCAGCCATCACCACCAGCAACCCCAGTTCCCACAGTTACAGCCACATCTGCATCCACCTTACTAGTATCATGGTCCTCATCCCTATCAGCAGGGACAACTGTGGAGGCAGCAGCAGCAGCCTCGGCAGTATCATCCCCAGTATCCCTCTCACTCTCAGCAGCAGCAACCTCACTTTCAGAGAGGCCAGCCGTCCGGTTTTCATGGGCCTGCCTATGAGAACCAAGCTTTAGATGACCTCGCCTGCCTCATCTCTGAGCAGCAGGCTACATTTCGACAGGAGATGGATGAGTTCCGTTAGGAGATGAGAGAGATAGTGAAGGGCAAGGCCACCATACCTGCTCAGATTGAGCAAAACCCGAACAACCTCAAGAGGAAATCTGAGAAGGTAGAGTTTATGGAGGTTACCACTCCTAGCGATTCACTTGGTGATATTTCTGCATACACTTTTGATGCTGACTTTGTTACACTTAGGAGCAGTAGGATGCCGGCCAGTGATGCCTCGTCTGAGTGACGACTCCATGCAGATCCAAGAGCGCCAGACGAGGAGGAGAGCGGTGCTGATGCCGCTCGTGATGATGATGACGACAGTGGTGCTGATGCCACCAAGGATGTTGATCCACCTGATGGTACTGAGGCCGTCACTTCACCATATGCAGGAGGTGGTGCTGATGCCACCAGATTTGATGCTGAGCCAGAGTGTGGTGCTGATGCTGCAAGTCCAGATGCCGTGGGTGGTACTGAGGCCACCATTTCCATTCCTGTTGCATTTCCATTTGTCGTTGTATCTCAGGACTATTCTGGTAATAGAGGAAAGGGTTCTTCATTTGTGAGTCCATTTGTGATGCATGGAGATGTTTGTATGGATTCTACTTTACCACAACAGTAGGGACCCGATCCTATCCCTCCATCTGAGGATGGCCCAGCCATCCCCTTTTCCCAAGCACTCTGCTTGGCTAAGGGGACCAAAAAAGAAAACAAAAAATCCCAACAGCTAGAGTTCGGCCAATAGATGACGGATAGATTTCAGATACAACTGACTCTACAGGAGGCATTGGAGCACATCCCCCTCTTCCAGAGGAACCTTAGAGAGAGGACTACCATTCATAGGAAGAGGAGGAACCACCACTCAAAGATCCATGTGCTTACTCATGCCACTTGCTTCGCCATCCAGAATCGTCTGCCAGCCAAGAGGCCAGATGCAGGAGCTCTCTATGTCAGATGCCACATTCATGAGCAGAGGTTCAATCAGACTCTATTAGACAACAGATCTTCTATCAACCTACTTCCGACAGCCTTACTCGATCGATTCGAGTTTGGCCCTCTTCGACAGAGCAAGACGGTCCTTCAGTTTGCTGATCGATCTGTCAAGAGGTCGAAGGGATTGCTGAAGGACGTGGTTGTCACAATTCAGGGCTTGAAATTTCCCGTAGACTTCGTTGTGTTAGACATGGAGATCCCTGAGTCTGTAACCGATACCCCCATAATTTTAGGATGCCCATTCTTGGCCACAACCAAGGCAGTATCCGATCATGATAGTGGGAAGGTGTACTTTCACGTCGAGGATGAGAGTATACAAATAGATATGATTGATGAGATCAGAGCGCGAGATTCAGCTTGCTCAGAGCCGCTCACAGATTCAGAGAAGATGACAGAGGCCGAGCGAGACATCCACCAGGAGTGCGATTTTGTGACTACAGATGATAAAGCAGCTTGGTCAGACCAGTTTCATGAGCCATCCTCTCACCTTCAGATTCTGCTGATGCATAGATTCCAGTAGAGGAGAGCTTGGAGAGCGCATTCTTGGCAGAGGACACCTTTCAAGCAGCAGATAGCATTCCGGATAGCGAGGCAGTTGATTTATCTTTTAATTCAGATTCATAGCCCTCGGAGTTAGATATTGATTGGGCAGATTTCGATGATATGATTCCATGTCTAATTTCCACAGAGCCAACAACTAGGGTGGAGACTGACCCCATTCAGAGCATAGAGACACCAACAGAGCAGTCTTCACCAGATTTTCAGGTTCAGCGAGAGTTCTCCCATGCAGATTTGGTTGCGTTTACTCAGACCTTTCAGAGATCAGATCCGCCAACTCCCAGTTGTCCAGAGATGAAGCCCTTGCCGCAATCGCTGAAGTATAGGTTCCTTGCAGGCAAGCATGAGATGCACCCAGTCATTATCTCAGCGGATTTGACTGAAGAGCAAGAATCTCGTTTGATGGAGGTTCTTGAAAAGAACCACAAGGCGATAGGATGGAGCGTAGCTGATCTCCAGGGGATAAGTCTGGCCCTGTGCTCCCACCATATCTATCTCGAAGAGGATGCCAAGCCGTCGCGTGAGTTCCAGCGGCAACTGAACCCGAATCTTCGAGAGGTTGTCATGAAGGAGATCTCGAAATGGTGGAGCATCGATTTATCTACCCCATCTCCGACTCCAAGTGGGTTAGTCCATTGCATGTGGTGCCCAAGAAGACGATTGTCACCACAATTGTGAGTGAGTCTGGAGAGGGGATCGCTATCCTGGTATCCACTTCTTGGAGGGTCTGTGTGGACTACAGACGATTGAACCAGGCCACCAAGAAGGATCATTTCTCGCTGCCTTTTATTGATCAAATTATAGAGAGGCTAGTTGGGAAGAGTCATTACTGCTTTCTTGATAGGTACTCCGGATACAATCAGGTGGCCATTGCGCCCGAAGACTAGGACAAGACCACATTCACTTGTCCCTTTGTGCTTTCAGACGGATGCCCTTTGGTTTATGTAACGCCCCAGCGACATTCCAAAGGTGCATGTTGTCCATCTTTTCGGACATGATGGGTGAGTGCTTGGAGGTCTTCATGGATGACTTTTCGGTCTATGGCGGTGGGTTTGATGCTTGTCTTGACTGCCTAGACAACGTTCTTCAGCGATGCATCGAGGTCCATCTTGTGCTATATTGGGAGAAGAGTCACTTCATGGTGACTCAAGGGACAGTGCTTGATCATATCATCTCCAACATGAGCATGGAGGTTGATCTGACCAAGGTGGATATCATTAGGAAACTCAGTCCACCGTCCAACTTGCAACAATTACGATCATTTCTGAGGCACGTCGGTTTCTACTGATGCTTCATTCATGATTTCAGCAGGATTGCCCGACCGTTGACTGATTTGCTGACCAAAGACATCAAGTTCATTATGGATGATAAGTGTCTTGCGTCCTTTAAGACTCTCAAGAGTCTAGTTGTTGAGGCTCATGTCCTCCAACCGCCTGATTGGTCTCTCCCATTTGAGATCATGACGGGTGCCTCCGATTTTGCCGTAGGGGCCGTGCTGGGATAGAGGAGGGATGGAGTACCATTTTCCATTCACTACGCTAGCCGTACATTGGATGCCGCCCAACGGAACTACACCGTCACTGAGAAGGAGATGCTAGCCGTAGTCTTTGCCCTAGATAAGTTCAGATCATACATCATTGGATCTAATGTGACTATCTTTACAGACCATACCACCATCAGGTACCTCATGGCAAAGAAGGATGCCAAAGCAAGACTGACTAGATGGATCCTTCTACTCCAGGAGTTTTATATTGAGATTAAGGATAATCCTGGAGTCAAGAATGTGGTGGCGGATCATCTCTCCCGATTAGAGCATCTTGAGGATTCTGAGCAGATTGATCCTATCTCTGAGACCTTCCCATATGAGGCAATCCTTGCTATCGCCTCGCTCCCATGGTATGCCGACATTGAAAACTATCTTATTGCCAAGAAAGTTCCAAAAGGTTGGCCCAGGCAGCGACTTGAGACCTTTCTCGCGAAGGCCTAGTTCTACCATTGGGAGGATCCCGTCCTTTATCATGAAGGAGGGGATAGCATCTGGCGTCGGTGCATTCCTCAAGAGGAGCGCCATAGCATCCTCACTTACTGCCACAAGCTTGAGGCAGGAGGACATCACTCTGGGAGGAGAACGACACAGAAAGTTCTCCAATCCGGCCTATGGTGGCCTACCCTCTTCAAGGATTCTGATGAATTCGTGAAGAGGTGTACTGACTGTTAGAGGATGGGCACTTGTGGACAGCGTGATATGATGCCGATGCAGCCCATTCATTTCTGTAGGGTTTTTGATGCATGTGGCATCGATTTCATGGGTCCATTCCCTAAGAGTCAGGTATTTGAGTACATTCTATTGGCCGTTGATTATGTGAGTCATTGGGTTGAGGCCATCCCCTCCCGAATCGCAGATGCTAGGACTGTGTGCATATTTTTGAGGAAGAATTTATTTCACAGTTCAGGGTGCCTAGAGTGTTGATATCTGATGGGGGGTCTCATTTCGTCAACGATAAGGTAAAGGCCCTTGCTAGCGAGTTCAACATTGACCATCGAGTAGCCACTCCATATCATCCTCAGACCAATGGTCTTGCTGAAGTGTCAAACAGAGAGATCAAGACTATATTGCAGAAGGTCGTACGCCCTGACCGAAAGGACTGGTCACAGCTTTTGGACTCAGTCTTGTGGGCATATCGGACGTCCTTTAAGACACCTTTGGGTATGTCTCCCTTTCGCCTCATTTATGGCAAGACCTGCCATTTACCTGTTGAGCTTAGGCATAAGTCACTTTGGGCTGTCACAAACATACTTTTGGATCCATTGAGTGTAGGAGACGAGAGGAGGGCAGAGTTGGTAGCCCTGGAGGAGCTTAGAGATGCAGCCTTTTCGAGCAGCCTACAGTACAAGGAAAGAGTGAAGGAGTGGCATGATTCTCATATCAGCCACAAGCACTTTGAGCCAGGACAGAGAGTATGGTTGTTTGATGCTAGGCTTTGATTATTTCCAGGGAAGTTGTAGAGCAAGTGGAAGGGACCATACCTGATCCGAAAGGTACATGACAATGGAAGCATTGACATATCTGAGATGTCATCTGAGTCTACCTTTCATGTTAACAGATAGCAGCTCAAACCATATCTAGATCATGAGCCATTGGTCGTTGGCGTCACCCCTATTCATTTTGCGTGAGATGTGATCTTTGACTCACATCTATTGCATCTCACGCCTGATTATCACTGTCTTCCGCCTTGTATAGATCCAAATGTTCATATCACACCATTCTTCAGTCCAACACCCCATGTACATCTTTGATTATGCTATACTTAGGGTGTACTTTACCCTAAGTATGGGGGTGTGTGAGACTTTTGATTTCCTTTTCATTCTTTTTACCTCTGTTTTGCTGTCTATACTTAGGGATATTTTACCCTAAGTATAGGGGAGGTAGACCCTGTACATCCTTCCATTCGAATTTCCCTTTGTGTACAGTCTGCTATACTTAAGATTACTTGATCCTAAGTATAGGGGGAAACTCCGAGAGTCTTTTCCATTCTATTCTTTCATTCGTTGTTGTAGTATAGTTTTCCTTTTCACTTCCCGATACTAAGTACGAGTTATGTCTTCTTCATCGCCCTCGATTCACTTTGAGGACATCGTTCGAGCTATGTATAGGGGGGTGTCGTATATATTTCATATATACTTTAGCCATAACTCGTACTTTGTGTGAGTGTGTTAATAAATAAAATGGCTAAAATCCTTAAAAACACATAAAAATTAAAATTTTTCTTGTACATAAAATTCTTTATTGCACATACATAGCTATTTACAAAATTATTTTTGTACAAATATTTGTAAAAATGTTTTGTGTGTAAAGAGTTTGTAAATATTTTGATATCAAAATAATGTATATAGTACAAAATTTTTTTAAAATGTTTGAAAAACAAAAAGTTTGCAAAAACCCTTGTGTAAATGCGTGTAAATATTTTGCAAAACTTCTGCATTCATGCATGCATCCATTCATTCAAACATTTTTCAAAAATTTTGCACATTTTCAAAACTTGCATAAAAGCATTTTTGTATATACTTGTACAGTTTTTCTTAATCATAGTTGACATTTAAACTAGCCCGGTATTAAATTGAAAAATAAAGCTCGGTTAAGACCATAATCCACCTAATTATAAGAGGAAGCTTATGGGGCTTAGGGTTAAGACTTTTCAGCTCCATGGTGACTTAATTCTTTGAGTCCACTAGGCTATGATCATATATCATCTTGATGAACCTAAGTAGAACACTTAACAACACACACATGATTCTCACAGACCATGGATTTACTTGCACCAGTATCTTACACATAGCTCTCTATGGATGAGGTGGTGAGGAGGCAGTCTTCTTTGGCTTGGGGTAGCATATGAGGGTAGTACTTCTAGGCGGAACCTCTCTTCTTCTTTTAGTGAAGGAAGTGCGTCTCAACTTGGTCTGGTAGCATTGAGGTCTAAAGATAGGAGTTGTGGGTTGCAATAATACTTCAAAAGAGGGATAGTCTACTGGCTCAAGAGGAAAAACTACTTATGTATATATGTTGCACCATGTAGATATGTTGAACATATGCACATCAAAAAAATGTGCAAAAAGAAAAGAAAAACTCCAAAAAAATGGTGGGTCTGATAGAAAATGAAATACCCACCGGAGTGTATATAGCTAAATAAAACAACGCTTATGTTACCCATGTCCATCTCATGAAGCTTGCAGTAGGGAGACTCAGCTACACTGGTCGGGCTCCCTACGATACATGGCTACACTGGCCATGGTCCATTCTCTTCTTCCTCCTCTTCTTGAGCCGGTTGAACTTGAACTTAGAAGGGAATACCCCACTCCTCGAGGAAAGAGTTGCCAGACTAGGGCATTAGAGTTACCTTATTGAGGGGGGGTGTCACTTTACCATTTCTGAGGTAGGGAGCTACATATCACTTACACGGTACAAAACAAGATTCATGGTCATTAGAGTTTGTGTATGTAGACTTGTTCTGATCTGGATTGTTGAGGAGTCTTGACCATAGATTGGTGGAACTTAGAGGCTGTTGAGTTTTAAACCTAAGTACAAATAAGGTTCCGACAAACTAATAATCCAAAGGTCTGACTGATCTCCATACTTCAATTTAATAAGACAAGTTTAATAATCAACCTTGATTCACCTCCTTCTTCTTTTTCTTTCTCTTTTCACTTCTTTTTCAAATAAGTGTTTGCTAAGGGACTAGCAAAAGTAAATTATGGGGGGGGGGTGATGAATACTCATTCATCACTCTATATTCTTTTATTTTAGCTAAATATCTTGGCAAAGCAACATGTATATAGTTGTAAATACAATAAAGTAGCAAGAAGCATGCATTTGTTAATAATTAATAATTAGCATGCATTTGTGCAAAAATAAAAGAATAAAAAATAAAAGAAAAAGAAGAAAATATTTAGAATAAATATTGAGTGACCTGAAGCCAAGAGAGGGTCCAGAATGGACCTGATCGCCAAATAAAATAAGTAGAGAGAGATAGGGCCACTCTACCTTGTACACACACCTTCTTTTATGTATATAATTTATTTTTACAAAAATAAAAATAAAAAGGTGTTTTTATCCCCTTGTATATATTTCTAAAAATAAAACAAAAATTATAAAAATACAATGAAAATAAAAATAAAATTCTCTCTCTATCACCTTGTATATAATACATGTAAATATGTATCATTATTTATTTATTTCATACTTGTAAATAACTAATAAAAATAAAATAAAAATTATTTTAGACTCCAAATTTTATGTTGTAAATAAAAAAATATAAAATTGGGGTATTTATACAACAATAAGAAAATAAAAATAATTGTATAAAATACATAGGTATTTTATACTTGTATATAATATAAATACTGTATATAGATTAAATTATTTTTCATAAAAATAAATAAAAATCACAGAAAAATAATTTGAAAAATAATAAATATTTTTCATTTTGAACATTTTTTTAATTTAAAATCATTTTCTATTTTTAATTTATTTTACAATTCTTTTTGACCAGCTATTTTCTGATTGGTCCAAGAGGGATGTTGACCACGGTCAACTACCCCTCCCGGACCCTCCTAGCGCGTAAATCCAGGTTTTACGCCTATTCCTTCCATTTATCTTGACCGGATCATGCATCCTCCAGCTCCAATCTTCCACACGTGCCTTCCTCACGGATCCAGGATCCACGCGGATCCCCAGGGAAGCTCAGACCTCTCTCAGATTGCGCACCATGGCCCGATTGCTCC
This sequence comes from Ottelia alismoides, assembly GCA_037367405.1. Taxonomy (NCBI): domain Eukaryota; kingdom Viridiplantae; phylum Streptophyta; class Magnoliopsida; order Alismatales; family Hydrocharitaceae; genus Ottelia; species Ottelia alismoides. The sequence goes on along the minus strand of JAZKJV010010860.1, from coordinate 400,362 downwards.
GACCACCTGTGATATGCTATATATTCTTCCATCGCCTCCCCTGCTCACCAGCTCACGCCGTACTCTTCTCTTCTACACTAGAATCCTTCGCCTTGGTGACAGCAATCGGAGGATACCCTTGGTCATCGGAGAGGAGCGTTGCAGCCGACGCTCAAGTCTCGTGGCCGGAGCACCGCTGCGACGAGCCTCCCTCGCCTTTCGCAGCGAGGTTGAGGCAAAGACCACCACCGACTGCATCCCCTGGAGCTCAGGATTCCTCTAGGACTTTCAGGTATCGATCCTGTAGTCCTCAGCTCCCGTATCTGTTCAATCTTTAGTTTATCTTCCACCGCACCTCCGCCAGCTCCGACCAGCCGGTCAGAGCTTTGTTAGCTACTCCTATCTGTTCCGATCGACGATCCAGCTCACCCCCACCTTCTCGCGCAATCTGATCATCCGAATCTTTGCTCGGGTAGCCAAGATTAAGCCATGGGTCTCATCCCTCGCTTCGCCAGAGACCCCTTCTCATTCGCCGCCACTTCTCTTTATCTTAGGTCAAATAACCCTGACCGGAGCTTTGCTCCGAGTCTGAGATTTACCCTCCAGGTTTTAGTGCGCGTGGAGACACCTGATATTGCCTTGGACCACCTTCGTTAGAGCTCGCCCAGGCCCCAGCCATCGTCCCGGAGATCCGACCGTTAACGGCTCCATCTGTCCCGTTCACTGATCGCGCGAAAAATGCGATCGAGGTAAAGGTAAAGAAATGGTCGTTGCGACCTCAATCACAAACACGGAGCAATCCAGAAAAATGATCAATCACTCAAATAAGATAAAACAAGCAAGCACAAAAATGGAGCGATCTAGCTATAGGTTTAACCTGGTATAGCTCCCAGGGTCGAACACAAGGAGCACAGATTGGCCTTGCGGCCTACGATGTAGTCAAGAATCCAGAAAGTCTTTTTTTATGGTTTTTATTTGTTTTTGAATTTTTTTTGATTTTTTAATGAGTGAGAAAATGAGAAAATGTAAATACAAGGGGACTTCAACAATTTATACAACACACAAAAATGATGCAAAAATTCCAGAAAATTGGTTTTTAGGTTTTTTAGGTTTTTTACTGTTTTTGGTGAATTTTTGGAATTTTTCTAATGGATAAAATAATTATTAAAAATCAAACAATACAAAGAAAAATAGGGTACTGTCCAGCAAGGTTAGAAACTCAAAAATAAAATATTTAAGAGCTTCAAACAACCCTGGAGGTAATTTTCCTATAAACTATGAAGAATAAGGAAAATTTAGGCACCCTAATTATTGTTTTTGGATTTTTAATTTATTTATTACAATTTTTATGGGTTTTTAGGGGTTTTTCAATTTTTAGGTTTTTTATGCGATGAAAAATAGCCAAAGTTGGCTAGAAAATCAATCAACAGACAAACAACAAGTCCTAATTTTTTTAGAATTTTTAGTGAAGTTTTTATATTTTTTTGGTATTTTTAAAGTCAAACAGTAGCAAAAATATGGGTTTTTGAATTTTTAAAAATAATAAATGACATCAGAAATGTCCCCAAAAATCATAGAAATTCCTACACCATGGCAGGAGCCATGTGTCAAAATTTCATTGGATTCGGAGGTCGTTTGATATTTTATTCAAAAACAAAGGTGGGGCACTGTGCACAGGGACCTATGTGCAAATACCCAAAAGTTCTGGGGTCCTGGTGCAATTTACCCAAGAAGTCACGTGCCAAGCACGTGTCTGGGGCACACAGGGACCAAATGGTAATAAAAATAAGTTCCGAGGGCTTATTGGTAACAAGTACCAAAAGTCCAGGGACTTATATGCAATTTACCCAAAATAATTCGCACATGTGCAAAAACAATGCTCACAGGGGTATATATGCAAATAAACAAAACATTTTATTCAATTCATAACAACCAGAACATACAGGGCAAATAATGCAAATAACCCAACAAACACGTGGCGAAGCACGTGGGTCTCTACTGGCAGGGGTATAAGTGCAATTAAAATAAAGCGCGAGGTCCTTGATGCAAATAACCCAGAAAATAAACAACTAGAATTCAAAATTACAGGACTAAAAAGAAATACGACAAACAGAGGGGGGCCTATGAAATTTACCCCTTTATTAAATAGCGACGGCCCGATGGTGACGCGTGGATGATCGGACGGTGGAGATGCAAACGCGCCTTTACTCTTGAAACGCTGGCCTGATCTGACGGCTGGTGTGCGTCCACGTGTATGATCGAACGGTGGAGATGCGACGTGGTTCTGTGAAGGGAACCAGGCTCAGATCGGATGGTCGAGAGAGATCCACGTGGCTGATCCGACGGTGCTGGGCTCGGATCTCTCTCCTCTGCTACGGATGGCTCCGATGCGCTCCTCAGATGGATCAACGGTGGAAGCAGCTCCAAGGATGGACGGTGCGGATCTGAACTGGAGCGGTGAAGACGATCGAACGGCGATGGAGGGTCCTCGAAGAACAGGTCCCCGGCGAGACTCGCCGGGCTCGTACGTGCGCTAGGGACCTCCGGTGAGCCTCCTGAAGGTCGGAGAAGAATCGCGGGAGGCTCCCGCGTCTGCTGGTGGTCTCCAACGGTCAAACCAAGCTCCGAGGAGCTCGAGCAAGGCCGGCGGAGAAGAAGCTCCTGGCTGGAAGTTGGGAGGCCTCAGACAGCCTCCTCTTGACCTGCAAAAGAGTTCAGAAGTTTCGCGGGTCGAGGGCAAAGTGCCTCGACCCAAGAAGGCGGGGTGAAGGTGGTCTGTGCGGCGTGGCGAACGAGCTCCGGCGAGGCGACGGCGGTGGAACTCGAATCCCAGATCCTGTGCGATCTGGGTTGAATGATCGGGCGTAGAAGGTGCACGGGAAGATGGCGAAGGTGATGGAAGGGTCGGATGGTCGAGATGATATGCGAGGTGATCGGAATCGAAGATGTGCGTCGGAGGTGAAATTTGGGCGTAATCAGAAATTAGACTAAACTAGAGGGATCTAAGGTTACCTGGTGGATGTAGTAGACTGGGCTGGAGATGGGCTATCTCCTGGTCGTAGCTTCGAAGGGCGTCAAGGCCTGAAGCTCGATGCTCGACGCCGGCGGCGGAGCAAGAACGGCGAGGTTACGCCGGATCGATGGAATCGCCCTCTCGCCTCACTGCAACACGGGCAAAAGCTTGCTGTCACTCTCGCCTTGCCGATGGAGGTCACGGGGAAGAAGGAGATGGGCCAAAGATGCGGCGCGGAGGCGGCGGAGGTGATGGCTATATAGAGTGACAGGGGCGTCTAGGGTTGAGTGGGGACGGCGAAGGAAAGCTTTGATTTGATGGCGGAGGATCCGGCGAGGGAGAGGGATGTGCGGCGAAGAATCTGGGCGCGGGGGTTGAGTGGATGACAGGCTGGAGCGCGTGGGAAAAATCGGGGAAGGAGGCGCGGCGCGCGACGGCCAGAAAAGGAAGGAGGCGCGGGGGAGTTGACTGGGGTCAACATTCCCCCGTGGCCCAATCAGGAGCGGCCACGTGTGCCCGAATTTTGTTTTATTTTTTTAGGTTAGAAATAGGTCGAATTAAGGAAAACTCAAAACATAAAATATTTTTCTTTTATTTTTTTCTATTTTTTGGTGATTTTTAATTAATTTTTGGAAATAAAAATAGGTTAGCTCTATATATAGGTATATGTACACTATATGAATTTTTATTTTTGATTTTTTATTTGTTATTTTTATGTGTTTTTATGCCCATTTTGTATTTTATTTATTTACAAGATAAAATAAGGAATAAAAGAATATTTTTATTTTATTTTTATCACTTATATACAAGGGTGAAATAAATAATTGAATATATTTATGTACATGGTATAAATACAATGTATTTTTGTATTTTTCATTTTGTGATTTTTATTTTATTTTTGTTTTGTTTCTTGTTATTTAATTTATTTACAAAATGTAACAAAGAATATTTACAAAAATTTTAGAAAATAAATGAATTCATTTACAAAGGTGTGGGTTATGCACATGGTGAAGGAAGGGTATTTTTGGCTTTTTGATTTTTTTTATCTTTTTATTTTGTTTTTAATAGAATATACATACAATATATACAAGCATACTTTTGGGTGAGGAAAATAAATAGTTTTATGTATTTACAAATATATACAAATGAGCTCCTATCTCCCTCTACTTTGGCTTTTATGCGGTCAGGCCCATGCTGAGCCCTCCCTTGGGTTAGGTTGCTCAATATTTATGCTAAATATTTCCCTCTTTTTCTTTTTGCTCTTTATTCTTTTATTTTGTGCACAAAAACATGCTAATTATAGGTTTTTACACAATGCATGCTTTTGGTATTTATTGGTATTTACACATATCTACATGTATTTGCAAAGGGTTTTTGTAGCTAAAATAGAAGAATAAAGAGTGATGAATGGGTATTCATCACCCCCCTATGCTTAACTTTGCTAGTCCCTTAGCAAACACTTATTTGAAAAAGAAGTGAAAAAGAAAGAAAAAGAAAAAGAAAAAGAGGATGTACATGGATCAAGGTTGACTTAATAAATTTTCCTTCATTAAATTGAAATATGGAGCTCGATCAGATCTTTGGATTATTAATGTGTCGGAACCTTATTTGGACTTAAGCCTAAAACTCAACAGCCTCCAAGTTCCACCAATCTATGGGCAAGACTCCTCAATAAACCAGATCAGAACAAGTCTACATACACAAACTCTAATGACCATGAATCTTTTCTTGCGGTGTAAGTGATATGTGGCTCCCCACCTCAGAAGTGACAAAGAAACAACCTCCCTCAACCTGGTAACTCTAATGCCTCGGTCTAGCAACTCTTTCCTCGAGAAGCGGGGTATTCCCTTCTAAGTTCAAGTGCAACCGGCTCAAGAAGAGGGGGTAGAAGTATAGAGTTTTGGAAGCCTAGCCAGTGTAGCTAAGTCTCCCGCTGCAAGCTTCATGAGATGTAACATGGATACCATAAGCTTTCGCTTCATACTCCGGTGGGGTTATTAAATTTTCAATCCGACCCACCACTTTTTTGGAGTTCTTTTTGCATTTTTGCATTTTTTTTTCAACAACTTCTGTACAACATATCTACATGGTGCAGCATTTAAGAAATTTCCCCTTGAGCCAGTAGACTATCCCTCTTTTGAAGCTTTATTGCAACCCACAGCTTCTGTCTTTAGCTTTCAACACCACTAGACCAAGTTGAGGTGCACTTCCTTCACTATAAGAAGAAGAGAGGTTCCGCCTAGAAGTACTACCCTCATATGCTACCCCAAGCCAAAGGAAACTGCCTCCTCACCACCTCATCCATGGAGAGCCATGTGTAAAGTGCAGGTGCAAGTTAAGCCATTGTCTCTGAGAGTCATGCGTGTGTTGTTAAGTGCTCTACTTAGGCTCATCAAGATGACATATGCTCATAGCCTAGTGGACTCAAAGAATTAAGTCCTTATGGACCTGAAAAGCCTTAACCCTAAGTCCTACAAGGTTCCTCTTGAAGTTAAGTGGATTAAGATCTTATTCAAGCTCCATTTCTCAATTTAATTCCAGGCTTAGTTCAAATGTCAACTCTCATCCAGGAAAAACTATATACATATATGTACACAAGATGCTATTTACATATATTTTACAATCATGCAAAAATTTTTGAAAAGTGTTTTGAAATCATGAATGAATGATGCATGAGGTGCAAGTTTTGCAAAATGATATTTACAAACATTTACACAAAATTTTTGCAAACTTTTGATTTTCAAAACATTTTGGAAAAATTTTGTACTATATACATAATTTTGATACAAAAATATTTTACACAAGCTTTACACAAAAGATTTTTGAAATCATTTTTACAAAAATACTTTGTACACTAGCTATGTATGTGCAGGAATAAAAGAGGTTTATGTACATGAAAAATTTTTAATTTTTGTGATTTTTAGCCATTTTTATTTATTAACACACTCACAACACACTCACACAAAGTACGAGTTATGGCTAAAGTATATATGAAATATATACACACCCCCCCTATACTTAGCTCGAACGATGTCCTCAGAGTGATCAAGAGCGATGAAGAAGACATAACTCGTGCTTAGTAAAAGGGAAGTGAAAAGGAACGAATAAATGAATAGAATGAGAGGAACTCGGTGGTCTCCCCCTATACTTAGGATTAACTAATCCTAAGTATAGAAAGCTGTACATGAAGGGAAAGCCGAGTGAAGAATATACAGAATCTGCCCCCCCCTATACTTAGGGTAAAATATCCCTAAGTATAGGCAGCAAAAACAAGAGCAGAAAGAATGAACAGAATACTCACAGGTCCGACATCCCCCCTATACTTAGGGTAAAGTACACCCTAAGTATAGCATAATCATAAGATGAGAAATGGGATGTGGGACTAAAGAATAGAATGATATGGACAACTGGATCTATACAGGCGGAGGAACAGTGAAAATCAGGCGTGAGATGTAAAAGATGTGAGTCAAAAGACCACATCTCACGCAAAATGAATAGCAGCAATAATAACGTCCCGCGGCTCATGATCTAGAAATGGTTTGAGCCGCTGGCCGTTCACTCGGAAGGTACTCTCAGAAGATAACTCAGATATATCAATGCTACCGTTATCGTGTACCTTTCTGACCAAGTAGGGTCCTTTCCATTTGCTCTGTAGCTTCCCTGGAAATAATCGTAGCCTTGCATCAAACAGCCATACTTTCTGTCCAATCTCAAAGTGCTTGTGGCTGATATGAGAATCATGCCACTCCTTGACTTTCTCCTTATAATGTAGGCTGTTTGAGAAAGCTGCGTCTCTAAGCTCTTCCAAGGCGGCTAACTCTGCCCTTCTCTGGTCTCCTATACCATTTGGATCCATCAATATGTCTGTAACTGCCCAGAGTGACTTGTGCCTCAGCTCAACAGGTAGGTGACAGGGCTTGCCATACACAAGGCGAAATGGAGATGTACCTAATGGAGTCTTGAAAGACGTCCGATATGCCCACAAGACCGAGTCCAAAAGTTGTGACCAATTCTTTCGGTCAGGGCGGACGACTTTCTGCAAAATATTCTTAATCTCCCTATTCGACACTTCGGCTAGACCATTTGTCTGTGGATGGTATGGTGTGGCAACACGATGGTCTATGCCGAACTCTCTAGCAAGTGCCTTCACCTGGTCGTTGATGAAATGAGATCCCCCATCAGAAATAAGAACTCGTGGAACCCCGAACCGCATAATGATGTGTCTCTTCAAAAATTTGCAAACTGTCTTTGCATCTGCGGCTCGGGCGGGGATAGCCTCAACCCAACGACTCACATAATCTACGGCCAACAGAATGTACTCAAATCCCTGACTCTTAGGGAATGGACCCATGAAATCGATGCCCCATGCGTCAAAAACCTCACAGAAGTGAATGGGCTGCATCGGCATCATATCACGCTGTCCACAAGTGCCCATCCTCTGACAGTCAGTACACCTCTTCACGAACTCATCTGAGTCCTTGAAGAGTGTAGGCCACCACAAGCTGGATTGGAGCACTTTCTGTGCCGTTCTCCTCCCAGAATGATGTCCTCCTGCCTCAAGCTTGTGGCAGTAAGTGAGGACACTATGATGCTCCTCCTGAGGAATACACCGACGCCAGATGCTATCCCCTCCTTCGTGGTAAAGGATGGGATCCTCCCAGTGGTAGGTCTTGGCCTTCGCAAGGAAGGTCTCAATTCTCTGCTTGGGCCAATCTTGTGGAACTTTCCCAGCAACGAGAAAGTTCACAATATCGGCATACCACGGGAGAGAGGTGATAGCAAGGATCGCCTCATCTGGGAAGGTATCACAAATGGGATCAATCTGCTCAGAATCCTCAGGCTGCTCTAGTCGGGATAAATGGTCCGCCACCACATTCTTGACTCCAGGCTTATCCTTGATCTCAATGTCGAACTCCTGGAGTAGAAGGATCCATCTAGTAAGTCTGGCCTTGGCATCCTTCTTTGACATGAGGTACCTGATGGCGGTATGGTCTGTGTACAAGGTCACTCGGGATCCAATGATATATGATCTGAATTTATCTAGGGCAAACACTACTGCTAGCATCTCCTTCTCTGTGACTGTATAATTCCGCTGGGCGGAATCCAATGTGCGGCTAGCATAGTGTATCGCAAATGGTACTCCATCCCTCCTCTGTCCTAGCACTGCCCCTACGGCAAAATCGGAGGCGTCCGTCATGATCTCGAATGGGAGAGACCAATCGGGTGGCTGAAGGATAGGAGCCTCAATCACACACTGCTGGAGAGTCTCAAAGGACGAAAGACACTTGTCATCGACAAGGAACTCGGTGTCTTTCGTCAAGAGGTCAGTCAACGGTCGGGCAATCTTGCTGAAATCATGAATAAATCTCCTATAAAAGCCAACGTGCCCCAGAAATGACCGTAACTGCTTCAGATTGGACGGCGGTGTGAGTTTCCTAATGACATCGACCTTGGCCGGGTCAACCTCCATGCCTCTGTTGGAGATGATGTGGCCAAGCACCGTCCCTTGAGTCACCATGAAGTGACTCTTCTCCCAAGACAGAACTAAGCGGGTGGCAATGCATCGCTGGAGTACTCGGTCTAGGCAGTCAAGACAGGAATCGAAACCGTCGCCGTAAACCGAGAAATCGTCCATGAAGACCTCCAAACACTCCCCCACCATGTCCGAGAAGATCGACAGCATGCATCTCTGAAAAGTCGCAGGGGCGTTACATAGCCCGAATGGCATGCGTCGAAAGGCGTAAGTACCGAAGGGACAGGTAAAGGTGGTCTTCTCCTGATCCTCAGGAGCGATGGCCACTTGGTTGTAGCCCGAGTACCCATCCAGGAAGCAATAATGGCTCTTCCCTGCCAGTCTCTCTATGATCTGGTCAATAAAAGGCAGGGGGAAATGGTCCTTCTTGGTGGCCTGGTTGAGTCTCCTGTAGTCAACACAGACCCGCCAAGAGGTGGGTACTCGTGTAGCAATCTCTTCTCCCGACTCACTGATCACAGTTGTGATGCCCGTCTTCTTGGGCACCACATGCAAAGGGCTAACCCACTTGGAGTCGGAAATGGGATAAATAAAATCTGCACTCCACCATTTTGAAATTTCCTTCATAACAACCTCTCTTAGGTTGGGGTTCAGTCGCCGCTGAAACTCACGCGACGGCTTTGCCCCTTCCTCGAGATAGATATGGTGGGAGCACAACGAAGGACTAATCCCATGGAGATCTGCTACGCTCCATCCGATTGCCTTGCGGTTCTTTTCAAGAACCTCCATCAGACGGGATTCTTGTTCTCCAGTCAGATCTGCAGAGATGATGACTGGGTACATCTCAGACTCTCCCGCAAGGAATCGATACTTCAGCGAAGTAGGGAGCGGCTTTAGCTCTGGACAGCTGGGTGCTGGCAAATCTGGCTTCTGAAGAAGATGTGTGTATGCAGACAATTCTGCCAAATTTGCCTGGGAAAATGATAGCGAACTCTCACAAACTGGATCTGGAGAAGGCGGGTCCTCTACATCGTCTCTGATATGCTCTGCCTCTACCTCCTCCTCATCTGTAGGCTCATGTGGATCCAGGTCTGGCATCTGATCATTACAATCTGCCCAATCAGACTCTGAATCCGAGGGATCTATATCAGACTCGGTGACATCAGTATCACCGGAGAACAAGGTGGCATCAGCACCACCATAGAGCAGGGTGGCCTCAGTACCACCATCACTGGAAATCGTGTCGCGATCGAGATCCGACTCTGCTGACTCAATAGTATCCTGAACCAGGGCTGTGCTCTCCAGACTATCCTCTGCTATCATCTCTGCATCAGATGTATCCGAATATGAGAGGATTGTCCGTGCTGCAGGATTTGCCCAAGCTGCCTCATCATCTGTGATCACAAAATCACAGTCCTGGTGGATGTCTGGCTCTACGTCTGTCAGCTGCTCTGAATCTGTACTGCCATGTGAGCGGGGTCTGGATCTGGTTCTGTGGTCCTTGACCGTCTCTATTTGTATACTCTTGCCCTGGACGCGAAAGTATACCTTCCCACTGTCATGGTCAGTCACCGCCTTGGCTGTGGCCAAGAATGGGCGACCGAGGATGATGGGGGAATCGGTCAACGAGTCAGGGGTCTCCATGTCTAGTACGACAAAGTCCACGGGGAATTGCAAACCCTGAATCGTGACGACAACGTCTCGCAACAACCCCTTTGGCCTCTTGACAGACCGATCAGCAAACTGAAGGTATGTCCTGCTCTGTACAAGAGTGCCCAACTCTAAGTGGTGGAGAAGGGCTGCCGGAAGAAGGTTGATCGACGATCCGCTATCTAATAGAGTGCGGTCGAACCTCTGCTCACTAATATGACATCTGACATACGGGGCCCCTAAATCTGGCCTCTTAGTCGGCAGATGGTTCTGGATCGCGTAACACGTGGCTTTTGTTAGCACATGGATTTCTGCGGTCTTGTTCCTCTTCGTCCTCCTGACTGTGGTCCTATCTCTCAAGGACCGCTGAAGAAGAGGAATGTGCTGCAAAGCCTCATTGAGGGTCAGCTGAATGTGGAATCGGTCTATCATGCTCTGGCTGAACTCCTCCTGCTCTCTCTTTTTTGGGTCTTTTTCTTTTTTATTCCCCTTCCCCAACTCAAGGGCTCTAGGAAAGGGGATCACCGGGTCCTTCTCAGATGAAGGACTAGGAATAGGTCTAGTCGGTTCAATGACTGGATCCTCACAAACATCATTCATCACAGTGGGATCAGAATAAACTAAACCTTTTCCTTTATTCAATTCAGAATTCCGAGATACATTTATTCGAGGAAAGACAACAGTTCTTTCAGAAGAAATGTTGGTGGCATCAGTACCACCTCTGGCTGGCTCTACATCCAGATGTCTTGCGGCCTCAGTACCGCTGGCTGGCTCGGCTCTGCTGGTGGCATCAGTACCACCTCCTCGATGTGGTGAAATGGCGGCCTCAGTACCGCCGGTGGAATCAGCATCTCGGGTGGCCTCAGTACCACCGTCATCATGATGTGCGGCTTCAGTACCGCTCTCCTCTTCCTCATCTGGCGCTCTAGATGGATCCTCGTGTTGTCGCTCAGATGAGGCGCCTCCTGCTGGTCTTCTACCGCTCCTAAGTGTGACAAAATCAGCATCAAATAAATCCGACGAGATAACATCGAATGAGTCACTAGAAGTGGTAGGCTCAGTGTGAACTACCTGCTCAGATTTCCTCTTCAAGTTATTCGGGTTAGGCTCTATCTGTGCAGGGATGGCGGCCTTCCCTCTCATCAGGTCCCGCATCTCCTGGCGAAACTCGTCCATCTCCCGTCTAAATGTAGCCTGCTGCTCTGTGAAGAGACGGGCTATATCATCCATGGCGGGGCTCTCATGGGAGCCCGACGGGTTGCCTCTCTGATGATGAGGCTGCTGGACCTGGTGCTGCTGTGGATGAGAGGGGTAAGAGGATGGATGCTGCTGCTGGTGAGCCTGCTGCTCACGTCTCCAACTCTGTCCCTGCTGCTGATAGGGACGAGATACGAATGATGATGGCTGGGATGCTGGGTGCTGCTGGTGATCTCTCTGCTGGGAGTACTGCCCTCCTTGACCGGCTGGCTGGGGTTGGTTACCCCCATTCCCCCACCTGAATCCGGGATGGTCTCGTCGGATTCCAGGTTGAGGACGGTCATACCAAATCCCGTTGACATCCATCAACGGCTCTGCATCATATGGGGCTGGTGGGAGTACATCCAGAGGCTGATCCGGCTGATATACCACCATCTGTAAGTCTGGAGATGGTGGTGCCTGGTAAGAGGGCTGCTGCTGCTGGTACGGCTCTGCCTGTACAAGGTGGACTTGTCTAGGCTGCTGCAAGGAGCTGGAGCGCTGGGACGAGCTGCGGCTGCCACCGGAATCGCCTCGCGACAGAAGACGGGGCTGAGGAGCCGTCTGTGCCTCCTGAAGACACAAGAGCTGGGTCTTCATGTCGCTCAGAGTCTGTGCCATTTCCTCCATTTGAGTTATGCCCTGGCACTGCTTCTTCTCTATTATCTCCATGCGGTCCAACTTCTCACTGATAATCCCCATGTCCGCAGCGGCCGACTCTGCCTGTGCGGCTGCAACTGTGGACGAACTGGAAGGACCTGCATCAACCCGTGCTATCCGCTGATACTGCACGGGTCCTGGCGGCTGAACTCTCTGTGTGTACAACCGAGTCTGGGACATCACCATGTAATTCTCGGACATCTCCTCAAAGATGGCCCAGACTTGGTTGTGGTCCTTGGCAAAGTAGGACCCGCCGCAAGAAGCATTCACCAGACCCTGAAGTTCTGGTGTCAGCCCACTAAAGAAGCTCTGAACTAGGTTCGGCTTCGAAATGTCGTGGTGGGGGCATCTATCCAGAAGCTCTCTGAACCTCTCCCATGCCTCGTGAAATTGCTCGTTAGGTTGCATGGAGAAGTTGTTGATCAGGGCCCTTGCTGCATTTGTCCGCCCGAGTGGATAGTACTTGTTCAAGTACTCGGTGCGGAGCTGATCCCAGGTGTAAACAAACTTCCCTAGATGTTTCAGCCATGCGGCTGCTCTATCTGCCAGTGAAAAAGGGAAGGCCATCATTCGAATCGTATCTTGGTCCACACGACGGTCGTGGACAGTGCTGCAGATCATCAGAAACTCCTGGAGATGGAGGTGTGGTTCCTCAGTGGCGAGTCCATGAAAGTGAGGAAGCATCTGCAGGGTGTTCGGAGGGAACTTGAAATCCCCCACGATAGCAGGTATCACCACCCATTGGTGCATCAGTGTAGATCCAGGGTTGTGAAGTTCCCGCATCGGTCGTGCTGCGGCGGCGGCTGCCGCGGCTGCGGCGGCGGCTGCTGCGGCTGCTGCCTCTGCATCAGCATCAGGGATGTCCTCTGGCTCGCTCGACTCTTCTCTCTCTCTTCGGAGTCTCTCCAACTCCCTCCTCATCTCGATCATGAAAGCCCCCTGATCGCGTAACTGGTTCTGAACTGTCTCTAACGACGCGATCAGGGTGGAGTTGATCGCTCCCTGGTCTAAGACAAAATGTTCGGGCTGGCGATCATCTGAACTACCGGCTCCAGCCATTGGGATGTCTGCAAAATCAGAAGAGCCCAACTCAGGTTCAGTCAAATGAATTCGTCTCTCTTCGGGCTCATGTCTCTCAGGAACAGAAGAAAGGGGATCGAGGGGGAACAGGGTGGATTCGAACTCGGGCCCGGAGAGCTGGTCTCGACTCTCACGGGCCAACCTAGATGATGGAGAAGACGCGCCTGAAAGCGGTGCAGCCAGAGGCTGCCTAAGAGATCGTCTACCCATCATCTTGATCTTGGCGAGTTGGGCGGATGGGATCTGGAGAAAATATGATCGCAAGCAAACCCCCGGTTCACCAACGCAACACAATGTGAAGACCGTGAAAGATCGGTCAATTTATCTTGTCAATTTTATTTGGTGAACACACAAGATATCAGAGCGATTACGTGACCTGCTGGGATACCCGATACTCTCTCAACCGACTGTCCCGCACAGAAGAGTCGGTAATCAGTCGAGATGAGCACCGGAGGGCTTTACCTAGTGTTCGGGTCACTCTCTCGCACAATCAAACCAAACAATGAGGGGGTTGCTCTCCCCAAGACAAATTTTTAAGGTGAGCGTCTTTTAGGGTCAATAATGTTATCCAGTCCCAATTTTTTTGTTTTTCTTTTTAAAATTTTTCAGAAAATAAATACAAGCGGCCTAACGGTTTTTCCGATTCTCCTGATGATTAAGTCCAATAAAACAGAGGGAGAAGACGAAAAAGCCGATGCACGGAGAAATCAATGATGCATGCAGAGAAAGAAATGCGTACCTTGTCTCCAGCACTCTACATGCAAGTGATCCGCGCAGAATTTAAATACTGAATAAAACTACCTAAATGGTGCAGCGGGAAAAACCGAATCCTAGATGAGCAACTTCTATTGATCGTGAAGAACAATAGTTAGCTAATCGAATAGAGTCCGGAGTCCGATCTTGGGAGTCACTCGGTGCCCGCCACAACGGGTCCTGCCAGCGCTGTATGTGACTCCTCACGGCACGTGGTCTCAAATCCAATTTCACTAACTTTTTCAATTAATTTTAGTAAGGTCCAATTACGTTCTATAGGAACAGATATTCTATTAGGTGTTTGGGCCTTAGAAATCTACGTCACAATCAACAAAAATTCCTAAATCTAGGGGCTCGAGGAAAACCGCGTAAACACCGGAAAAGGCAGCTAGCTATGAAAACCACGAGAAAAGCCGCGAAAATCCAGATGGGTCCCCCGAGTACACCGGTACTCAGCGAAACAGACCCGCTAGGTTACAAGTGTCCAAAAGAGTCCAAAGTTCAAGAGTCCTAAATTATTACAAAAATTGTGTTCTCTCTCTCTCTCTAAAATAAAATTTCCTCTCCTCTCTCTCTCTTCCTGCTCTTCTTCCCGTGCGGGTCTTCAAAAAGTATACTCCAAGATCTCCACGTAGTACCTCGCACAAAAATCAAAGAGAGAGAATGGTCAGAAAACAACAATAATATAGAGAGAGACAAAATGGAAAACTGACTACAAAGCCGTGCATCCCCGGCAACGGCGCCATTCTGATCGCGCGAAAAATGCGATCGAGGTAAAGGTAAAGAAATGGTCGTTGCGACCTCAATCACAAACACGGAGCAATCCAGAAAAATGATCAATCACTCAAATAAGATAAAACAAGCAAGCACAAAAATGGAGCGATCTAGCTATAGGTTTAACCTGGTATAGCTCCCAGGGTCGAACACAAGGAGCACAGATTGGCCTTGCGGCCTACGATGTAGTCAAGAATCCAGAAAAGTCTTTTTTTATGGTTTTTATTTGTTTTTGAATTTTTTTTGATTTTTTAATGAGTGAGAAAATGAGAAAATGTAAATACAAGGGGACTTCAACAATTTATACAACACACAAAAATGATGCAAAATTCCAGAAAATTGGTTTTTAGGTTTTTTAGGTTTTTTACTGTTTTTGGTGAATTTTTGGAATTTTTCTAATGGATAAAATAATTATTAAAAATCAAACAATACAAAGAAAAATAGGGTACTGTCCAGCAAGGTTAGAAACTCAAAAATAAAATATTTAAGAGCTTCAAACAACCCTGGAGGTAATTTTCCTATAAACTATGAAGAATAAGGAAAATTTAGGCACCCTAATTATTGTTTTGGATTTTTAATTTATTTATTACAATTTTTATGGGTTTTTAGGGGTTTTTCAATTTTTAGGTTTTTTATGCGATGAAAAATAGCCAAAGTTGGCTAGAAAATCAATCAACAGACAAACAACAAGTCCTAATTTTTTTAGAATTTTTAGTGAAGTTTTTATATTTTTTTGGTATTTTTAAAGTCAAACAGTAGCAAAAATATGGGTTTTTGAATTTTTAAAAATAATAAATGACATCAGAAATGTCCCCAAAAATCATAGAAATTCCTACACCATGGCAGGAGCCATGTGTCAAAATTTCATTGGATTCGGAGGTCGTTTGATATTTTATTCAAAAACAAAGGTGGGGCACTGTGCACAGGGACCTATGTGCAAATACCCAAAAGTTCTGGGGTCCTGGTGCAATTTACCCAAGAAGTCACGTGCCAAGCACGTGTCTGGGGCACACAGGGACCAAATGGTAATAAAAATAAGTTCCGAGGGCTTATTAGTAACAAGTACCAAAAGTCCAGGGACTTATATGCAATTTACCCAAAATAATTCGCACATGTGCAAAAACAATGCTCACAGGGGTATATATGCAAATAAACAAAACATTTTATTCAATTCATAACAACCAGAACATACAGGGCAAATAATGCAAATAACCCAACAAACACGTGGCGAAGCACGTGGGTCTCTACTGGCAGGGGTATAAGTGCAATTAAAATAAAGCGCGAGGTCCTTGATGCAAATAACCCAGAAAATAAACAACTAGAATTCAAAATTACAGGACTAAAAAGAAATACGACAAACAGAGGGGGGCCTATGAAATTTACCCCTTTATTAAATAGCGACGGCCCGATGGTGACGCGTGGATGATCGGACGGTGGAGATGCAAACGCGCCTTTACTCTTGAAACGCTGGCCTGATCTGACGGCTGGTGTGCGTCCACGTGTATGATCGAACGGTGGAGATGCGACGTGGTTCTGTGAAGGGAACCAGGCTCAGATCGGATGGTCGAGAGAGATCCACGTGGCTGATCCGACGGTGCTGGGCTCGGATCTCTCTCCTCTGCTACGGATGGCTCCGATGCGCTCCTCAGATGGATCAACGGTGGAAGCAGCTCCAAGGATGGACGGTGCGGATCTGAACTGGAGCGGTGAAGACGATCGAACGGCGATGGAGGGTCCTCGAAGAACAGGTCCCCGGCGAGACTCGCCGGGCTCGTACGTGCGCTAGGGACCTCCGGTGAGCCTCCTGAAGGTCGGAGAAGAATCGCGGGAGGCTCCCGCGTCTGCTGGTGGTCTCCAACGGTCAAACCAAGCTCCGAGGAGCTCGAGCAAGGCCGGCGGAGAAGAAGCTCCTGGCTGGAAGTTGGGAGGCCTCAGACAGCCTCCTCTTGACCTGCAAAAGAGTTCAGAAGTTTCGCGGGTCGAGGGCAAAGTGCCTCGACCCAAGAAGGCGGGGTGAAGGTGGTCTGTGCGGCGTGGCGAACGAGCTCCGGCGAGGCGACGGCGGTGGAACTCGAATCCCAGATCCTGTGCGATCTGGGTTGAATGATCGGGCGTAGAAGGTGCACGGGAAGATGGCGAAGGTGATGGAAGGGTCGGATGGTCGAGATGATATGCGAGGTGATCGGAATCGAAGATGTGCGTCGGAGGTGAAATTTGGGCGTAATCAGAAATTAGACTAAACTAGAGGGATCTAAGGTTACCTGGTGGATGTAGTAGACTGGGCTGGAGATGGGCTATCTCCTGGTCGTAGCTTCGAAGGGCGTCAAGGCCTGAAGCTCGATGCTCGACGCCGGCGGCGGAGCAAGAACGGCGAGGTTACGCCGGATCGATGGAATCGCCCTCTCGCCTCACTGCAACACGGGCAAAAGCTTGCTGTCACTCTCGCCTTGCCGATGGAGGTCACGGGGAAGAAGGAGATGGGCCAAAGATGCGGCGCGGAGGCGGCGGAGGTGATGGCTATATAGAGTGACAGGGGCGTCTAGGGTTGAGTGGGGACGGCGAAGGAAAGCTTTGATTTGATGGCGGAGGATCCGGCGAGGGAGAGGGATGTGCGGCGAAGAATCTGGGCGCGGGGGTTGAGTGGATGACAGGCTGGAGCGCGTGGGAAAAATCGGGGAAGGAGGCGCGGCGCGCGACGGCCAGAAAAGGAAGGAGGCGCGGGGGAGTTGACTGGGGTCAACATTCCCCCGTGGCCCAATCAGGAGCGGCCACGTGTGCCCGAATTTTGTTTTATTTTTTTAGGTTAGAAATAGGTCGAATTAAGGAAAACTCAAAACATAAAATATTTTTCTTTTATTTTTTCTATTTTTTGGTGATTTTTAAATTAATTTTAGAAATAAAAATAGGTTAGCTCTATATATAGGTATATGTACACTATATGAATTTTTATTTTTGATTTTTTATTTGTTATTTTTATGTGTTTTTATGCCCATTTTGTATTTTATTTATTTACAAGATAAAATAAGGAATAAAAGAATATTTTTATTTTATTTTTATCACTTATATACAAGGGTGAAATAAATAATTGAATATATTTATGTACATGGTATAAATACAATGTATTTTTGTATTTTTCATTTTGTGATTTTTATTTTATTTTTGTTTTGTTTCTTGTTATTTAATTTATTTACAAAATGTAACAAAGAATATTTACAAAAATTTTAGAAAATAAATGAATTCATTTACAAAGGTGTGGGTTATGCACATGGTGAAGGGAAGGGTATTTTTGGCTTTTTGATTTTTTTTATCTTTTTATTTTGTTTTAATAGAATATACATACAATATATACAAGCATACTTTTGGGTGAGGAAAATAAATAGTTTTATGTATTTACAAATATATACAAATGAGCTCCTATCTCCCTCTACTTTGGCTTTTATGCGGTCAGGCCCATGCTGAGCCCTCCCTTGGGTTAGGTTGCTCAATATTTATGCTAAATATTTCCCTCTTTTTCTTTTTGCTCTTTATTCTTTTATTTTGTGCACAAAAACATGCTAATTATAGGTTTTTACACAATGCATGCTTTTGGTATTTATTGGTATTTACACATATCTACATGTATTTGCAAAGGGTTTTTGTAGCTAAATAGAAGAATAAAGAGTGATGAATGGGTATTCATCATTCACCTGACGCGGAGGGTCTCCACGATTCATTAGCCACCGTCCGATCATTCATCGGAGTCGTCGATCTCCCTTGGTGCTCCAGTGAATCTTGCCCAGGTGAAGTTCTTCCAGAGCCTCTTTCCACCATCGGATTACACTTCTCGCCCAGACGCCATCGCAACCGTTGAGTACCTGCAGTTGTCAGGCTGTTAGATGTCAGATCTAACGGCCCCCGTACCGCATACATAGCCGACACCTGAGGACCGTTGGATCTGACAGCTGCCAGCGCCAGAGCCGCAGGCCTTCGCCCGTTCAGAGCACGCCACTTGTCCACCCCACGCGCAACACACGTGCTGCATGGGTAATTTGCTCAATCCCCCTGCATTTATTTTAGGTTGTCGTTTAATCTGTAAAATAAAAAGTATACAGTAGGACAATTTGCACTTTCGTACCTGTAATTTTCATATTCGCATTTTAGTCCTTCCTGTGTGGCATCACGTGCTTCGTCACGTGTACTTCTGGGTTATTTGTATTTATTGTCCTGGACTTATTCTCTGTTATGATTTGAAGTTATAGTTCCATTATTTGCAATTATACCCCTGTGCGTACTGATTTGGGACATGTGTTGATACTCATGGGAAAAATTACAGATAGGACCCTATAGTTTTTATGCGTGTTATATATTGGTCCAGAAACATATTTTCTTTGCAGATTGGTCCATGTATGTTGTGTGTTTGATTTTTGATTTAAAAAATAACAAATATTATCCAAAAATCACAAAAGTTTGACACATGGCTCCTGCCATGGTATATGAATTTCTATGAATTTTTGGTTTTATTTTTTTCATTTATTATTTTTAAAAATTCAAAAACCATAAAATTATCCTTGTCTGTTTTATAAAATCAGTTAAAAATATTAAAAACCCTCAAAAAATTCTAAAAAATTCCTGTTTGCTTGTTTTTCAGTCCAATTTTGGTTACATTCCCATTTATAAAAATCATAAAAATTAAAAAATACTAAAAACCTTAGAAAAATCACTAAAAATTCATAAAAATTCAAAAAATTGTCTTCTCTTCTTTTGTAATTAGATTTTTGCTTATAGTTTCACATAAAATTGCCGCTTGAATTTTATAGGCATTTTAAGCAATTTTAACTTGCCTTTAGATTATGGCTGTACACTGGTTGTCATTTTTGGCCTTGTTTGATTTTTAGAAAAATAATTTAAAATAAAAATTATAAGAAAATTAGCAAAAACATCTGAATATTTTAAAAACATAAAAATATTTTTGTTTGAATTTTTTGAGTGATTTTGATGCTTTAAATAATTGTTGGATTGTGAATTTTTGAGTTCTTTTATCCTTTTTCTTAATATTAAAAATCACAAAAAAATTCGAAAAATATAAAAACTACCTTTTCCTGTATTTTTTTGGATTCCCGACTACTTCGTAGCATTAGCATCACGTTCTCCTTGTGTTCGAACTTGGTAGCTATATCGGGTAAAATAAATTAGCGAGACCGCTTTCTCGACTTGATTGCTAGATTTTTATTTTGGTGGTCTTCTTTTCTTGATTGACTTAGCCTTGTTATTCGGGTCGCGACAGCCTTGATTATTACTTAACCCGAGTAGCTGAGGGAATGCCATCAATCATGTAGACCCTTAATCGGGTCGGGTTCAATTTATTCAAATCCAGATGTTACAAATATAAAAATCTCAAAGGGAGTCTCGTCCTCGAGACTCGGTCAAGGTCACTATGTGTTTTATCTATGTTCCATCTGGAAATAAAAACCTCAAAGGATTTTGAACCCATAAAAACCTCAAAGGAAAAATGAGTCACATTCTTTCGACATGCATAATCAAATGGCTTGTTTTTTACAATTACCTGAAAAGAGTTGTGGGTATCTTGCCCGCATATCTGCTTTGGTTTCCTATATCACCTCGTTGACACCGTGTCGGTGCCATAACACCTTCACTAGGGAAGTTTCTTTGTTGCAAAGATTCTTTACAGCATTATCGAGTATCTGTACTGACCTCTCTTCATACGTCAAGTCGGGTTCCATGTTAAGGTCCTCGTAGCTGATGACATGTCGAGGGTTGTGCACGTATTTCCTGAAATTGGATATGTGAAAAAAGTTGTGAATGGCTGATAGGTGTGGAGGAAGGGATACTTAATAGGTCACCTTCCCCATACAAGTAATAATCTCAAATGGTTCAACATATTGTGACAACAACTTTGCCATGAACACAAAATCTATGTACTCCCCTAATGGGAGATACTCGTAGGGACATCCAATCTCTTACTTATTTTTACATAATTTCATCAGTACGAGAGATTAAGTTGAATATTGATAATTCATATTGAATGGACTAAGAGAAGATGATCGGATTATTTGAACTCCAAATCTCTTCTCTGACATTCTTCATAACTTTTCTGGCGGCTCTGCGATGTTAGAAGCATTTGACTCACAAGGTCAACAACCTTCACAGTCTCTTCCAAGAGATCCACAGAGTAAAGCGTATTCACCTACCTCACACTAACTGAAAGGTGTAAGGCATCTCCGCCCATATAGGGCTTCGAATGGTGCCATATCAATATTGGAATGATGACTGTTGTTGTACAGGAATTCCTCCAATGGTAAGGGTCCTTCTAGGGACCCTTCCCATGCTAGAGTAATGCACGTAACAAATCCTGAAGTGTCTGTATAGTGCACTTGCTCTGTCCGTTGGTCTGTGGATGGTATGAGGAGCTCATTTTCAGCTCTATCTATAATGCTGACATAAACCAGTGCCAGTAATGAGATGTAAACCTCGAGTTTCTATCAACACTACCTCTCATGGTATATCATGAAGCCTAATAATGTTATGCACATATAATCTAGCCAACCTAGAAGGAGTGTAGGTCATACTGATAGGTATGAAATGAAATGACTTGTTAATCGATCAACAACGATCTAATAGCATCGTGGCCACCTAGTGTCCTCGGTAGTCCAGTGAAAAAATCAATAGAAATACTCCCTCACTTCCATTTAGGAATGGGAGAGTGCAATAATCATGATGCTCTTCTATGCTAAGCCCTGACCATTTGGCAAGTCATGCATCTGCTAACATGATGTGCCGCATTGCACTTCATCCCGACCCGCCAGAATGTTGGCGTAAATTACGATACATCTTCGTACTGCCATGATAAATAGACAGTTGCGAACTGTATGCCTCATCAAGAATCTCTATGCAACTGCTCATCATTGGACACAATGACCCAACCAACCTTCCGCAAAGTGGACTTAGTCAACACAAAATTATCACCTTTGTCCTTGATGGCACACATGTATCTGTTTCGAATTCAAGGATATGTCCTCTTTCCTTCTACTATGACATCCAAAGACTGCTAAATTGTGGAGGCACAATAATAGATATGGACACACTCTCATAGGGATGCCAACTAGTCAAAGTTGCGAGCATACCCCACGTGTATACTAGTTTGTCGTACCTTCTGCATAAGCTCTCCTGCTAAGCGCATTTGCCGCCATGTTTCCCTTAGCGGGATGGTAAGAGGTCATGCAGTTAAAATCCTTTAGTAGCTCAAGCCATCTGTGTTGTTTCATGTTCGGCTCCTTTTGATCAAAGATGTAGTTCAAACTCTTGTGACATGTGAAAATCTCGAATTTCACTTCATAGAGATAGAGATGCCATATCTTTAAAGCGAAGACAACTACCGCCAACTCCAAGTCATGTATGGGTTAATTTCACTCATGCAACCTCAACTGACATGATGCGTAAGCAATCACGTGACCTTGCTGCATCAGAACATCTCCTAAATCTTCACTTGAAGTATCTGTATATACTGCAAAATCTTGAGTGTCTGAAGGAAGTACAAGAATATATGCAGTCATCAATCTTTCCTTCTGTGTCTTGAAGGCTGGCTCGTATGAACCATTCCAAATGAAAGGTACTCCATTTTGTATCAAATGTGTCAAGGGAAGAATTACTCATGAAAATTCACTAACGAAGCGCCTGTAATAGCCTGCTAGTCCAAGGAAGCTTCGAATTTAAGTGACGGTCTTGGACTGCTCCCAAGACATGAATGTCTCCATCTTCGTAGGGTCAACTGCGACTCCTGCTCCAGAAATGACATGCTCACGGAATGAGATTTGGAATAATCATAACTCACACTTGCTCTGCTTGGCATACAACTTATGACCTTGAAGTGTGTCCAGAACTCTCTTTAGATCATTTGTGTGATCACATTCATTTTGAGAACATATCAATACATTATCAATGCATACAATCATAACTTATCCAAGTATGGACGGAAAATCTTGTTCATCATGTCCACGAATGCTGCAGGGGCATTTGTGAACCTACACGATATCATAACAAATTTTTAGTGCCCATATAGAATCTGGAATGCCTTCTTTGTAATATTTGACTATCTAATCCTCAGTTGATGGTAGCCAGATCGGAGATTGTCTTTGAAGATATCGAATATCGCTGTAGTTGATCGAACAAGCCATCGATACGTGGTAGAGGATAATGGTTGTTCATCATTTTCTTGTTCAGTTGTTGGTAAACAAAGCATAATCTCATTGATCCATCCTTCTTCTTGACAAAAGATTGAGATCACTCCAAGGTTAGTGCTTGGCCTCACGAAACCCACATCAAGTAACTCCTGCAATTGCACCTTCAGCTCTCTCAACTCAACTGATGCTATGTGATAAGGAGCCGTCGAGATTGGATATGTATTTGACAATAATGTAATCTCAAACTCAATCTCTCTCACTCTCTCTCTCTCTCTCAAACGGTAAACTTGGCAAATCATTAGAAAATACATCAGGATAATCTGGCACTACCTTGATGTCCTAATCTATCGCCTCTCCATCAGATGTCCCTAGGATAATTAATGGAATGTGTAACATCCATGGTCTACCAGTCTTTGAGCTCTAAACATTGAAATGTACTCCATTTTGGAGTCATGTAATGTACCCTCTAAGGTAAACTCAGGTAAATTCAGAATCCTTAAGACGTCCTTCTTCCCAAAGCAATTAACCAGGGCATGATGAGTTGACAACCAAATCCATGTCCAAAATCAGGTCAAACTCGTTGAGTTGTAATAGCAGTCAGTCTGTTATCGTTTCATGTCCACCAATCAACATTGGTAACCCTCTGACTATCAGTCTTATGATGAACAACTGACCACATGGTTCATGGATGCGACAAGGAGGATCTAGAACCTCTGCAACTCTACCCACTGAAGCAAGAACCTTGAAGCTCATTCATCGCTCCAGAATCAATTAAAACATACAAAAGTCGATTCTAGAAGCCTTGGTTCTGTGTAAGAACTGATATCATTAATTACAATAGTTGATGTTTGTGTATATTTATAACAGTGCTTTTCTCTACATGGGACACAATATGAAAATTACTTGCAATTGGTGACATCTGTGGTCATTAACTTTTGAATGTCATTTTCCCTTTCGGACCCACGACAAGTCAGAGTATTGTCACTATCCGAGAACTAATGTGATCGGAACTATAATACTACGAGTGTATGTAGAGGAGTACCACTGCTTTGATACCAAACTGTAAAGCCTTCCCACAGATTCGGGATACCCGTTTACATAACACTCATAGTATCATGTTCGCTAGAGATCGCATTAGGTTATTGAAATTCAAGGAAACTTTTCTGTGTTCAGTTTTCTAATGACATCTGCATTTAACTAACAAGCCATAGAACTAAAGATGTGTTACCAATTTATATTACATAAATTTCTATATAGTTTAACATGTAATAACAGAAACTGCATTATGTACATGAATTCTAAATTCTAGCAGAAGAGAAAGAAAATAATTTATAATATCTTGAACAAAAACTATAACATGCGTACCTAACTGCGAAAGCTGAGGTTCAACTCTCCCAATAGCACGATGCATGTGTTTTTCCTGCAATCCATGCAATAGGGAGAAAAGAACATCAACGAAATGTTGAGCACATCTAATTAATTAAAAATAACAGGAAATTTTAGTGTCTCCAAAAGAAAGTAAGTAAATATGGCTTGACAATTAAATTTAGAGCTATTTGTATTGAAACAGGTTTTCAAGTTGTTTTGTATATGAATCTCCAAACTTACTCATCCTACCTTAATTACCCAATTTAACATCTCTCTCTCTATATATATGTTATATGATTCATAACTTAGCTATCACCTTTTTTAATTATAATATACTTTTGATGGATCTTGGGGATGTGAATGATAAGTCTCTTCTCTGATCGTTGTCTTTATTGAATGCTTATGATGATCGAGGTGATCCATATATCTTGATTTTTTAATGATTAATATGATCGAGGTGACCTAGATATCTTGATGATTTAATGATTAATATAATCGAGGTGATCCATATCTCTTTCCGATGTTTATGAATCTTATGGATGTATCATATTAAATGTATATGGTGGGTCTGGTGTTTTGATTCTCAAGCTGAGTGGATAGTCTGAGGTCTTGGTATGGGTAAAACCTCACACTATGACTCTAAGGCATTAAGGAAGCCTTAGGGTTGAGGTGCCTCCGTAGGCATGCGGTGGAGTAAAATGCATCCTAAATAAGTTCCCAACACGTCCACTAGATATATAACTGTGGTAGTATCTCGTAGTTTGATAATGATGATTTTCATAATATGATCTTTTCTCTTCATTAAGAACTACTGCGAAACAATAACTAGTTCAACGGAAACCATGCCCAACTACAACCAACTCAACTGTAACCAAGCTCCAATGTAACAACTCAACTGTAATTCATCCCAACTTTAGCCAAATTCATTTATAACTCATTCCAAGTTCAATTGGAAATCCACCAAATTCAACTATAACTGATTCAAATATAATCATAGAGGATTCAGATGTAACCATCGCCAAGCCTATTGGCAGAATGGTAATCAAAACTCAGGTGAGGATGTCTCCTAAGAAACCCTTTCATCTCGCCCTCTAAGTGGAAGTGTGGTCCAGTAGAGGGATAGGTCTACTCCAAAATTACGTCACTAAGATGGGCGAGATAAACTCTCTAGAAAAGTCACTCCAGAAAAATCGGTCTGACCAGTACGGGCAAACAAGATCGAAAAAAAACCAAAACTGAGGGCCTTCCAGCCTAGGTACCCTAAAGAACAAGGGTCAATAGAACTGGTCTTTAAAAGAAAACATGTGGATCCCAGAGAGGCGTAAAACTGCGAGCGCTCACGAAAAAATTGAGAAAAGACTGGGATCCAAGACCCATGCACTAAGAGGTTGCTGCCCTAATTGAGCTTTCTATCTCCCGCCAGATGAAGGTCACTGCACCCTCGCACAATCAGGTGTAAAGGTCACCATGACTGGCACTCTTAATTATTAGTCATCATTGAATCATCGTCATTGACTTGATTTCTCATCCTTTCTAAATCTCTGTTGTGATTAACCGTACAGATCTAGTCATCTTGTCGACAATATAATTAAATAGTGATCTATAATTAGTGATTCATACCTAAATGATTGATCACTATGATTTTCAGTCATTGATC
This sequence comes from Ottelia alismoides, assembly GCA_037367405.1. Lineage (NCBI taxonomy): Eukaryota > Viridiplantae > Streptophyta > Magnoliopsida > Alismatales > Hydrocharitaceae > Ottelia > Ottelia alismoides. Next base: position 374,542 of record JAZKJV010010860.1, on the reverse strand, counting down.
ATAGATTATCTCAAAATTTGGCGGTGGTCTAAATTTATAAGTCACTTGTATGAAAATACCCCAATGATCTCATTTTTCAAATCATGAGATTAGAAGTTGACCATTAAATCTGGATTCAAATTTAGATTAATGATAGAATCCCAACTTTTCTTATTGAAATCAGGAGATTAAGAATTACTGATTATATCTTGGTTTAAATTTAATTCAGTGATCTACCTCACGTAAAATCTCCGATTGTCTTTGAAGATATCGAATATCGTTGTAGTTGATCGAACAAGCCATCGATACGTGGCAGAGGATAATGGTTGTTCATCGTTTTCTTGATCAGTTGTTGGTAATCAACGCATAATCTCATTGATCCATCTTTCTTCTTGACAAAAGATCGATATCACTCCAAGGTTAGTGCTTGGCCTCACGAAACCCACGCCAAGTAACTCCTGCAATTGCACCTTCAGCTCTCTCAACTCAACTGATGCTATGCGATAAGGAGCCATCGAGATTGGATGTGTATTTGACAATAATGTGATCTCAAACTCAATCTCTCACTCCCTCTCAAATGGTAAACTTGACAAATCATTAGAAAATACATCAGGATAATCTAACACTACCCTGATGTCCTGGTCTATCGACTCTCCATCAGATGTCCCTAGGACAATTACTAGAATGTGTAACATCCCTAGTCCACCAGTCTTTGAGCTCTAAACATTGAAATGTACTCCATTTTGGAGTCATGTAATGTACCCTCTAAGGTAAACTCAGGTAAATTCATAATCCTTAAGACATCCTTCTTCTTAAAGCAATTAACCAGGACATGATGAGTTGACAACCAAATCCATGTCCAAAATCAGGTCAAACTCGTTGAGTTGTAGTAGCAGTCAGTCTGTTATCATTTCATGTCCATCAATCAACATTGGTAACCCTCAGACTATCAGTCTTATGATGAACAACTGGCCACCTGGTTCATGAATGTGACAAGGAGTATTTAGAACCTCTGCAACTCTACCCACTGAAGCAAGAACCTTGAAGCTCATTCATCGCTCCAGAATCAATTAAAACATACAAAAGTCGATTCTAGAAGCATTGGTTCTGTGTAAGAACTGATATTATTAATTACAATAGTTGATGTTTGTGGATAATTATAACTGTGCTTTTCTCTACATGGTGAAGGATATGGTATGAATCCTCAAGCGCATCACGGAAGCGTGAGCGTCGTATCGAATACGACGAGGAGCGACTAGTCGCACTAGTTGCTCGATGCAGTGGAATTTAAAAAAATTTTCATGCGACGAAACCACATGATCCAAGAGCACTTCTCGGATCATTTCATCTAAACCACAAATAAGTAATAGGATTACCTCTTGAAGCATGGTTGCGATCGAGTCTCTAAATGAAGAGACCTCTTGTCTCAAGTCCGATCCGACGGAGGAGATGCTTGCGAGCACGGGGATAAATCGCGTGCTTCTCGCAATCCATGTTGATGATCCAAGCGACGGATATCCTGATCTCGACACACGAGATCCGACGTCTTCTTCACAAGCGAGGTGCACCGAAGGAGACGGAGATCCACGAGGAGACGATCGGGCAGCATAACGATGACGCTGCGGTGATGGAGAACCTCTCTGGGGCATCCATGGTGGACGGCCATGAGAGGGAGAGAGAGACTCTATTTTGAATTCGGTTGTTGGATACATCATAAAATAGAGCTTTCCCCTCAACATCATAAAATAGAGCTTTCCCCCCAGAGGGTCCAATCAAGGAATTTCATTATATCCCTTGAAAAAAGCATTTCTCGCGTTTATTAAGCAGTAGGGCACCCCATCAGAATAAATGATAGGGACACATGTATTTGACCAAATATGATCGTCCAGTTCCTATAGAACCTATCACTAAGACACCCCTAGAAGGGGATAGAGCTAAGCGGAGTGAAAAGGGTTTTCCATGAGATGGGAAATGAAAACGATTAGCCCCACATGAGGTTTGTGAATAAGTAATTGTCTGATAATGAGCAAGCAATATTTGTCTTTCTGCTAAACAGGATCTATTGAACTCATAACTTCCATACCAAGGTTAGCACGGTTGATGATATCAGCCCAAGTGTTAATAATACGACCTTGACTGTCAACTACGGATTGGTTAAAATTGAAACCATTTAGGTTGAAAGCCATAGTACTAATACCTAAAGCAGTGAACCAGATACCTACTACAGGCATACTAATATAGTTATCTGTATATTCTCACTTTTATGGTAATTTCCTGTAGAGCAAATTCGATTGATTGATCCGAGTTGATTTTCTGTTACGATGGATTGATGAAACAATAGCTAGTCCAATTGCTGCTTCTGCGGCTGCAATGGCTATAACAAAGATCGAGAAAATGTCTCCTTTTAATTGACGGCCATCGAATAAATCAGAAAATGTTACGAGATTTATATTAACCGAATTTAGTATAAGTTCAAGACACATAAGCGCTCTAACCATGTTTCGACTTGTGATCAATCCATAGATACCGATAGAAAGGTATGCCTCTCTATTTATAGGGTTTTAGGATCCATGGATCTCAATCCATGAGACATATAAAATCAATGGATGAGATTGATTTACGTCAATCCAATGGCCAAGATTGTTGTTGGTAAAAAACCAACAACTTGTGATTTAATTTAGATTAAAATATATTTGACAAAATCAAATATAAATCAATTCTAAATTACACCAACAAATAAGGAGAGAATATACATGGAGATTACATCTCCATGTACATACAAGGTGGACGACCACCCATTCCAATTAGGAATTGGGTGTCGCCCACTCTATTCCATATGGAGGCAATCTCATGAGATTTCATGAGATTGCATATCTCCATGGAAATCTCTCATTATTTATTTCCAACAACTTTTGTTGGGATTTATTCACCAAAAATAATTCACAATTAATTTTGGGAATATTGCAATCTTGACATTGGAAATTATGAATCACATTCACAATCCAAAACAAAATATAATTTACATTTTCAATTAATTAACCAATGTGTATCCAATACACATTAATAATTAATAAACAAATATAAATTATAATTAGCTCTCTCTAATACATTATAAATCACATTTATAATATATTATGAATAATTGGATATTACTATCCACATTATTCTTATCCATAATAATTAAATCACATTTAATCATCTTGGATCTCATTCTCACGTGCCCAAATAATATGAATCACATTCACATTATTCACATCTTTGATAATCAAATCACATCTAATTATCTAAGATACTTCTCCTTATAATATGAATCAAATTCATATTATTCATGATAATTAAATCACATTTAATTATCCATTTTCTCAATGCTCGGATACATATATCAACAATAGAATTATCCATGAACTCTTTCAAGGATAATGCGCTTTCTCTGCAAATACTTGGAGATAAGGACATGGCGATTGTATTGTTCCATGTATAGTGACTTGGATATTGAGATTACATCTCAAATCCAGATCTCGGGCCTCCCATAGATGCTTAATTAAATCAAGATCGCAAATCTAATCTTCTCATTGAATCTGAATCATATTCAGATCAATGTCCAATATTTGGACTAAGATCAGATTACTTCTCTACTGAGAGGAGTCACTAAAATCCAGACCCATTTCATCACTCCCTAGGAATGGAAGCGTCATGGTTATACAACTGTTTATGATCACATCACCCTCAGGTATTCCCAATACCTGTACATCCTGTATACTGGAAGACTCAGAATAAACCTGAAGTATTAAATCAACTTTATACTGTCTACTTCAGGGTTTTATCAGTAAGTTTCTCATTTTGATCATTGGGAGTTGGTATCGATCATATACTTTCCAAAAGCATATATAATACCTAGGTCTTGGTCATATACTTTCCAAAAGTATATATCAAACCCACAAATTCAGTCAAGCTTCCAAAGCGAGACGATCGTGCACAGTATTTGATTCTTTCCAATATCTCATGAGTGAGCTCATGTCTTTCGATTCAGTAATGAACTTACATGATCCCTTTGAGAGATCGTATTACTCATATGCCCTTATATGCACACCAGCGCGCCGGTGTATAGACCTTGATTAGGTCATCAACCTATTGGTTTGTCAAATGTACATACTCAGACGTATAGTAACACATCTGTCTCCGGTCAGAGGATGCGTGCCTATATCATGACAACATACAATATAGGACTTTGGTTATCTCGATCTCGTTAAGTCAACTCTTTGACCTAACTAATCTGACACCTCCGAATCTCTATTCCTATGCAGAGGACCTGCATCAAGAGGTCGGTCAGATATCAACCTAACTGAGAAAGGATTGCCATCTCCTACTCAGGCTGGAGATCATCTCTTAACAATCATTATATGGTGCTTGATGAGTCCTCAATCTAACTCTTTTGATGTTCATCCAAGCACCAACCTCTATGATTCAATAATTGAATCAATAGCTGTATGATAATCAAGATAGCCATGTACATAACCCTAATTGTACCAAGGGACCTATTATGCAAATTATGTATTCTTCATTTCAGATAAGGGAATGTTATTTGCAATAACATTTATTGCATAATGGCTCGCCGTGGGCTCGCATGTACAACACATGGGACACAATATGAAAATTACTTGCAATTGGTAACATCTGTGGTCATTGATTTTTGAATGTCATTTTCTCTTTCGGACCCACGACAAGTCAAAGGATTGTCGCTATCCGAGAATTAATGTGATCGGAACTATAATATTACGAGTGTATGTAGCGGAGTACCACTGCTTTGATACCAAACTGTAAAGCCTGCCCGCAGATTCGGGATATCCGTTTACATAACACTCAAAGTATCATGTTCACTAGAGATCGCATTAGGTTATTGAAATTCAAGGAAAATTTTCCGTGTTCAGTTTTCTAATGACATCCGCATTTAATTAACAAGCCATAGAACTAAAGATGTGTTACCAATTTATATTATAAATTTCTATATAATTTAAAATGTAATAACAGAAACTGCATTATGTACATGAATTCTAAATTCTAGCAGAAGAGAAAGAAAAGAATTTATAATATCTTGAACAAAAACTATAACATGCGTACCTAATTGCGAAAGCTGAGGTTCAACTCTCCCAATAGCATGATGCATGTATTTTTCCAGCAATCCATGCAATAGGGAGAAAAGAACATCAACGAAATGTTGAGCACATCTAATTAATTAAAAATAACAGGAAATTTTAGTGGCTCCAAAAGGAAGTAAGTAAATATGGCTTGATAATTAATTTTAAGCTATTTGTATTGAAACATGTTTTCAAGTTGTTTTGTGTAAGAATCTCCAAACATACTCATCCTACCTTAGTTACCCAATTTAACATCTCTCTCTCTATATATGTTATATGATTCATAACTTAGCTATCGCCTTTTTTTAATTGTAATATATTTTTGATGGATCTTGGGAATGTGAATGATAAGTCTCTTCTTTGATCGTTGTTTTTATTAAATGCTTATGATGATCGAGGTGATCCATATATCTTGATTTTTTAATGATTAATATGATCGAGGTGACCTAGATATCTTGATGATTTAATGATTAATATAATCGAGGTGATCCAGATCTCTTTCCGATGTTTATGAATCATGTGGATGTATCATATTAAATGTATATGACGGGTCTGGTGTTTTGATTCTCAAGCTGAGTGGATAGTCTGAGGTATTGGTATGGGTAAAACCTCACACTATGACTCTAAGGCATTAAGGAAGCCTTAGGGTTGAGGTGCCTCCGTAGGCTTGCGGTGGAGTAAAATGCATCCTAAATAAGTTCCCAACACGTCCACTAGATATATTTAACAACTGTGGTAGTATCTCGTAGTTTGATAATGATGATTTTCATAATATGATCTTTTCTCTTTGTTAAGAACTACTGCGGAACAATAACTAGTTCAATGGAAACCATGCTCAACTACAACCAACTCAACTGTAACCAAGCTCCAATGTAACAACTCAACTGTAATTCATCCCAACTTTAGCCAAATTCATTTATAACTCATTCCAAGTTCAATTGGAAATACACCAAATTCAACTATAACTGATTCAAATGTAATCCTAGAGGATTCAGATGTAACCATCGCCAAGCCTATTGGCAGAATGGTAATCAAAACTCAGGTGAGGATGTCTCCTAAGAAACCCTTCCATCTCACCCTCTAAGTGGAAGTGCGGTCCAGTAGAGGGATAGGTCTACTCCAAAACTACGCCACTAAGACGGGCGAGAGAGACTCTCCGAAAAAGTCACTCTAGAAAAATCGGTCTGACTGGTACGGGCAAACAAGCTCGAAAAAAAACCAAAACCGAGGGCCCTCCAGCCTAGGTACCCTAAAGAGTAAGGGTCACTAGAACTGGTCTTTAAAGGAAAACATGTGGATCCCAGAGAGGCGTAAAACTGCGAGCGCTCGCGAAAAAATTGAGAAAAGACTGGGATCCGAGACCCACACACTAAGAGGCCGCTGCTCTAACTGAGCTTTCTATCTCCCTTCAGATGAAGGTCACTGTACCCTCGCACAATCAGGTGTAAAGGTCACCATGACTGGCACTCTTAATTATTAGTCATTATTGAATCATCGTTACTGACTTGATTTCTCATCCTTTCTAAATATCTGTTGTGATTAACTTTACAGATCTTGTCATCTTGTCGTCAATCTAATTAAATAGTGATCTATAATTAGTGATTCATACCTAAATGATTGATCACAATGATTTTCAGTCATTGATCATAGATTATCTCAAAATTTGGCGGTGATCTAAATTTATAAGTTACTTGTATGAAAATACCCAATGATCTCATTTTTCAAATCATGAGATTAGAAGTTGTCCATTAAATCTGGATTCAAATTTAGATTAATGATAGAATCCCAACTTTTCTTATTGAAATCAGGGGATTAAGAATTACTGATTATATCTTGGTTTAAATTTAATTCAGTGATCTACCTCACATAAAATCTCTAATTCTTTTCATCATGCAAAGCGTAAATATCAAAATCTCAATTTTTATTGCCTATGCTCGGTGTCCCATTCCCATATACGATGAGGCAAGAAGTGCTCTTGTAATACTTTGGAAAATAAATAATTAGTTGCATTGTTGGCTCAAAGCTAATCTGAGTCATGCATGTCCACATCGTGTTAATGCATGTTTACAGATATACACTCAATAATGATGACTAAGGCAATCTGTTGATGATGTTGTTCCAGTTATTGGTTGTTTCTACATAGGTAGTGGTGCGATGATAAACATTATAGGGATTATGGTGTTATTGAACAAGAGTTTATAACCTAATTAGTATTCTATAATTTGTATCAATCTTATGGAAAAATACCGCACTTCATCATTTTACCCATGAAATCTGGACTAATAATAGATCTTGAAATTGAACTTAATTGTGTGCTATTTATCCTCAATCTCTTAAAATCTGTAGCAAATATGGATCTGAATTTTAAATCAAATTCATGTCAAATCATCCTCAGACCTCTCATATTTCAAGTATGAATATCCAAAGCTACTTAGTCTAAGATTAGACTCAACTTGCATGCTAAATTCATCCTTAAATCCTCATATTTCAAGTACGAATCAGTGGTTAATTAGTGATATAAATTTGACTCAATTGCGTACAAATCACCCTTAATTTCTCCTCAATCAACTTGAAATAGTAGTTATTCAAAGGTCTGAAATTGGACTTCAATCACACGTCAATCATCTCCAACATCTTTCTTATTTTAATATGAAAATAGCGTCTAATTTGTGATCTGAAATTGTATCTTAATCGGTATTAATTTGTATGAAAACATTTCAAATTTCTCATCAAATCCAGCATGAAAACTGTACCTATTATATATATCTGATTTTAGAGTCAAATTATACTATTTTATCCTCCAATTCTCTCAATTTTAAGATATGAACAATACCTAAATAATGGTCTGATTTTGAGTCCTAATGCCCACAAATCACCCCAAAGATCATAAATTTAGAGCATATGCAGTGGTTTGAAGTTGGGTTTGATTATATGTAATTCAACCCCAAATTCATCACATTTTATCATGAAACCAATCACAGTAGTGGTTTGAATTGAATCTAAAAATATACATGGAAGGCAACAAGAGAGGAGAAAGATTGTACCTTCGATCCTCTAAGTTTGGAGGGCATTTATGGATTCGTTTAGCATGCAAGAGTAGCTAAAATAGCTGGACAGCAACATAAAAAGGAAAAAAAACTGAATTAGAGACTCCAACATTGACTTTAATGAGAGTAAAGAGAAGAGTAATTTGTACCTTTAAATATATCTACTTTGGAGATCCAATCTTGCAGCCCGGCAACTCCCAATGGGGAAGAATATAGCAACAATGGCTGCTAATCTTACAACAGCTGCAAAGGGGAACGATGCTCCTGGATTGAGGCAGCAGTTTGGGCTCTAGTAGGAGGTGTGCAACGACTTCTAAGAGGGAGATGGCTGCTAGAAATATAGGGATGAATGCTCCCCACATTGGGAGGAGATGGAGAGAAATTGAGAGAGAAAAAGAGGGGATTTAGGCTCCGTTTGTTTGGTTGGAAAGGAATTACAATGGAATGGAATCAAGATAAGAATTGAATTACCAATGGAATGGAAATGGATAAGTTTTTCTATTCCATTGTTTGATTCATATTAGGAATTGAAAGATTTATTACGAAACATATTCCTTTCTTATATTTGGAAAGAGAAAAGAATAGAAAGAAAATAACCATCCTTTTGATATATTTTGTTAAGTTGAAAATCAATATCCTTCAACTTATTTTCTTCATATAATTGATATATTTCATATAAGGAATCGATAATCAAATTTAAATGGAGTCTACTTTGATTTTCTCTATGCAATTGATATATTTGATGTATCAATATCCATATCCATCATAATTTTATAACCATATTCTTATCCATGTCATAAAAAAAGTTGAAAATGTTATGGGTATCTGTATCCACAAAAAATAAAAATACATATCCATGTCCGTATACGTATACACTAAAATGTAACCCGTATCTATATCCTAAAAAACTAAAGATGGTAAACATATCCATATCTATATTTGCAAAAGCAAATTCATTTCCATCTCCATATCTATGCTCGCAAAAAATTTATCATTCATATCCATATATGTATCCGTAAAAAAAAATTAAAATCCATATCTGAATCTGAATATGTATCCTCTAGAATATAATCAGTATCCATATTTTACAAAAAAATGAAAATTACATCCGTATCCATATCCATATTTAAAAAAATCCCATATCTCTATCCATATCTGTATCCGCAAAAAACACATATTCATGTTCGTATCCGTATCTGCAAAAAAATCATATTTGATATATTTTATCCATATAATAGATATATTTAATAAGTATGTATTCGTATCCGCTAGAATATCTTGTAACTATATTGTATCCGTATCTTAAAAAAATTGAACTATATCTATATCCGTATTTGCAAAAAAGAAATTCCATATCCATATATGCATATATTTGTAACTTATCCAACCTTTTGCATCGACATATTTGTATCCATGTCGGTGTTCATATATCCATGTCCAAAAAGAACAATATCCATGTCGTTATCCAAAAAATATCAAAAAAAGAAAATACATATCCATGTCGGTAACATATATTTGTAACAATGATATTTTAAATTAGAAAATATTGAAGAAGAATACATTCATTAGCATTGGTAAGGAATGTAATCACAATTCCTGGAGGGGGGGAGGGGTACCTAGAAATGGCTATACCCATGTATGAGGGTATCTGGTTTCCATTGTAATCGTTATGACTGCAATATGATCTATAGGAATGGAATCGATAGAGGAATGATGATTCCATTCCCCCCTCTATTACAGCATAATAACTGGGGGAAGGGGGGGAGGGGGGTTATAAATAAGGAAAGCATGGGCTTTGTTAGTAGACATGTGGAGGAGAAAATTGGCCATGTGTAGGATATTTTGGGCAAAATGACTACTTTACAACAGTTTGTTGTATACTTTAAAATATTTTTTTAGCAATAGGTCTCTTATATTTAGAAAACAGAAGTTGATCGCATACGCACCTTGAGTATTGGATTTTGGTGTACAATAGGTTGTTTTGACTGTCTCTGAATGATGATCAAAATGAGTATAATATTCATATAATTCATATCAAAGATGAATTCCCTAAATTTCCGATATAAGGTTTTGATTTGCGGCTAAATTTGCGATTTTAAAATATCAAATAACCTCTGATCGACGAACGGTCGATTTCATTAATATTATTTTATCAAATCGAATTTTATGGTGGTCTCGATTTGTGTTGCGGTTCGGATTTCACGTTACGGTTTTTCTTATGGCACACATTACGATGCAATCGACTTTTTGATCGATTGTGACCGAACGAGTTTTGATCTTCAATATATGGGCCGATCTGAGTTTATTCAATATTCATTGAATATTAATTGATCATGTAGACCCTAATCGGGTCAGATTCGGTTTATTCGGATCCGGATGTCATATACTACCCATTACGTAGTAAATATACTAGAAACTGATTCCACTACTTTATAATATATTTTATATATTATATAGTGTGGACTAATATTCAAAATACCGTAAAATAGTTTTTTTATATAAAACCCATATTAAAATGTAAAACATTTCAAAGTATCTCAAAAACATTGTAAAACATATAACATCTAAAAAAATATTTTCCATATTTTTTATATTATTACTATCGATATGCTTTGAATCCTAACCATTTGTACTAGGTGGAAAACCATACCCTCTCCCCTCCCCCCACCTCGTGCCACCATACCCTAACTGTGGGATCCGTTTTGTGTGAGAGTAGTATACAAATTCCTTAGGTAACTCTGCATTTTTTTCTTTCTCAACACAATAAAATGATCACCACCGTCCAAAGACATAGTTCAGTTACGAGTGAACCTACTAAATCAGCGTCTTCATACTTGCATTATTATTCATTTGTGGGTGTTTTGCTTCCGTGATTTTGCAACAAGTACATTATAGTTAAAATTACTTAAAAAATAAAAATAATAACATAAAAAATTAAAATAAAAGATTAAACTAACTGTAAAAACAAACAAACTTAAAAAACCCCTTTTATTTCCAAGACCTGATATAAAAACCTCCCGGAGTTCGGACTCCTTGCTCACTGCGACATATGAGAGTATAAAATAAAAATAAATAAATTTCTGGTAGAAAGTCAATGCTACATAAACAGACATTGTATAAAAACACACAATTAACAAAACCCTTTATTCTCTCATCAAACATATTCCTCAAAAGATATAGAAAAATCAAAGAAATAGCAAGTAGGTGTGCATGAAGTGAAGAAACAATGGAACAAGTGACGAATGCAAGATATGATATCATGTACGTATAAGTAATATTGTCACATTCTTGTACGACGCAATGGAAAAATTCACAAAGAAATATTATATATGCAACTCAAAATGTAAAAGAAGGAAAAATTAATGATATAGTTTTAAAAGAAGAAACAGACGCATAGTAGAATTAAACCTGCTTCTTTTTCTAAGAAAATGGGAGCAAATTATCCAACAATAATATAATACAAGATATGAATAAAAAAATACATGACAACGATAACACAATGCTTCTCCGTACGAAGCAGATATCAAATATCGAAAATATAGCGGATATTAAAATAATGGTTGATCAGCAATTGCAGAAACACCAAAACAAACGTTACAAACCCAAATTTCAATGGTGGCGGAGACCACCACATCGACAGCTATATATGCGAGAGGTAGAGTTTGGCCTAGCGGATCTTATGCTGTTACAACAAATGCTGTAGGGGATTAGGTCGTCTATTGTAGGGGAGCGGATTGTCTACCATAAGTTATTTGTAGCAGATTCTGCCGCAACACAGGAATGGACGACACGTAGCGGTGCAAAATCCAACGGCCAGCAACATTTGGGAAAGGTTCTGAAACCCTCCCGAACTCTCTCCCTCCACCGACATTCCCCTCATCTTCCATCGATCGTCTCCCATCTGCCGACACCTTCCTGGCAGAGCGAGGAGGTACGGTGAGGAGGCACGACGAGGAGGATGTACAACGGATGGGGGGCGAGGAGGTAGATGCACGACGGAGGGGTGACACATAGCGAGGAGGATGCACGGCAAGGGAGGTGGACAGCGATGGATTGGGGGCGAGGAGGGTTTGGGGGAGGAGGGTTCGATTCCCTCCGTCGCGCGTCCACCTCCCTGCGCCCTCACATCCATTACACATCATCCTTTTGGAATCACCAAAAGCCCACTTCTCTCCATCGACAGAAGAGGAGAAAGAAGAAGAGACGAATATTTCCATTGTTGAAGTGGTTCTTCCCTAGTACATACTAGAGAAGGGGATTTTTGTATGCATATGAATGTTTTTGTATATTGCAATAAATTCTTGTACATATTTTAGATAAGTTTGCATTATGTGACATTACTTTATATTGGAAGTATTATTGTATACAAGTGAACGATTTTGTATTATAAGGTCAAATTTTGTATAGATGTACCTACTTTGCACATCTGAGTGTAAGTTGGTACGGATCTTTCTTCTTGTGTATACATGTTAGAGGAGGGGATATTTGTGTAGAGATTGAACATTTCTGTATATCAGAGTAAGTCATTGTATGGATTCCTCCTGTGTTGCATACTTGAGATAAGCGTTGCATCAAGCAGCATTCCTTTGTATTGGATGTATTATTGTCTGCAGGTGAATGATTTGTATTATAAGGTCGAGTTTTGTATAGATGTGTCTTCTTCTGCATCTGAGTGGAAATTGATATTAATCTTTCCTCTTTTGTATATGCCATGGAGAAGAGAATTTTTGTATGGAAATGAATATTTTTTAGGTAAACGAAGATTTTTGTATAAGTGAATTTTGGTATGAATGTCTACTCTGTTGCATATTTGAGAGAGTATCTGTATGTTCCCTCTCATGAATGCGATCAAGAGTTGTCGAGTGAAAATCGATGCCTATTTCAATGTGGAAAAATTAGCCTCGATCGGTTGAACAAGCTCTTTCCTCTTCTTCAATTGAAGCGGGACACACTACATATGATGGAAAAGCTACTCACGAACACAATAATGCCGTAATCTTTGCATTCCTACAAAAGCTACTCATGCGCATACATAAGATGGAAAATACAAGAGTTCTCTCAGATATGCAACAGAGAAGGAAATCCTAAAAAATCTCTCTTTATTATACAAAAATCATCTTGATTGGTCATGATAGATCATGAGCTCCATAGCTTTCTTCTCGAACGCGACGAGATCACGTGATGAAATATCCAAGTCGACGAGGTCGTGGTAGGGAGGTGGGCTCAAGTCAAGCCTGCGTATGACCTTGCTCCACGCATCCATGAGGTGTTTGAGAGATACATGTTGTATGTTTATTCCAAAGGATCCTTTTGTAGGAAAATGGAGTTTTTGTATAATAACATAAGTTTTTGTATGGAAGCTTGCTCTGTTGCATAATGTAAATACACATTGTATGATTATTTCAAAGGGTTTTTCTATAGGAAAATAGAGGTTTTTGTATAATAACACAAGTTTTGGTAGGGAAGTCAGCTCTGTTGCATAATCGAGATACACCTTGTATGATTATTCCAAAGGGCCACTTTGTAGGAAAACAAGGGGGTTTTGTATATTAAAGGAACTTTTGGTATGGTCGTTCACTCTATTGCATAATGGAGATATACCTTGTATGATTATTCCAAAGGACCTCTTTATAGGAAAACGAGGGATTTTTGTATATTACAGGACCTTTTAATATGTTGTTCACTCTATTGCATAATGAAGACACGTGTTGTATGTTCAAAATCTAACAATCCTTTTGTAGGATAACAATGACTTTTGTATAGTCAAGAAGCCTTTTGTATGAGACTTTACTCTCTTGTATAATGGGAATAATTCTTGTAACTTTTTTTCTTAACAACCCTTTTGTAGGAAAATAATGGATTTTTATATATTAAAGGTGAATTCGGTATGGTTGTTCGCTCTGCTGCATAATGGAGAATCTTTTTTATATGGTCATTCACTCTACTGTGTAATAGAGATAATTCTTGTATTTTTTTCTAAATGATCCTTGGTAGGGAAACAAATATTTTTGTATACTCAAGAACAGTAGTAAGTTGGTACGAATCTTTCTTCTGGTGTATACATATTAGAGAAGGGGATGTTTGTATAGAGATTAAAAATTTTCATATATCAGAGTAAGTCATTGTATGGATTCCTCATGTGTGGCATACTTGAGATAAGCATTGTATCAAGTGACATTCCTTTGTATTGGATGTATTATTGTCTACAAGTGAATGATTTGTATTATAAGGTTGAGTTTTGTATAGATGTGTACTCTTCTACATATCTGAGTGGAAATTGATATGAGTCTTTCCTCCTTTGTATATGTTGTGGAGAAGGGAATGTTTGTATGAAAATGAATATTTTTGTTGGTAAATGAAGATTTTTGTATAATGAAGTGAATTCTGGTATGAATGTCTTCTTCTCTGCTGCATATTTGAGAGAGTATATGTATGTTCCCTCTCATGAATACGCTCAAGAGTTGTCGAGTGAAAATTGATGCCCATTTCAATGAGGGAAAATTAGCCTCGATCGGTTGAACAAGCTCTTTCCTCTTCTTCAACTGAAGCGGGACACACTACATATGAATCATACATACGAAGGCAATACAAAACTTCTCTTAGATATATAGTACATAATAAAATTATACAGAACTCATTTTATTATACAAAAACTCATATTCTTACATACAGTCCTCATGCACATACATAAGGTGGAACATATAAAAGTCCTCTCAATATGCAAAAGAGAACGAAAATTTACAAAAATTCACTCTATTATACATAATTCATCACATTGGATTTTTGTATATTGAAGAAAATTTTGGTATGGAAGTCTGCTCTGTCGTATAATGGAGATACATCTTGTACGTTTATTATCAAGGGATATTTTGTAGGAATGCGAGGGTTTTTGTATACTGAAGAAAATTTTGGTATGGGAGTCTGCTTTGTTGCATAGTGGAGATACGTATTGTATGTTTATCCTCAAGTGATATTTTGTAGGAATACGAAGGTTTTTGTATACTAAAGGAAATTTTGGTGTGGGAGTCTGCTCTATTGCATAATGGACGTACATCTTGTATATTTATTCACAATGGGTCTTTTATAGGAAAATGTGGGTTTTTGTATGCTGAAAGAAGTTTTGGTATGAGAGTCTGCTTATATTAATAGAGATACATTTTGTATGGTCATTCTCAAGGGGCCTTTTATAGGAAAACATGGGTTTTTGTATACTAAAGGATGTTTTGGTATGCGAATCTGTTCTATTGCATAATGGAGATACATTTTGTATGTTTATCCTCAAGGGGCCTTTTGTCGGAAAACGTGGGTTTTTGTATAGTTAAGAGCATTTTTTGTATGAATTTCTCCTATGTTGCATAATGGACAGTCTTCTAGTATGTGTGTTATCAAGCTCCCATTAGGATATCAAGAGTTTTTGTATAATTGAAGGAGCCTTGGTATGCCAGTCTTTTCTGATGCATAATGGATACCAAGAAAATGCACAACATTGATGAAAAATCGATTGGAGGTCATGAGAATATTGATGAGTAACAACAAGAGCGGGATGGTGGCCCAGCATCTGACGGGGTGTAACGTGCAATTCAAGAGCTTCATCGAGCACACAATGATGCAATGCCTATCCATCTCCCTCCTAGCTGTTGTGGGAAGCGAATCGATGAAGCTCGTGAAGCTTGTATCAGAGAAGAACTGCTTCAACAATTAAAATATTCATCTCTTCTTCTTTCTCCTATTCTGCTGATGGAGCTTCCTCAAGATTCTCGAAGAAATGGAAGTGCTTTGTCTGAGGAGTAAATGGTGGGCCCTGTTTTGGTATAGAAATGTGCTCTGTTGTATAATATTACAAGGCTCTTGTTTGTTTACTCATAGAACACATTTTGTAGGATAATGAGAGTTTTTGTATATCTGTGGATGTTTTGGTATGGAAACGTGCTCTGTTGTATACTATTATAAGGCTCTTGTATGTTTACTCTCAAAACACATTTTGTAGGATAACGAGAGTTTTTGTATATCTGAGCATGTTTTATTATAGAAACGTGCTCTGTTGTATAATATTAGATGGCTCTTATATGTTTACTCTCAAAATACATTTTCTAGGATAACATGAGTTTTTGTATATCTGAGTGTGTTTTGGTATGGAAACATGCTCTGTTGTATAATATTACATGGCTCATCCTTTTGATTACATGGAAACATGCACAATTATCATTTAATTCGGTTCATCCTTTTGATGTTGCATTCGAACAATCTTTTTTTAAGATATTTCTAAACTCTACATTTTTTAAAAAAGTTTACTTATTCTTGCTTAAAGCTTTGTTTCTTTTGATCCTTTTTCGAATAATTTCAACAGAACTTGGGGTGAAACTACGAGGTCCAGGAAGTTTGAAAACGGTAAGGTATCTTCTTCATTATAAAAGATCTGTGAAGGTTTATCTTAACATGTTATTGAACCACTGAATTGAAATCATGTATCCTGCTGATTTTTGTTGCATTTGCAATCACAAGTTAAATAACACAACATCAAAATAGCATGCTTTACACCTTTAAACAAATTATTCCACAGGTGAACTGTGGCATGTTACAAGCATCTCAACGATCAAAGATCGAAATCGAAATTCCCAAATTTGAAATATCCACTTCCTCATATGACACTGCGTGGGTCGCCATGGTTCCTTCCCCAGCTTCACCTTTGTATCCATGCTTTCTTGAATGATTAGAGTGGATCATGGAGAATCAACAATCAGATGGATCATGATCGACCCCTTGGAATTCTCCATTACTCGTGAAAGATTCATTCTCCTCCACATTGGCTTGCATCATTGCCTTGAAGAAGTGGGGTAAAGGCAAAGAACATATAGAAAAGGGGTAAAAATCTCTCTCGCTCTGTCTTTCTAATTCTATCTAACTATTACATTTAATATTAACTAAGAAATGATGGAATCTAATATTGCAGGCGTCGTCGTTGGGTTGTGGCAGGAGTCGGGGAAGGAGGGAGGCGTCGTCGACGTTGGGGTGGAGGGGAGCGAGTTGGGTGGAAAAGGGCAATAGGCTCCAGTGATGTTTCTCTGTGCCGTTGGTTAGGGTGGGGGGAGAGGGTGGCGACGAGAGGGACACAGACGAGAGCGACGACATTATCGTGGCAGTGAGAGACGTGCTCGAGGAGGCTGAGTCGAGGGAGGGCGCTCTGGCGGCGAGATGGCTTGGGGTCGGGGAAGGGTGTTCTGGCGGCGAGATGGCTTGGGGTCGGGGAAGGAGAGAGGGGTCGGGCGAGAAGGGTAGGGCTTCGAGTGAACAGAGGAGGAGTCGGGGGAGGGGGTAGCCATCGGATTCTTTGGGGGACATGTGGCGCTCATCCACGCATTGCAGCAGAGTCTGCTGCATTCTACTTACATCAGACGATCCACTCCCCTATTAAAATTCCCATGCTGTCTATCTGGGTCGTCCATTCTTCATCGGACACATCTCTACGTTACAGTAGGGAAATGCACAACAGACAATCTACGTCTATGCTGTAAAGCATGGGAGCCACTGGATCACTCTCGGAATATGCACCAGCTATCCTTGACCCCCTCCGAAGGCTGTCCGATCCGACGGCTATCCTGCATTACAGCATCTGCTGTAACAGAGAGTTTCGGCAACTTCTTGGATTTGATTTCCAATGTTCCCATTCGTCTTTGTCATTGTATTCCATTTACCCATTAAAATTTTGCTTATGTCAGACGAAAATGGTTAACTGAACTAATTGACTGTTTTGTCTATTCTCATCATTAGAGAGTCGCTACTTTTTTATATATTAAAAAAAACTAGATGAAAGGGGATATGCATATGATTTATGAACTGGATTTCAGAATCATAATTGGCACGATTGCATCACACGCAACGAAAAGAAGAAGGGTTCAAACACTCCAAAGATCTGATTCTATAGGGAGAAGGGTATTCTCAGCTATAAACAATGACGTGATCTGATAGGTAGAACTAATAACAATCGTCTTGATTACCATATATAGAGATCTCACGTACGTCAATAACCAGCCCTTGAAAAGTCCATGCAAAGCTCCACAGCTAATCGAGAAGCTAAAGCTATATACAGCTGCATGCCGACAGGATCACGAGGCGACGGCGAGCACGAGTAGGAAGTGTTGGACTTTGCACGGGATCTTCAATATCCCCTTCTGCTCGTACCCGAACTCGGAGGCCGACATGTCGAGGAGGAGCCGGATGGTCGGGTGCTTGAGGAGGTCGAGGCGGAGGAGGAACTTGTGCATGCTCTCCTCCTCCAACCCCACGAGCAAGGGCACATATCCTTTCCAACTCTCCCGTGGCACAGTACTCTTCTTTCTTCCCATGTTTCTCTGCTCACTTCAAACACTGGGATTCACATGCGCGTATTTATGTTCTTTCATCTGATCAGTGTTCCAATCTAAAGTCAAATGGGCCCGTTTCCCGACCGCGACGTCTCATGGAATTATCTCATGGGGGAACAACTTGGTTTGACCCTGAGCTTTATATGACCCATAGGGTGGAATTGGATTCTTGCCTATAGTTCAGATCTCGGTTGGCAATTGTTGTTGAACACCTAATTTCGTACGAAACGACCGCTCTGAACGCACTAAAGATTGCCCTCTCATCATCACTGCCAAAGGTCGTTCAACTGCTATAGACTTTGAGATCTCATTTATAATGGTTGACATATGTTATATATATCATCCGGTGTTAAATTCTAAATACTTGTTATGGATATATTCCGTTCTAAAATTACTTAGAAAAAACAGATGAAAATAATAAAGTAACAGAAAATGTAGACTTCGAACCAAAACACGTGTCCAAGTCAGAGTGCATATTGGGATGGCGGAGTTAACTCGGAAGAATAATGAGTAGCTGTCTCTGATCCATTGACTAAGAGGATAAATACATAGTACATGGTACTGGTAGTCTCAAACACTATAGGGATAGCTGCGTGGATCTAAAGTCTTGCTTTCATACCATGTTTTACAAATGCGACTAGACATTATGTATTTGTACGCATCCAAATCGCATGTTTTTCGTCCCTCGATCTCTGCAGCTGCGTATGAAAATAGACGTGGGGCGCCCAACAAGAAACGCGTATGAAGAAGAGCATATGCAAGATGGACGTACCCTCGTCGTCCTCCCCACGAGACGACGAACTTCCATTATCAGTGCTCAACACGATTACCGTCGGATGATCAGGAAGGCTACGTCAGCATCTGGTATCGTCTAACACTACGACAAAACCGACCGAAGGTAACGAGTAACTTGAATATTCGTTGACATATCTTTCGATGTTAGAGATATAACAACTAATATTTATTCATTGCCGAAGTATTTTCTTTTCTTGTAATTAGCATCGAATATCATATTCGTTGTTAAATGTTCAAAGGATAATCTTCATTGATATATATTCAACTATAGAAGATATGAAAATGAAAAATAGTAACAGTTGGAAATCACTTCACAGGCAATTATGCCGAGAATAAATAAAATGTCAACCTCCATCGTCTGTTCTTGTCAAAAACGTGTTGGGTGGATTTCGATTCTCTCATCACTATGGCCTCGTTTTGAAAATTCTAACTTTATGGCGCGAGTCGAATCGTATGGGCACGATAGCGGAGGTTGACCTTTTGTGGCGTGGTATTTTGTTCATATACGAAGAAAAAAAGAAAAAAAGGATAAAGATATTCCAAAAGCAGAGAATGGCACGATTTTCTGGCTATCAGAATTGGCATGCGCTTTGTAGCTCGGTTGAGAAATTGCCGAGCCCTCGATTGGACTTGTAGGAGAGACGATGTGGCTCTCCTTTGGAGGATAGTGTGTGACGAACTAGTCCATTCTTGTTCTTGCATGACAAGACGGATTCTCATGTCGGCCAGCAGACTAATGTTCCGATCCTTCAATTATTTGGCGGATGTAAAATAGTTTGCAACAATAAAGTTGCATTATATCAACAAATAAACATCCATTGTTTTAAAAAACGATTCAAGGATAATCCATTATTAATCAAATCAAAAATAAATGCAAACAATAAGGTTCTAATCGCTCGAAAGAGTAGTTAAGTTCTTAACAAAAAAACGGGGTTAAGGGGTCCGCGCATGCACATGTTACAACAGAAGGTACAAATCGAAGCTCAAGATATTTATTTTTTGAAGGGGAAAGGGTGTGAAGCCGTAGAGGCAAGCACCCAAAAAACTTAATATTCATTGGTTAAAGGTCATAAATACAAAGACCAAGAATTCAGAAGGATTTTGGCATGTTGTACAACATTCTCCACATAGATCCTCTCTCTTAAATATTACCCCATTTCTCGCGAGCCATATTGCCCATAGTATTGCGATTGTCAGAACCCTTACCGATGCTTGTTGATTTCCCGACATCTCAACTGAATTCTAGAAAGAATGAGAATTCTCCATTGCGACTCTATTGAGAGTTAACTCCCTCCAAACCTCTTTTGACATTGGACATGTAAAGAAAAGATGGTCAATATCCTCCACATCTTCATAACAATGGCACAACACATCAGAACCATGGAACAACCTGACCCTCCGAGCACTAGTCAACAACCTCTCTCTGCCCATCAGCCACATGAACATTTTGACTCGTCGTGGGATCTTCCATCTCCAAATCCATCCCAAAGTTGGCATAGCAATCACTGGATTAAAAACAAAGGATATGTATATAATTTTATAAGCTTTCCTAACCATGAACTGACCATCCGACCATGCCCAATGGTCACACCCATCAGATGGAATTTCCGCCTGAGATAGCATCTCTCTCAAACATTGCAAATCTAAAATATTCTCATTAGATAACTCTGAACGGAAAGGAGGTGGCCAAGTATTTCCAATCCAAGCCTCACATACCCGTAATCTTTGATTCTGAGCCATCCCAAACATCCTCGAAAAATGGTCACAAAGAGTCCCGAGGCCTGACAAATCATCAGTCCAAAAAAAAGCATCTCCATTACCCAGACATGGTCATATCGATGAAGAAATCTGAGGAAGGATGGAGCAGATCCCCTGCCAAAATTTAGACGGCATAGACACATGGTTAGGTCTCCAAAAGAGGGCACCTGAAACCCCATAGATTTTTCGCAATAAAGAGCAGAAGAGGTCAGAGCCATTGCCCCAAATACAAACCATCCATTTTGCTAGTTGTGCCCTGTTCATCGCTTCAAGATCAAGAACACCTAGCCCACCATCATCCTCTGAAAGAACCACAGCTTTCCACCCAACCAAGGGCACTCCCTTGGAATCTCTAGTTCCAGTCCAAAAGAAATGACACATCAAAGACTCCAAACGTTTGCGAATCCCCAATAGAAGAAGCCTAGATGACATGAAGAAGATTGGGATGGCAGATAAAACTGCCTTCAAAAAGACCATTCGTCTCCCCCTTGAGAGGCATGAGGCACGCCGACCAGCAAATCTTCATTTCATTCGCTCCACCAAGGGCATCCAATCAGATTGCTGAAGTCGTCTATACACCAAAAGTAAGCCCCGATAGTTGATAGGCAGTGCCCTGATCGCCCGAGAACGCGATCGAGGTAAAGGTAAAGAAATGGTCGTTGCGACCTCAATCACAAACACGGAGCAATCCAGAAAAATGATCAATCACTCAGATAAGATAAAACAAACAAGCACACAAAGTAGAGCGATCTAGCTATAGGTTTAACCTGGTATAGCTCCCAGGGTCGAACTCAAGGAGCACAGATTGGCCTTGCGGCCTACGATGTAATCAAGAATCCAAAAGAGTCTTTTTTAGTTTTTTTTTTATTTGTTTTTATAATTTTTTTAGATTTTTAAAAGAAGAGAAAATAAGAAAAAGTGAATGCAATGCAACTTCGACAATTTATACAAGACACACAAATGATGCAAAAATTATGAAAAAATGGTTTTTATGTTTTTTAAGTTATTTACTGTTTTTGGTGAATTTTTGGAATTTTTCTAATGGACAAAATAATTATTAAAAATCAAACAATGCAAGAAAAATAGGGTACTGTCCAGCAAGGTTAGAATCTCAGAAATAAAATATTTAAGAGCTTCAAACAACCCTGGAGGTAATTTTCCTATAATCTATGAAGAACAAGGAAAATTTAGGCACCCTAATTATTGTTTTTGGATTTTTAATTTATTTACTATAATTTTTATGCGTTTTTTGGGGTTTTTCAATTTTTATGGTTTTTATGTGATGAAAAATAGCCAAACTTGGCTAGAAAATCAAACAACCAGTAAACAACAATACCTAATTTTTTTAGAATTTTTAAAGGTGATTTTATATTTTTTTTTTGGTATTTTTAAAGTCAAACAGTAGCAAACTTAGGGTTTTTGAATTTTTAAAAATAATAAATGAAATCAGAAATGTCCCCAAAAATCATAGAAATTCCTACACCATGGCAGGAGCCATGTGTCAAAATTTCATTGGATTTGGAGGTCGTTTGATATTTTATTCAAAAATAAAGGTGGGGCACTGTGCACAGGGACCTAAGTGCAAATACCCAAAAGTTCTGGGGTCCTGGTGCAATTTACCCAAGAAGTCACGCGCCAAGCACGTGTCTGGGGCACACAGGGACCTAAATGTAAGAAAAACCAAGTCCGAGGGCTATTTGATAACTCGTATCAAAAGCCCAGGGGTATGGTTGCAAAATTCCCAAAATAATTCGCACATGCGTCAAATCAGTGTTCACAGGGGTATATTTGCAATTAAACAAAACTTTTCATTCATTGAATAACATCCAGAACAACAGGGCATATAATGCAAAAATCCCAAAATACACGTGCTGACGCACGTGGGTCTCTACTGGCAGGGGTATAATTGCAATTAAAATAAAGCGCGAGGGTCTCTATGCAAATATCCAGAAAATAAACAACTGAAATTAAAAGTTACAGGACTAAAATGAAATTGACAAACTACGAGGGGGCCCTATGATATTTACCCCTTTATTAATAGCCGACGGTCGGATGGGCGCCACGTGGGTGATCGAACGGTCTGGATGTGCGGGCGCCTCTTCTCTTCTCTTCTTCGGCTCTGATCGACGGTCAAGGGGGAGGCACGTGGCGGATCTGACGGTGCTGGGCTCGGGTCTCTCTCCTCTGCGATCAATGGTCCAGATGCGCTCCTCGGGTGGATCGACGGCTGATGCTCCTCGATAGATGGACGGTCACGATCAGATCTAGAGCAGAGGGTGCATCGGACGGCTCTGGAGGGTCCTCGAAGAACTGATGGCCGGCGAACTTCGCCGGCCTCGTGCGTGGACTCCGGTCCTCCTCAGCTGCTGCAAATGGTCGGAGAAGCTCCGGCGTGAGGTTGCGCGGCTGCTGCTGGTCTCCAATGCCTCGGCCAAGCCCTGGAAGGCTCCGGCGAGGTCGGGGAAGAAGAAGCTCCTGGCTGAACTGTGAAGGAGGCTCAGACACCTCCCTTGGACCTGCAAAGTAGACAAGGAGCTTCGCGGGTCGAGGGCAAAGTGCCTCGACCCGGTTAGGTGGCGTGAAGATGAACGGTGCGGCGTGGCGGAGGAGCTCCGGCGAAGCGACGGCGGTGGAGCTCGACTCCCAGATCCTGTGCGATCTGGGTTGTGTGGAGGGGTGAAGAAGGTGCGTGAGGGGCTTGCGAAGGTGATGGGATGATCGGAATGTCGAGATGATACGTGAGGTGGCCGGAATCGAAGATGTTCGTCGGAGGTGTGAATTGGGCGTAATCGGAAATTACTCTAAACTAAAGGAAACTAAGGCTACCTGGTGGCTGAAGTAGACTGGGCTGGAGATGGGCTATCTCCGGGTCGTAGCTTCGAAGGTCGTCAACGCCTGAAGCTCGGTGCTCGACGCGGCGGCGGAGCAAGGACGGCGAGGTTACGCCGGATCGATGGTGTCGCCTCCTCACCTCACTGCAACAAGGGCTGACGCTCGCTGTCACTCAGGCGGAGCCAATGGAGGTCACGGGGGAGGAAGAGATGGGCCAAAGATGCGGCGCGAGGGCGGCGGAGGTGATGGTTATATAGCGTGAGAAAATTCGGGGAAGAAGGCGCGGCGCGCGTCGGCCAGAAAAGGAAAGGGTCGCGGGGGAGTTGACCGGGGTCAACATTCCCCCGTGGACCAACCCGAAGCGGCCACGTGTAGCGGATTTTTGTTTTATTTTTTTAGGGTAGAAATAGGCTGAATTAGGGAAAACTCAAAACATGAAATATTTTTCTTTTATTTTTTTCTATTTTTTGGTGATTTTTATTTAATTTTTGGAAATAAAAATAGGTTAGCTCTATATATAGGTATATGTACACTACTTGGATTTTTATTTTTGATTTTTTATTTGTTATTTTTTTGTGTTTTTATGCCCATTTTGTATTTTATTTATTTACAACATGAAATGAGGAATAAAAGAATATTTTTATTTTATTTTTATCACTTATATACAAGGGTGAAATAATTAGTTGAATACAATTATACACATGGTATTTATACAATGTATTTTTGTATTTTCAATTTTGTGAATTTTTATTTGATTTTTGTTTTGTTTCTTTTTATTTATTTTATTTACAAAATATGCCATAGAATATTTACAAAAATTTTAGAAAATAAATGAATTTATTTATAGGGTTAATTAATTACAAGATGATGGTGTATGTACATGGTGAAAGGTATTTTTGAATTTTTGATTTTTATCTTTTTATTTTGTTTTTAATAGAATATACACACAATACTTACAAGTATATTTTTGGGTGAGGAAAATATCTAGTTTTTATGTATTTACAAATATATACAAATGAGCTCCTATCTCCCTCTACTTTGGCTTTTATGCGGTCAGGCCCATGCTGAGCCCTCCCTTGGGTTAGGTTGCTCAATATTTATGCTAAATATTTCCCTCTTTTTCTTTTTGCTCTTTATTCTTTTATTTTGTGCACAAAAACATGCTAATTATAGGTTTTTACACAATGCATGCTTTTGGTAATTATTTGTATTTACACATATCTACATGTATTTGCAAAGGTTTTTGTAGCTAAAATAGAAGAATAAAGAGTGATGAATGGGTATTCATCATGCCCCACACTGGGATTGCAGTGATAGTCCACACTCCACTACCTCCGCCTCCGCCATACTAAAAGGGACAAAAACATACTTATCTCCATTAATCCTGAGGACCGAGACCTTTCCAAATAGATTCAATACAATAGCAATCCCCTTCGCTTCTTGAGCGCCCCCTTCCATACAAAAGATGTATCATCTGCATACTGAAGTAACGGAATCGAAAGACCATCTAGTGATACCCTGCATAGAAGTTCTCATCCACTGCTTTAGACACCATCCGTGACAGTGCATTAACCACTAAGACAAAGAGGAAAGGAGCTAGAGGACACCCCTGTCTGACTCCTCCCTGAGGCTGGAAGAAACCACCTTCCTGCTGCCCATTGACCAAGATCGACAAAGAGCTTGTAGTTATACATCGCTTCACCCATCCACTCACCCGGGAATCCTCGTCATAAAAGAGATGCCCAGATGGTCCTCCAACTCACATAATCATAAGCTTTGGAAAAGTCAACTTTCCAAAGCATCCCCTTCTCTTCTTCCGCTTCCAATATGCAACAATCTCTGAAGCAATGACTACCCCATCCATCATATGCCTTCCAGGAATGAAAGCAGTATGTGGATCCGCAATAACTGATCCCAGTACCTCACGTAGCCGATTAGCGAGTATCTTAGCCACTATGAGATAAATGGCATTTGACAGGGCAATATGTCGAAAATCTTCTACGCAACGAGCTACATCCTCTACGTGGCGAAGCTCAAGATATTACACCACATATTTCAAGTTTTACAAAACGTCCCTCTGTTTGGAGCCAAACAATCAGATATCGATTTATAAATCCCTCATCTTCACAAAAAGTTATTTTAGGCTAGCCTTCTAGTGTTAAGTCCTTGGGGAGGAGGATCTAGCAGTTTCTTACCAGATAAAGGAGTCAATCTTGAGTTCTTATCTTATTGTGATTATGCAACCAAAGGAAACATGTCATCCTTGGGTTTATATTTTTTGGCCAAAAGTTTTGTGAAATGAAGAATTCACCCCTCCATTGATTAATAAATTGTAAATGGTTTTGTTTGAGGAGGTTTTCTTGCTAGCATACAAAGTAGGGAATGAAATAGTATCGAAGTCATCATCACCCAAAGAACAATTTAAGTTTTCAATCATTTTTTTTACTTGTAAAGACCTAGTTAATATACGAAGCGGGATAAAGTCGAGCTCAGATATTTGTTCCCAAATAAACGATTTAACCAAAGCGATAATTGATGACCTAAGCATCTAAGCTGACATGTTTATTTAGTAAAGGTTGAATGTGAGCGAAGCCCTTAATATGTGCCTTCCAACTTGAGCTTTAAATTCTAATCCCCTCGTCAATATAAGTATCGGCCCACCAGAAAAGAACATGTCAATCAACAAGTTTGAAATCCAAGGCTTTTCGTAGTCGACAATATTTATCATAGATTTTGAGGGTATGGAGTTGTTGAACATCCTTAGGTTAATTATGCCCCGCCTGTCATTAGATTTAGGGCTAGTAATTTTCTCCCAAGCCAATTTGCCGAAAATTGTTTTGTGAATGGCTAGATCATAAAAATCTACAATGAATCGTGTCAATTTTATCAAGAATTCCTACCGAGATCTTTAAACATGACATAACACGTGTTATCAAAGGAGTAAGGGATGAGTTGAGCACTATGGACCTGTTTGGTTACTGGGATGGGGTGGGTTGGGGTATCCACTTGTGAATAGTATATGTTTGGATGATTACGAGGGTTGAGAGAGGATTGGAATAAGGAATGTGATGTGATATCACCTTGACTTGTGATGGATTTCGAACCCAAGATTGGAGAGGGATACACCGGGGTACCCCAGTAACCGAACGAGCTCTATGACTCTCGCAGGTAGACGGGAGTAATTCATCTTTCTAGACTTGGTGCATTGCTATGAATTTGGCAATAATAGGCTCCCGTTCCACCCTTGTCAAGCGAGTGGGAGATAAGTTGAAACATAAATAAGCAAGCGGAAAGAAGTCTCTTCGCCAACGAATAATATCTTGAATTTGAGAAATCTCTCAATTTGGAATATTAAGTGTGAAAAATTTTGATTTTGATTCATTAGTTTCAAGATTAGACAACTGACTGAAATCCTAAGAGTGGAGATATCCACTTTAACACGATAATCATTATAGTTTAGGAATATAAGCAGGTCATCTGCAAATTGGATACAAGTGTTCATAGAATCCATATCCTCTCTTTCAAAACTCGTCATTTCCCTCTATTGAGTCGAGGAATTTGAACAATTAATTAGAGATACAATTTGTGCATGCTTATCAATTAAATGCCATCTATGTAATCTATACATGTCTTGAGCATCAATTTGATATTGATTTAAATTCTACATATTGCTTAAGTCATTATATTATTTCAAGAGCATGATTTATGTATACACACATGTTCTGTGCATTGTGTTCACTTAATTAACGTGCATGAAATCAAACAAAAAATACATCATGTTTCATTTGTTGTGTCTTGCATAGTTTTGTCTCAATTTGACATGCATAACTTAATGACCACTTAGCCATGATATTAATAACTTAATCGATTGCATCGAGAACTCATGTCCCTGAGTTCGACTCTGGATTTACCGAGGTTAAAATATAAATCGAACCACTTCTCGCGTAGATATCTGCTCCGTTCTGACCGAATCGTATCCGACCGTATTACAATGAACACTAATTAGAATAGCTGGAATGCGATTCATCACCGATCTTAGCCATTAAATTGTCAGGAGGAGTAGAACACTTCGTCTCTTAGATGCGGAGGAGATCCACATTATTTTTGTTGATAAGTCTAAGAGCTCTACTAATGGTAAGTATTCCGGAAAAATATCTAGCATTCCATATAAGATAAGAAACAACCAAGCACTCAATAAGCAGTCGGTGATATCGAAGTCCACATCACTAAAAAATCTCTATCAAGACAGGACCAAAAAGAGTTCGAATTCATATTGGCTTAGAGTGCATGGAGTTTGAAGCTCCAGGCGTCTTCTTACTAGCCATAGAATTTAATTTATTAGCGGTAGCTAGGTAGAAAGTCCTTGGTAGGTTGAGACCAAATAGATTTAGGTTTCATTGACAAGTCATAGATTTAGGCTTCATTGACAAGTCATCGATACGAACACCCATAACGGGCTTGACATGAACATATGCCGACACCAAAACGTCGCGCGCACCCTAACTCACAAAAATGCAGTAGGTAGTTGCCCCCCTTGTTGTGGTGCATGTCTTCCTTACCAAAACGTCTCACATATTTGTTAGAGATATTTATACCCATAACCTTAAGTAGTTCCGTATTTACATACATAACATTCGATAATCAAGAATTACATCAAGGATCATGAATAGTCCTTAACTCTTACATAGCATAACCATGTGTTAACTTCAATCCATTTCTCCATTAATTTTTGACGGAATCCATCAATATTTCACAATTTTACCCTTTGAAAAATTTCATCTTCAAAAGATGCCTTTCATCTTCCTCCCTCAACTTGGACAATAGAAGCACCACTTGGAGCCGACGGGTAAGGGGCCTGGAGGAGGGGGCAGAAGGGGCTAGAGGGGAGCGATGGAGGGGGCTGAGGATGCTTCTCTTTCAGTCTTCATTTTATTCTTTTGTTACAGGGAAGCGGTGAGCAGCCCCTTCTTCCTCATTTTCTCCTCCAGTCGCATGAGCGGAGATAGGAAACATAGGAGACTCGATGGAGCAAAGGAGGACGTTTTATCAACTTCGGCTGCAGGTGGGTGTTTGAGCATCGCTCACATATTTTGATGTAGGACCTTAGCCATAGCTGTAGGCCGATGCGAGAAGGGCCTGTGGGAAGAGGAGATGGTTGAGGAGTGTGCGGCGACTTGCGGCACCTCGGAAGGAGGAGCTTCAAGAGCTCCGACTCCTCCACTTTTTGGAGCAGGGTCTTGACCCTACTTGCCGAGGACTACGCCTTTAGGCTCCCCATACCTTCTCCCTCTACCTCCCGTATTTACCACCTCTAGTGAGATCCTCACCAGAGACGAGGGTCTCTATCCCACCTCTTGTAGAGGTCCTCAACATAAGGTTAAGGTGCCCCGGCAATGCTCCACTTCGAAGATAGATACAAGGAGATGGGCTTCCGCTTCTGCAGATGAGGGTGTTTGGCAGAAGCGGAAGCCCATCTCCTTGTATCAAGAGGAGAGTGGGAATGGGTGGATGGGGGAGGTGTTTGGTAGGGGAGACCGGGGAGAGTGGGAATGGGTGGATGGGGGAGGCATTTGGCAGGGGAGGGTTGTGAGAGGAGGTCGTCGCATGGGAGGTCATTAGTGAGAGACAAGATATATGGGTGGGATCGTCGCATGGGAGGTCATCAGTGAGAGGCAATATACATGGATGGAGGGGGAGGGGTGGGCGGAGGGCACTGGAGGAGGAATGGGGAGGGGAGAGGGTGTTTTGTTTCCTTTTCCTTCTTTTGAGTTTAACTGGTAGCCGTTGGATTGAAGATGTGTTAGACTAACTCAATGGTATGATTGGATTAATGGAGTAAACTAATAGAGAGTTATAGATGTGAGACGGAGTGGTTATTCGTAATTTCTCATTGAATTTGTGATTATCGAACATGGCTGCTCCCGTCCTATTTTTCGTCAAATTTTTTATTTTTTTGAAGAAAATATTGCCATGTATTTTCATCCCTATATCCCTCCTATATGTCATTCGAATTTTGTCAGAAACAGAGACTCCTATGCCTTCCATCTGGAACATGTAAGATTACATCAGTTCAAAGATCGTTAAAATTACTTGCTATAAATGGAGGGGTATAAGAGTTTTTGTTTCTGACGAAATTCGAATGAGATATAGGAGAGATATAGGGATAAACATGGTAATATTTTTTTTAAAAAATTTATGGAAAATAGGGTAGGGGAAACCCCATTTTTTTCTATATATATATATGAGAAAAATGGGACTGCCCCTAGGAAGAGCTAACTTATCTCCCCCCGTCCCATTTTCTCCATTTTTTATTTTTTTTTGAGAAATTCTTCAGTGAATAATCATCACTATATCCCTATATTATGCATTTAAATTTCGTGCAAAACAGAGATTCCTACGGCCTCCATCCAGACAATCATTTTTAACGGTCGTAGAATTATTGAAATCGACCCTGTATAGATTGTTAAAATTACTTATTCTAGATGGAGGATATATAAGTCTCTATTTCTGATGAAATTCGAATGAATATGAGAGAGATATATAGATGAATAATAATGGTGATATTTTGCAAATAAAAATAAAAAATGCAGAATAATGGGATGGAGGAAGCCCTATTTTTCCACATACACACACACAAAGGGTTGATCCTGTGAGAGCCAAAATTTGTGAGAACATGGGAGCAATGATTCTGGACCACTAAATTCTATCATATCTCTCTTTATTGATTGTAGGAGGAGAGACAAAAGCAGAATCTAGTGGTCCAGATTCACTGCTCTCATGCTCTCACAGATTTTGGCTCTCACAGGATCAACCCTCTCTCTCCCTCCATCTCTCTCTCTCTCTCTCTCTCTCTATATATATATATATATATATATGGGAGGCTTCCAATGAGGTGGGCCTTTCTTGAAATTCAAAAAGCTGCTGTCAAATTTGTAAATTGTGTAACACTTTTGTAAAATATAAGCTGCACATTGTAAAAATAATGATGATCATACTATTTTGTAAAATATAACATCAATATTGTAACTAACATTTTTCCAATATAATAATATTTTCATAATTTTTTCTTGATATACATATTATACTAATATTTATTATTAAATTTATGGAGTTAGAAATATAAAATAAATAGAAAAAGTACCTAAATTGATGTGGTTTTCCATGCATCCAGGAAAGTCCAACCTCATTGGAGCCCCCCCCCCCCCACACATACATAAACACGAGGGATGATCCTGTGAGAGCCAGAAACTTTGAGAGCATGAAAGCAGTGACTCTGGACCACTAGATTATGCTCTTCTCTCTCGTCCTGAAATCAATCAGGAGAGAGATTACAGAATCTAGTGATCTAGAATCACTGCTCTCATGCTTTCACAGATTTTGGCTCTCAAAAGATCAACCATCTCTCTCACTCACTCTCTCTCTCTCTCTATATATATAGGGAAAAGGGAGTATGCTCCCTGATTGTAGCCAACATACATGCTCCGACCCCTTTTCCCTTGTATTTTTTATTTTTCTGAAATGAAACCTATTGGAATTTAGATCGCAATACGTCACCATGGTGTCATTCAAAGTTCAACTTAATTCGAGACTTCTATTCCCTCCATCAGGACTATCAAATTTTAACGGTCTCAGAATTGCTGAAACTGACCCCCTTCAGATGGAGGGTATAAGAGTCTCTGTTTCTGATGAAATTGGAATGGCATGTTAAGGGAATATAGTGATGAATATACATATTTTTTATTTCCAAAAAAATAAAAATATAGAGAAAATAGGAGTGGGAGTAGCCAATTAGCTACACCCAGGGAGTAGCCTCATTTAACCCATATATATAGGATATCTTTCAAATGAGACTTGGTCCTTCCATCCATATGGAAGGCCAACCATCCCATTCGTTGGATCCATACCATCTTTCCATCAACGTCTAATAAGAATACCATCTTCCAAAAACCAAAACCGCTAATCTTATGAGTTTCACGCCATCCAAAAATGGAATTTTTTCAATGGCAACAATTTCCGGATTTTATGCTCCATAAAGCCCATAATTCTACCAACTACACATCAATTTCGCAGATCCTTTTTTTGATATCCTATTTCCAGAATTATTCTAAAGAAATGGGTGAAGCAGACAGAATGTTTGAAGATCGTATTTTCCAGAATCATTATGAAGAAATCGATGAATCAGAGGTATTTTATATATTAAATATGAAATGTTTATGTATTTTGAGTTTCAAAATTCTTCTTCTCGTGCTTTGCTTTCAGTTTGATATGTGTCAAATGTCCAGAGAACAAGAGGAATTCGAAGCTATGATCGATGTAGGTTATTATCTTTATTTTCTTATTTCTCTCAGCAACTAAGATTCCATTTATTGGTAATTAACCTTAAAAGTATATTACTGATTAACTAATTCATCGGAAATACATTGTTGAAAATAAATCTGTTGGACATACGAGCCCACGGCGAGCCATTATGCAATAAATGTTATTGCGAATATCATTCCCTGATCTGAAATGAAGAATAACTAATTTGCATAATAGGTCCCTCTGTACAATTAGGGTTATGTACCATGGCCATCTTGATAATCATATAGCTGTTGATTCATTAAATGAATCATAGGCTGGTGTTTGGATGAATATCTAATGAGTTAGATAGAGGACTCATCAAGCACCGTCAAATGATTATTAAGAGATGATCTCCAGCCTAAGTAGGAGATTGCAATCATTTCTCACATAGGTTGATATCTGACCGACCTCTTCATGCAGGTCCTCTACATGGGAATAGTGATTCAGAGGTGTCAGATTAGTTAAGTCAAAGGTTGACTTAGCGAGATCGAGATAACCTAAGTCCTATGTTGAATACTGTCACAGGCATAGGCACGCATCCTCTGACCGGAGACAGATGTGTTACTATATGTATGAGTGTGTACATTTGGCAGACCAATAGGTTGATGACCTAACCAATGTCTATACACCAGCGAGCTGGTGTGCATGTAAGGGCATATGAGTAATACGATCTCTCAAAGGGATCATACAGGTTCACTTATGAACCGGAAGACATGAGCTCACTCATGAGGTACTGGGACCGATCAAATTCCATGCATGGTCGTCATGCTTTGGAAGCATGACAAGAATTTGAAGGTATGATATATGCTTTAGGAAAGCAAATGATCGATACCAATTCCCAATGACCAAGATTGAGAAACTTGGTGATCAAACCTTGAAGAAGATAGTGTAAATTAGATCTTCATCTTCAGGTTGATCATTGGTCTTCCAGTATGCAGGATGTACATGTATTAGGAATACCTAAGGGTGATGTGATCATAAACGATTGTATAACCATGACGCTTCCAGTCCGAGGGAGTTGATGAAACAGGTCTAGATTTTAGTGACTCATCTCAGTAGAGATGCACCTTGATATTGGTCCAAGTGTTGGACATTGATCTGAATGAGATTCAGATGCAATGAGAAGATTAAGTATACATACTTTATTTAATCAAGCATCTATGGGAGGTCCGTTAGATCTGGATTTGAGATGAGATCTCAATATCCAAGTCACTCTACGTGGAACAATACAATCGCCATGTCCTTATCTACAAGTATCTATGGAGAAAACACATTATTCTTGAAGGAGTTCAGGAATAATTTCTATGATGAATTTTGTATCCAAGCAAGAAGGTCTTGATGATTAAATAAGATTTAATGATCAAGTATAATATGAATAAGATTCATATTGTGAGAATGATTATCCAAGATAATTAAATGAGATTAATTTATCAAGGAAAAACAGATCGTGGATAGTGCTATCCATAATATCTGTGTATATTATAAATGTGATTTATAATATATCAGAGAGGGAGAGAGAAATTTTGTAAATAGCATTTGTTAATTGTTAATGTGGATTGAATTCACATTAATTAATTAATTGAAAATGTAATTTACAAATTAGTTTGGATTGTGAAAATGACTCACATATTTTTTCAATGGCATGATTGAAATATTCACAAATTAATTTGGAATTAATTTGGTGGATATTATTACAATAAAAGTTATTGCAATTTATTAAGAAATAATAGGATAAAATAAAAAGGAGATAATCACCACCAAAATGAGGTGGCATCACCAATGACTTAGTCATAGGTGACGCCCCCCCAATTTTTAGGGGGTGATTTGTTGTCTCCCTTTTTGTTATCTTGTTATCTCTTAATAATTGATTTACGTTAAATTAAATTATGTTGATGATAATACAACATATATTTGATTTGATATAAATTAATGTTGTTGGGTTTTTAACCAACAACAATCATGGCCGTTGATTGACACATGGATCATCATAGTCGTTGGATCTATGTACGCCATGGGTTGAGATCCATTGGATCCCAAACTAAATATAAGGAGGGCAACCCTAGCCCTTTGGAGGACACAACACCAAGAGATTACACGCCTACTCTCTCTCTCTCTCTCATTCTTACCGTCTCTCTCTCTCTCTAAGGTGGTCGTCCATCTTGTGCTTTGAGAGAGAGGTTCTCGCCTTCGCCTTCGACTGCTCGAGGATCTCCATCTTCTTTGGGGTTGCTTGCTCTAAAGGAAGACGACGGATTTCGTTGGACGAAATCAGGGGACTCAAGGCTTGGATCTTCGTCAGGGATTGCGGGAGTCACACGTCTCATCATCGCGCCCGTAATGCTGTCTTCATCGATCGGACTTGAGCAAGGAGGATCTCTTGCTTTAGAGATCTCGTGATCGCAACCACGCTTCGAGAGGTATTTCTAATACTTTGTGGTTTGATGAAATGATCCAAGAAATGTTCTTGTGATCATGTGGTTTCATCATATGATTTAATTTTTTAATTCCGCTGCACCTTGCGACCAGTGCGACTAGTCGCCCTGATCGCATAAGATGCGATCGTCGCGCTTCCGTGATGTGCTTGAGAATTCTCAATATCCTTCAAGTGGTATCAGAACCTTTGGTCGGAAAAGGTTTTGGATATGATCCAGTGACCTAGGATGTCTTGAGTTTGAAAGGGTCGCGAAAGTTTTATAGCATTTCAATTTTCGCACCTCTGTCTAATTGATTTTTTCGGTACTGTTTAAATTGCTTAAATACGAAATAGTCAAGTGTATTTTGTTATTCATTAAATAAGGAACCATATGATCTGAGTTTACGAAATTTGGATTTCATTTGCTCGAGATATGGCCTTTTGAATAAGCATGTATTCATTGTTGTGGGAACAACAAATCTGAACGTGATTAATCTGTTAATTATGGATTTGATGTGCCTCGAAATGCATGAAATATCACTTAGGTTCTGTTGTAAATCAAGTTGGAAATCTTAGGAAACTGATTTTTCTATTTTTGGTTTTAAATTGATCAAGTAGTTAATTTTAGTGATTAGGGGTCACTGCTGGAAATTGACAAACTTAATCATGAACCTTGTGATAGTCATTCAATTAAATTGATGAAAATTAATTGTTAAATTTATGAAATTGGTTATTGATAAATATTTATGAAATATTTAAAGATGATAATCAATTCCTTAAATGACATCCCACTAACCATAATGATAAGAGAGTTGATCTTGATCATTGGTGAATATGAAATCATCAACAAACATTGTTTTCATGCAAAACCCTAGGACATCCAACAATAGTTGTAGGACAACTTTTACATGAAAAACTCTCTTGCTTGAATAGAATTGGGATTTGTTTAGAAATCTCCTTATAATATAATCAAAATTATTTTGATGTATATTATATGGTATAATTTCGGTTGAAAGACCGATGAGCATCTCAAAGTACATGATGATCTATTTGGCATTATCCTTTCCTGAGGTGGATATGGTGTCTAATCGGAGAGCATTGGGGTTGCGGGTTGCAACATATGTGGCCCGTCCCACTCTCGTCGGTACTGGCCATGACAGTGGGTATGGACTCGATAATGCTGGAGAAATCAAAGTGTATTTTCTATTATTAAAATTCGAAATAATACGTACTTTGAGATTATACCTATTATTCAAGTAAAATTCAAAGTTTGTTGATTTAAAATTGGATTGATGATTAATTTAATGTGATTAAATTAATTATATCCTATTAAAACACTCTATTATGAATAGATGTGTATTTCCCTTGGAAGAATTAATTATGTGAATATGATTCACAATAATTAATTATTTCAATTTGAATAGGAGGTGGAGGATCACATAAGTGACATCCATGGTCTCCCGTCAAGGCAAAGAATTTCATCGCCAAAAGTTGTATATAGGATACGTCTGTCTGAAGTGACAGATCCTATATACAATTATTTGGATCGGGTTCTTTGCTTCTCGAAAGAGTAAGACCGTATACGTAGTGACCCTAATATCGGGTCCTCATATTATTGGGGTGATATTGGATTGCGTATAGAGAGTATTAAACCTATTGATGGTTGGTTCAATTAGCAACGGGTCAACATCATCTTAGGGGTGGTGGGTCCGGGTGTTAAAGACCGAATTGGGAAATGCAAGTTGGACTTGCAAGACGGAATGTGTTCCTGCTTCTCTTTATTCGAGTCACAGATTCTCATATTATTGTGATGTGATAAAAAAGAGGAGATCCCAAATCTTGCTTGAGATATAATGGTAAGAATTTCTCTTACATTGAAAGTGATTAAGGGAATGCACTTTCATTGTTACCAAGGCAAGACAACTTTGATATAAAAATTCCTAAATCAAAGTAAAATAAGTATATATAATAACCAGTAAAACCCACTCAATGTTATACTCAATAATAACCAGTAAAATATCATGGATTGGACTCATGATCCAGATATTGTACTTGCAATTGGACACATATTGTATGTGGTTGCAATGTGCAAGTTTCCTCATAACAATGAGGAGTGACAATTAAATAGACAATAGATCTACAACCCTAGGGTTTGTATGTCTATGTGGTCTTGATCTCATCGAAGGCACTTTGGAAGTGACATGTTGATGATGATCGCAATTGTCAAATTAATCCTTATAAAAATCTAGGAAGATATTCTAGCATACATATGTGCTCTCGACATTTTAATCATGAATGACATGGTTCACTGCATCATGCAGAATGGTAGCTCTATGAGAGATGATGTATTCAAATG
This sequence comes from Ottelia alismoides, assembly GCA_037367405.1. Taxonomy (NCBI): domain Eukaryota; kingdom Viridiplantae; phylum Streptophyta; class Magnoliopsida; order Alismatales; family Hydrocharitaceae; genus Ottelia; species Ottelia alismoides. The sequence goes on along the minus strand of JAZKJV010010860.1, from coordinate 337,526 downwards.
TTTGAATACCTACCTGAACCAATGTTTTAGGTGTCTAGATGGATGTAGACATGATGAGTGTCATCATACTACTGTCTATACTCTAGTCATTCATGAAGCTTCATAATATTCATATTGTATGAATTTAATGAAGCATGTATAAATGTTGAAATGCTCTTACCTTGAATTCTTTTGAATTTAACATAAGAGATCCTTAGTCTTAAGCAATGGTTGTTTATAGATAAAGGGAGCACAGTGGAAGCATGGGTCAGACCCAAGATGAGAAGGATAGTCAAAGAGTTGATCATACTTCTATGACTTCCATATGACATCCAAAGAGTTAGATGAATGCCTATACTGTAATAAGTTGATGTGTTGATAGTATGACTATCAAGAATCCTTAGAGAAGGACTCATAATAGTGCATCATAATAATCTATATCTACATTTGATCATTGAAATTCACTTGCTTATTTGATAAGATAAAGTCTAATAATTGTATCTCAATCTTCTAACAACACTTGCAATGTGTTGCACATGTTTTAGAAGACTGAAAAAATGTGATCTTAAGGTTTATAGCTATCCATATGGATATTGATGCAATTGTTGCAACAATCTCTGTTGGATTGATAGACTTCTTAATTTCAATGGGAGAGCCTTAGTCTTAGAGAATGTCTCTATGGCCTAGATATTAGAATACATTCATTGTTTGTTTCTAAACGTTGGAAATAAACATGAATTCTGGAATAAACCTATCATAAAGAGTTATGATGGATATATTTCAGATAGTAATCTAGCATCTGGTGGACTCTACTAAATTAGAAATTTAATGAATGGTTCATTAAGATTTCTAATGCTGAAAGTTAAACCTTATAAGATCAATAGGAGGATAAAGATCATTTGACAATGATTTAGCATCAAGTTTTGGACATATGCATTTTGATTTGATCAATAGACAAGTAAGAGATGAAACTTTAGAATGTCTAAATTTCAAATCTTACATACTTATGAATATTATATTCAAAGTAAAATGTCCAATACACCCTTCTTTTGGGAAAGGTGTAAGATGTCAAGGTATTCAGGATCACATACATATTGATGTATGTGAATCATCTATATCATAGTAAACATTATGGATATGTGATATCTATTGATGATTATGTATGATATGAGATTTCTTCTCTTCACCAAAGAAAACTTTGAAATGTTCAAAGATTTCACAATTTTAGTTTAGAACTAAAGTTTGAAGGAAGATTAAATGAATTTGATCTAACCAAGGTAGCAAGTACCTATTAGATGAATTTAAAGAATATCTTATGGAGATATGAACATCATTTCTATCTCAATCTTCCTAACACACCTAAACTCAATGGAGTTGTAGGAAGATACAATTGGATCATGTTGACATGATTTAATAAATGAAATTTTTAGCATAATTATCCCTTAGTTTCCAGGTATATATGTGTAGTAGAGACTACACTATACATCCTTAATAAGATTCCATGCAAGTAAGCTAGAATTAAGCACTAGAGAGTGCTACTTCATTAGGAAAAAAAGGATGATATTGGATACCTACTTTATGACCTTGAGATTCTTAAAAGATCTCATCTTTGAGAATATGATTCTTATAGGATGAATCTCTTGAGAATCAAGATGAAAATGAAGTAAAGGAACTCATTTAATCTTGAGAAGATAATGAGGCTCCAAAAATTGGAAACTAAAAGGACGATTAAAGATGAAACACTAATACCTCTTCAAATAAGTTTGAGGATGGATTCCATGTGTCAGTTGAATTTGACAATGATCTGACTTCACGTGATGAAGCTTCTGAAGATCAAATCATGGAAAGATGGATGTTAGCAATAAAGTCTAAAGTAGACTTCATATACAAATGTTGCATATTGACCCTTGAACATCCACCTATATGGGTAAGACCCATTAAGGTGTAAATGGATCTTCAATAGAAAGAGAAAACCTGATGAGAAGGTAGAGACCTTCAAAGCACGGTTCGTAGCCATGAGCTACATACCGAAGAGAAGACATCGCTTGCGATGAGACTTCTTTTCAGTGACCATGCTTAAACCCATTAGAATATTGCTAACCCTAGATACACAATTTGACTATGGCATCTTCAAGATGTGAGTCAAGATTGTATTCCTCTATAAATACCTCTTTGAGGATATTCACATGAAGTAGCCCCAGGGTTTCATGGTTGAGGAAAGCAAGATGTGCTAGCTAAAGAACTCCATCTTTGGACTCAAATAAGCTTCTTGTAGTTGGAACATAAGATTTGATGAAATTATAAATGTTATGATTTCAAATAGAATCTTGATGAACCATGTGAAGCTTAGTGGGAGTGGCCTTGTGTTCATCGTGCTAAATGTAGATTATATCCTAATCATTTGGGATGATATAAGGATAGTAATAATAAGTGTTTTATGATCTGGCTATTCCATACCTTGAGATATGATCTCAAATATGCCTCTTGGATCTTAATTCTGAAGGTGTTCAGAAGCAAAGAAAAGAGGGTATTGGGACTGTCATATTTATAGTTTACCTTGGACATGTTCCATTTTCTGGAAATTCTAAGAAAGACTTTCTTACCTTAAGATTTGGTACTGACCTATCTAAAGGGATAACACCTTAAAGAATTGAGGAAGTGAATGCTAAAACTGGTTGCCCTTTTGTGCATCAGTTATGAAAAGCAGAAAGTATGCTAGATGTGTACAAAAGCCAGATGTCTGCCATGCAGTGGGAGTATTAAACTGTTACTAATCCTGCTATGGAGACAGAACACTTGATTGCAGTAATAACAATATCTTCAAAGATGACAAGGCTTTAGAGATAGTGATCTCTAAGTCTTATCTTCAAGAAATTAAGACTTTTAGATGGAGATCTAAAAGGTCTTAACTGTGAATACCTTAGGAGATAGAGATCTCCAGGGATAAGGGTATTCTGATAAGGATAATAGAAATTACATACTGGTTATAATAATAATTTTTGAGCTGTAGTGTCAAGAACACTATGACTGACAAGATTGAGTATTGGTTGCATTAGATGCAACATTCACATTAGATTGCGAGCACTGTTACTGGGGATATGCAAGTGCCGTAAAAGGAATTGGCGTAGTCTCGCGGGAACAGAGTTACTAATCAGCTTACCTAGCTATTTTCTAAATAGCCTATGATTGTCACATGAGTGTGGGTTTAAATGATTAGCCCATTAATGGCTCTTTGGGCTAGTGGGAGATTGTTGGACATAGGAGCCCACGGCGAGCCATTATGCAATAAATGTTATTACGAATATCATTCCCTGATCTGAAATGAAGAATAACTAATTTGCTTAATAGGTCCCTCTGTACAATTATGGTTATGTACCATGGCCGTCTCGATAATCATATAGCTGTTGATTCATTAAATAAATCATAGAGGCTGGTGTTTGGATGAATATCTAATGAGTTAGATAGAGGACTCATCAAGCACCATCAAATGATTATTAAGAGATGATGTCCAGCCTGAGTAGGAGATGGCAATCCTTTCTCACATAGGCTGATATCTGACCGACCTCTTGATGCAGGTCCTCTACATAGGAATAGTGATTCAGAGGTGTCAGATTAGTTAAGTCAAAGGGTTGACTTAGCAAGATCGAGATAACCTAAGTCCTACGTTGAATACTGTCACAGCATAGGCACGCATCCTCTGACCGGAGACAGACGTGTTACTATATGTGTGAGTGTGTACATTTGGCAGACCAATAGGTTGATGACCTAACCAAGGTCTATACACCGGTGAGCTGGTGTGCATGTAAGGGCATATGAGTAATACGATCTCTCAAAGGGATCATACAGGTTCACTTATGAACTGGAAGACATGAGCTCACTCATGAGGTATTGGGACCGATCAAATTCCATGCATGGTCTTTGTGCTTTGGAAGCATGACAAGAATTTGAAGGTATGATATATGCTTTGGGAAAGCATATGATCGATACCAATTCCCAATGACCAAGATTGAGAAACTTGGTGATCAAACCCTGAAGAAGACAGTGTAAAATAGATCTTCATCTTCAGGTTGATCATTGGTCTACCTGTATGCAGGGTGTACAGGTATTAGGAATACCTGAGGGTGATGTGATCATAAACGAATGTATAACCATGACGCTTCCAGTCCGAGGGAATGATGAAACAGGTCTGGATTTTAGTGACTCCTCTCAGTAGAGATGTAACTTGATCTTGGTTCAAGTGTTGGACATTGATCTGAATGAGATTCAGATGTAATGAGAAGATTAAGTATACGGACTTGATTTAATCAAGCATCTATGGGAGGTCTGTTAGATCTGGATTTGAGATGAGATCTCAATATCCAAGTCACTATACATGGAACAATACAATCGCCCGGTCCTTATCTCCAAGTATCTGCGGAGAAAGCATATTATTCTTGAAGGAGTTCAGGAATAATTTCTATGATGAATTTTATATCCAAGCAAGAAGGTCTTAATGATTAAATAAGATTTAATTATCAAGTATAATATGAATAAGATTCATATTATGAGAATGATTATCCAAGATAATTAAATGAGATTTAATTATCATGGAAAAGCAGATCGTGGATAGTGTTATCCATAATATCTGTGTATATTATAAATGTAATTTATAATATATTAGAGAGAGAAAAACTTTGTAAATAGAATTTGTTAATTGTTAATGTGGATTGAATTCACATTAATTAATTGGAAATGTAATTTTCAAATTAGTTTGGGTTGTGAATATGATTCACATATTTTTTCAATGGCATGATTGAAATATTCACAAATTGATTTGGAATTAATTTGGTGGATATTATTGCAATAAAAGTTATTGCAATTTATTAAGGAATAATAGGATAAAATAAAAAGGAGATAATCACCACCAAAATGAGGTGGCGTCACCAATAACTTAGTCATAGGTGACGCCCCCACCCAATTTTAGGGGGTGATTTGTTGTCTCCCTTTTTGTTATCTTGTTATCTCTTAATAATTGATTTATGTTAAATTAAATTATGTTGATGATAATACAACATATATTTGATTTGATATAAATTAATGTTGTTGGTTTTTAACAAACAACAATCATGGCCGTTGATTGACACGTGGATCATCATAGCCGTTGGATCTATGTATGCCATAGATTGAGATCCATTGGATCCCAAACTAATATATAAGGAGGGCAACCCTAGCCCTTTGGAGGACACAACACCAAGAGATTACACGCCTACTCTCTCTCTCTCATTCTTACCGTCTCTCTCTCTAAGGTGGTCGTCCATCTTGTGCTTTGAGAGAGAGGTTCTCGCCTTCGCCTTCGACTGCTCGAGGATCTCTATCTTCTTTGGGGTTGCTTCCTCTAGAGGAAGACGACGGATTTCGTTGGATGAAATCAGGGGACTCGAGGCTTGGATCTTCGTCATGGATTGCGGGAGTCACGCGTCTCATCATCGCGCCCGCAAGTGCTGTCTTCGTAGATCGGACATGAGCCAGGAGGATCTCTTGCTTTAGAGATCTCATGATCGGAACCACGCTTCGAGAGGTATTTCTAATACTTTGTGGTTTGATGAAACGATCCAAGAAATGTTCTTGTGATCATGTGGTTTCATCATATGATTTAATTTTTAAATTCCGTTGCACCTTGCGACTAGTGCAACTAGTCACCCCGATCGCATAAGATGCGATCGTCACGCTTCCATGATGCGCTTGAGGATTCTTAATATCCTTCAAAGTCTACTAAAGTTGATTGCATTATACAATATTTTCCTATAAACTTTTAACATAGACAACAAAATACAAACTCTGATGTTATTGTATTTGATTATCTCTAATTCAAATATATACTGTATGCAATACAAAGATGTGCCCCTATATACTTTTCTTGATACTAATATACTAAATAAGCATTACAAATACATTACTGAATTCGGTATGATTAATCAATTCATCTGAAATACTATTCTGAAAAAAATATACTAAAGTTTATTATATTTTACATTACTTTCCCATAAACTTTTAACATAGGCAACAAAATACAAACTCTGACGTTAATGTATTTGATTTCCTATAATATAAATATATAGTGGTTGCAATACAAAAATATGTGCCTATATACTATTCTTGATATTAATATTCTAAATAGACTTTAAAAGCACATTACTGAAATTGGTCTGATCAACTATTTCATCTGAAATACAATAATACAAACAAAAATACTAAAAATCTTTATAATATACGAACTTTTATCGTAGACTTTTCAATATAGACAATAAAATATAAAATGGACTGTAAGAGTAAATTAGTGAATTTGTTGTGGTTAACATATTCATCTGAAATACAAAATGGACTGTAAGATAGACTGAAAGTGTTTTTCCACTAAAGTCTTTTATTTCTCTATTTTTTGTAGACATTTTTATCATATATTTAATAATATGTTTATTCAATTTTCAGATTTGCAAGATAGCTTCTCAAAATCATTTTCAGAAGAACAATGTGATATTTCAGATGTTCCCGAAGTAGGTATGACATTTGGTTCAATAGAAAATGCACATAATTTTTATGAAATGTATGCAACTATGATTGGGTTCAATGTTAGAAAGGCTGGTACTTGTCATGGCATAGAACATTGTTCGAAGAAAAAGATTGTTGTATCCAAAAGATTTTTATGTTGGAAAGAAGGTCACACAAGAGCTAATGGCAAAAGAAAATCAAAGTTTCTAGATTACAACGATGATAGTGAAGGGGATATATTTGATTTGGAAGAGAGAAGAGTTGGACGGGTTCAAACTGATTGCCATGCGTTGATGGAAATCAGTCTACGTCAAATAAAGCTGGATTGGATTGTGGTCAGGTTCACAGATTCACACAATCATGAGTTAGTATCGCCAAACAAACAAAGGTATCTCAGGGCAAACAAAAGGTTTACGAAAGCAACCAAATTGCTTGTTAAGTCTATGTCAGATGTTAATATATCTACCTCGAAACAATCCATCTTTATTGACAATGGTTGTTTAACCAATAGTTCAACAGGTGGAATAGTCAGAGATATTTATAATCTTTATAGAAATCAAAAGAAAAGCAAGCATGGTTTAGATGCTCAAATGTTATTAGATCATTTTGCAGAATGTCAAAAGATGACGCCGGATTTTTTCTTCTCTTTTAAGGTGGATGAGGAAAATTGCTTGACTCACTATTTATGGATTGATTCTGTTTCAAGGCATGATTACTTCCTTTTTGGAGATACAATATCATTTGATACTACATACAGAATAAATGAGTATAAATTAATTTTTGGATCATTCTTTGGTATTAATCACCACGGCAAAACCATTTTTTCTGGAAGTGCTTTCTTGTATAGGGAACCCATTGATTCCTTTGTGTGGTTGTTTGATAGTTTTGTTCATGCCATTGGCAAGCATTCAATTTCCATTATTACAGACGAAGATCCGGCCATTTACGCTGCAATTGCTATATCTCTTCCAAGTACAATCCACAAATTTTGTACATGGCATATTATGACCAAATTGAAGTCGAAGTTGGGACGCATTAAAGATATTAATAAAGCTCTAAAGTCTATTAGCAAACTTGTATGGGATGGAAAAAGTGTAGTATATTTTGAAAGTACATGGATTTCAATACTTGAACAATTTGGTCTCCAAGAAAACAAATGGCTTTCTGAAAAGTTTTCAATAAGGCATAAGTGGATAGATATATACTCTAAGGAGACATTCTTTGCTGGAATGAGGAGCACACAACGAAGTGAAAGCATGAATTCTTTCCTCCAGAGCCATGTTACCAAGCAGAATTCATTATAGGAGTTTATAGCACGGTTCTACGTAGCACTTCAAAGGATCAGAGAGAAGGAGAATGACATGGATAATGATACAGTCAATCGGAGACCAAAGCTGAGGACCACTTGGGCATTGGAGAAGCAAATGTCGATGTTATATACCAAAAGGATTTTCTACATATTTTAAAAAGAATTAAATGATAGTTTGACGCTGAATGCAATCATCTCTGGAGCAGGTGATGAGAGAACTGAATATTCAGTCTCCAGGTTGGTGAATCTGAGAACAATTTTGAAGTATTACTTTCAAACAATACTTCAAAGTTATCATGCATTTGCAAGAAGATGGAATTTCAAGGCATTCCATGCAAGTATATTTTAGCTGTTTTGAAGACACGAAATTGTCAACATTTAGCAGATGGATTTATTCTTAAATGATGGACAAGAAATATAAAGATTTCTGTTAATTATCCAGTTAATGGAAGAAGTGTCCAGCAGGACAGAGCAGCTACTTTGAATAGAATTTGTTCTGGTTTTATTGCTAGATCAATGGATTGTGATGCTATATTTTCTTTTGCAAAAAAGGAGTTATAAAGGATTAATAAAGAGATTCTTAAATTGCATGTTTCATATCAAGATCAATCAAGTAATAACAGACCTGTTCCTGAATCCAGATTAAATGTTGGGAATTATGTTGTTAGAGATGCAAAAAAAAGCAAGAACAAAGAGAAGTGGTCGAGATGGTAGACCTAAAGGTGTCTCTAATAGAATTATCAGCGTCAATGAATCAAAACGGAATAAGGGTAGGCAATGCAAATCTTGCAAGAAGTTCAATGTAAGTCATGATTCAAGGAACTGTCCCAGCAATAAACACAATTCTTGCTCAGATAGGTATTTATCGTTTACGTTATGCAATATTTTATCTCAATTGTAGATGATATTGATATTTTGTTATGTTTGCAGCGAAGATGTCTAAAATATGCCTATGTCAGATTCTTCTTAGGAGTTTTTACAAGGTATTGAACTCTTCATTGTTCATGTAATTGAATCTAATCACTTCTTTGTACATTATTTATTTTGATTGATTATACTTTGTTGTTGTTTTTTTCACACAAGTTATAGAGTCAAGATATCTATGTTGTTGATGAGTGTTATCTATGCCACTGATGAGTGTTATCTTTTAAAGAAAACACTCATTTGAAGAATTTGAAGTTTTTTTAGGATTATCTATGCTACTGATGTCTGCACATTGTACCAAACTCAATATTCAAAGATTGCTGGTCTATTGGAGTTCAGTTGGATTCTTCATTTCATGTTATTTGTAAAATATTGTTCTATTTTGTCTATAAACAATCAGTTTTCTATTGGAGTTCTGTTTGCCCATCCAATGCATTTATATAAAGTTCAATGTTATGTTGTTCTATTTATGTGATATTCAAATGATTGATGTGAATGTGTTCAAAGAAAACACTCATTTGAAGATTTTGAAGTATTTTTTTGAAGATTATCTATTGGAGTTCAGTTTGATTCATCATTTCATATTATTTGAAAAATATTGTTCATTTTGTCAGAAAACAATTAGATTTCTATTAATAAAGTTCATTGCTATGTTGTTCTGTTTATGTGCTATTCACTTGATTTCTGTGAATGTGTTTGTTTTTCCAAGTTCTGATTTGCTAAGTTAATACTCATCATTTACCAAATATCATGATTGCTGTGAATATTCATCATAACATGATTGCTGTGAATGTTATTCATGTTTTGTGTGAAAGAAAATAATATGATTGTTGTGAATGTATTTCTTTTTCCAAATTCTGATTTGCCAAGTTAATACTCATCATTTGCCAAATAACACGATTGCCAAAACTTTAAACTTTATTTATCGGTTCAAAGAAGGTTTCTTAGCTGCAACTTTATAAAACTACCATTTGATAAACATCCTGTAAATTCTGTGGAATGAGCAAAGGATTGCTAGAACTTTGAGCTTTATTTATCAGCTAAAAATGTTTATTATTTTTTAATTTTAATATCACGTATCACTCGAATAACATATAATATGCTAACATTGCCATCAAAACAATCATCATGCCAATCACATTGAAATTGTTAATCTTGTGGGAGGAGCGAAGTTTTTCCAGAACTTTGAACTTTATTTATCAGTTCAAAGAAAGTTTTCTTAGCTGCAAATTTACAAAACAACCATTTGATAAACGCAAGCAACATTTCAAACATTTATTTGAAGATCATTTAGTAGTCTAACATTGCGATAAACATAAACATAATATCATATATCATTCGTAAAACAAACATGATATCAATCATATTGAAACAACTCAAAAATTTCATAACATCTAATGCAGGTTTAGTTGTTTCTAACAAAACATATTTTATCACTACATGATGAATACTCATTCATCACTCTTCATTCTTTTATTTTAGCTATTTATCTTTGCAAAATACCATGTAGATAGATGTAAATACAATAAATTACCAATAGGCATGCTTTGTGTAAATATCAATAATTAGTACATTTTGGTGCAAAAATAAAAGAATAAAGAAATACAAAAGAGGGAAATATTTAGAAAAAATATTGAGTGACATGAACCCAAGTGAGGGCCCAATATGGGCCTGATCACCAAATAAAATAAGTAGAGAGAGATAAGGCCATTCAACCTTGTGTAAAACCCCCTCTTATGTATATATTTTATTTTCACAAAATAAAAATGTAATTGTGTTTTATCATTTTGTATATATTTCTAAAATAAAATAAAAATGAGAAAAATAAAATAAAATAAAAAATAAAACACTTTCTCTCTCTACCTTGTATATATACCACGTATATATGTATCAAACCACTATTTATTTCACCCTTGTAAATAAACAATAAAAATAAAATAAAAATTATTTTATATCCCAAATTTTATGTTGTAAATAAATAAAATATAAAATTGGGATTTTTATACAAAAATAAAATAATAAAAATAAAAGTATAAAATACATAGGTATTTTATACCTGTATATAAAATAATAAAATGTATATAACATAATTTATTTTTCAAAAAAAAATAAAAATCACTAAAAAATAGTTTGAAAATAAATAAACATTTTTTATTTTGTAAATATTTTGAAATAAAATCATTTTTGTTTTTAAATGAATTTCCAAATCTTTTTGACCCTGGATTTTTGTGATTGGTCCACGGGGGATTATTGACCCCCGGTCAACTCTCCCTCTCGGATCCCTTCTTCGTGGATCTCGCTCACCGACCCGACTTCTCCCATTTTTCTGGAGCAGATCCGAGACCTTTTGCCCCGATTTCTTCACCCACTTGTTCTCCATGGATCATACACCTTCGCGGATCCCTAGGAGAGATTGGAGTCGCCTCGAATTGCGTGCCCTCGTCCGTTCTTCCATGTCACCAGGGACACATATAAAGACTTTTACTTCGACTCCAAGAGCGTCAGCTTGCGATGCAAGCCTTAAATCCACCCTAGAGAGCCTCCTCTCGGTGACAGCGACCGGAACCACTCTTTGGTGGCCGGATTAGATGCCTGTAGCTGACGCTCGACGAACGTGGCCTGAGTGCCGCCACGTAAGAGCCTCCCAGCCCGTCGCAGCTCGGTCGAGGCGACGACCCCCTTCGTCGCACCCTCCTGGAGCTCAGGATCGACCTTCGATCGTCAGGTAGACACTTCATCGTACTGAGTTCCGTTTATCCTTGATTCTTCATATTTCGCTCCGTCGGCTCCGACCTAGTGGTCGGAGCTCCGCCTATCATCTCTAGCCGCTCAGATCGAACCCCCGTGCCACCGTCATCCTTCTCCCATCATCTGACCACCTCGAGCTTGGCTAGTCGAGCCAGGATTGAGCTAGCTCCTTCCTCCGCCTTCGCCGGAGCCGTCCTCCGCCATTCCACACCGCTTCCCGTTGTTGTTTGTCCAATAACCCCCGTCGGAGTTTCCCTCCGAGCGAAAGCTTTCATCTGCAGGTCCATAAGTGCCAGATTACCCCCAGCTCACGTTCATCACCCTCGCCGGAGACGTCCCAGGTCGCACTACCCCTTCCCAGATATCTGGCCATTGACAACTCCATCAACCATCGCCACCAGACGCGGAGGGACGAGGCGAGTCGAACCCCTCTCTCTGATCATCCATACGCTCGAATCTCCTTTAGTTCGTCGGCGAACCTCGCGAGAAGGAGTTCTTCCAGTTCTCTTCTCCACCGTCGGATTGAGCCCATTCGCTAGATGCCATCTGAGCCGTCCGTGCCCTTCTACTGACAGGCCGTTAGATACCAGATCTAACGGCCACATGCGCCCCACGTCTGCCATCTCGTCAGGACCGTCCGATCTACTAGACGTCAGCATCTCCACCGTACGCCCGCAGCCACTGACTGCCTGCCACCTGTCCATCACGTGACCCGCACGCATCCTGGCTGGGTAATTTGCGCCATACCCCCTGTAGTTCTTTTTGTTCTTGTTTAGTCTATTAAATAAATTAGCACTCTAGGATATTTTGCATGTTAGCACCTGCTGTTTTTCTTATTTGCACTTTGGTCCTCCTTTTGTGGATGCACGCACTTCGTCACGTGCATATCTGGGACAATTGCATGTATGCCCTCGGGGTTTATGAGTGTTATGCTTTGATTAGATAGTTTTATATATTTGTACTTATACCCTTGTGCGTGGCTTTTTGGACATGTGCTGGAATTGACGTGAAACTTATAGTAGGCCTCTCGAACTTTTAAAGCATGTTATTGTTTAGTCCTGGGAATTAGTTTTTATTGCATAATGGTCTCTGTGTTTTGTGCATGTTTTATTGATGAATAAAATAGCAAATTGAATCCAAATCTCGTGAAATTTGGATACGAGGCCCCTGCCACTGTGTAAAAATTTCATTGAATTTATGGAATATTTTTGTTTTGATCTTCTATTTTTAAAAATTAAAAAACCATGCTTTTTGCTAATGTCTAACTTTAAAAATCAACTAAAAATATTAAAAAGCCCCGAAAATTCTCAAAAAGATACCTTGTACTGCTTTTATGGTGTTTTTATTTCTTTCCAATTTTTGTCTCTTTTGAATTTATAAAACCCCTAAAAATTAAAAACCCTAAAAAACTTATAAAAATTATTAAATTTATTAAAAAAATCAAAAAATGTAATTTCTTTTCCATTAGTTAGGTTTTTATTTTTACTTTATCATAAAATTACCATTGGAATTTTATAAACTATTTAGTTAATTTTGAATAGCCTTTAGATTCTGGCTGCACATTGTCCTTCATTTTTTGTCTTATTTCATTTTTAGAAAATTCAATAAAAATCCTAAAAATCTGAGAAAATTATCAAAAACACTTGAAAAATTATAAAATCCAAAAAAAATTATTTTAATTTTCTGACTTGTTTTATGTGTTTAATAATTCCTTGATTGTGCCTTTTTCCCTTTCTTTTATATTTTCTTTATAATTAAAAATAAGAAAAAAAATTAAAAATCTAAAAATCCACCAAAAATATTTTATTTCTTTTATTTTGATTTTTGACTACTTCGTAGGCTCTTAGCAATTCGTGCTCTTTTAGTTCGACCCTGGTCGCTATACCAGGTTAAATAAAATAGCGAGACCGCTATTTGGCTTGATTTGTTGATTTCTTTATTTGGTGGTCTTGATTTTCTTGTTGACTGAGCTTCCCGGTTCGGGTCGCAACGACCCTTATTTTTACCTTTACCCGGATCACGAAGTATCTCATCATCAGAATGGCGTCGTTGCCGGGGAGCACGACTTAGTAGTCGTTTTTCTTTTTTGTTTTTTTAGTCTCACGGCTTTTTCGGTTTCTTTTGTTTTCTTTTATTTATTTTCGGTTTTTGTTTGTGTTCGTTTTTATTTCTTTTTATTTTATTTGTTTTTTATTTTTACATTACATTTTATTTTATTTTATTTTATTTTTCATTATTATAATAACTGTGGACTAATGCATCCCTACTTACTTTTCTTGCGAGGGCCCAATGACCGAGGTAGCTTTATTCTGGAAGTCAATGCAACCGCAGGGATAGGAGACAACTCTCTTCTTTACGGAGCCGCAGGAGAGCACAAGAGGAGTCAAGCAGGAGTGAGGGAGCGTAGATTAGTTTAGTTTAGATTTAGTGTAGTTTAGCTTAGTTTCCTTTCAGCCTGATTATTATTGTAATAATACTGGAACCAGGACTCTCAGAGACTTTGTGGTAATTGTCGGGGTCTGTTTCGCCGAGCACCGGTTTGCTCCGGGGACCTTACCGCGGTCTTCACCGGTTTTTGTTTTTCTCGCTTTTTATTTTATTTTGATTTATCGAGGATTTAGCCTTAGCTTAGGAATTTCTTGCTCTGTGATGTAATTAATTAGGGCCCAACCTTAATAAGACTGCATGTTCCTATAGACCGCTAATTGGACCTTAATTAATTAATTAATAAAAAGCTAACCTGGTCACTCGAGGGGTCACGTGCTGCTAAAGGTCGTATACAGCGCTTGTAGGATCCGTTGTGGCAGACACCGATCGACATCAGAGACCGGACCCTGACCCCTCCCGTTGACCCGTTGGCACTTGTTCTTCACGTGTAGAAATTTTTGCTAAGGTCGTTTTCCTCGTTGCATCATTTAGGTTAGATTTAATTTCCGTCTTTCAATTATGTGCAGATCATTTTGCATATAGAGAATTGGAGGAAAGGTACGCATTCTTACTCAGCATGCATCATTGATTTCATTGCACATCGGCTTTTTCGTCTTCTTCCCCCGTTTTATGGACTTAATAATCATCAGGAGAACCGAAAAATTCGTTAGGTGATTGTTTTATTTGAAAAATACCTAAAAAATAGAAATCATAAAATTGGGACTGTTTAAGCAAACTTGACTTAAAAATCACTTCATAAATTGTATTGGGAGAGCAATCCCCTCATTGGATGGTTTGATTGGGCGAGAGAGTGACACACACACTAGGCTAGAGCCATATCCGACCCCCTTTCAGACTACTGATTTTGAGCTAGTCGTTCTCCAGTGAGGATCGCTCCGGTCTCCAGTAAAGCGGACACGATATCCTTAACAGAGCAAACTGATCGGGTAGCCGGTAATCGGTCTGCGGCTTGTAATGGCTGGGAAAGATCTAGTTTAGGATCGGAACAGTCTCCTGGGGGCGTTGGATTCCTAACAGCTCGCTAATCGCTCTGATACACTGTCTAATCACCAAAATAAAAAAGACAAGATAAAAGACCGAACTCTTACGATCATCAGCTCTGTGTTGCGTTGGTGAATTAGGGGTATTGCTTGCCTGATCCTGTTTGCTTTCCAGATCTCATCCGCCTTACTCGCCAGATCAAGATGATGGGTCGGAGGTCCATTAGGCAGCCTCTGGCTGCACCGCTTTCGAGCACTTCGGCCCGCTCATCTAGGTTGGTTCGTGAGAGCCTAGACCTGCTCTCTGAACCCGAGTTCGATTCCATCCTGTTCCCCCCCGACCACCCTTCTACTACCAGTCCTGAGGTGCCAGTATTAGATCAGAGAGAGCAGTAGCCAGTTGATTTATCGGCACCTGAGTTTGGGTCTTTTGCCTTTGCAGAGACCATGGCAAGTAGTGAGGACCGCACCGAGGGCCCTAGAACCAAGCAGACTTATGTTTTGGACCAGGGTGCGATCAACAACACTCTGTTAGCCTCCCTGGAGGCAATGCAAATACAGATACGCGATCAGGGAGCTTTCATGGTCGACATGCGTCGGGAGATGGAGCAGATGAGAGCCGATAGAGAGCAGCGCATACCCGGTGGAGGAGACATTCCTTAGGGAGAGCAGCCAGCCTAGCCAGCAGCAGGAGCACGTCCGATGAGAGAGTTGCACAACCCTGGTGCAACTCTAACACATAGATGGATCGTGTTTCCGGCCATAGCAGGAGACTTCAAGTTTCCGCCCCAGATGATTCAGCTCCTTCCTCGCTTTCACGGACTCACCATCGAGGAGCCACATCTTCATCTCCAGGAGTTCGAGATGATCTGCAACACTGTCCACGATCACAGCGTGGACGAGGACACCATCAAGATGATTGCATTTCCCTTCTCCCTCGTTGATAGAGCAACCAACTGGCTGAAGCACTTAGGGAGATTTGTAACGACATGGGAGAAGCTTCGGAACGAGTACCTCAACAAGTACTATCCACTCGGCCGGATCAATGCAGCGAGGGCCCTGATTAGCAACTTATCCATGCTCCCCAACGAGCAGTTTCACGAGGTATGGGATCGCTTCAGGGAGCTTACCGACATATGCCCGCACGATGATATCTCGAAGCCGGACCTTGTTCAGAGCTTTTTCTGAGGGCTTACACCAGAGCTGCAGGGGTTAGTGAATGCATCCTGTGGAGGATCGTATTTCGCCAATGATGAGGACCAGGTCTGAGCCATCTACTAGGAGATGGCCGAGAACTACACTGTCATATCTCAGACCCGCCTCTACACACTGGGGAAGCCCCATCCACAGGTCGTGTCTTATCAGAGGATAGCACGGGTCGATGACGGTCCCTCCACTTTGTCAGCGGCAGCAACACAGGCAGAGTCGACAGTCGCCAACATGGGCATCATCAGCGAGAAGCTGGACCGGATCGAGTTGATTGAGAAGAAGCAGTGCCAGGACATGTCTCAGATAGATCAGATGGCACAGACGCTGAGTGACCTAAAGACACAGATCATGTGTCTCTAGGAGGCACAGACGGCTTCTTAGCCCCATCTTAGGTCACGGGCGGACCCAGGTAGCAGCAACAACAGCATGACCCAGCCCTCTGCCCAATACCGATAGGTCCACCATGTTCATGCAGAGCAGTATCAACAGTACCGCAACAGCAGTACGTGCAGCCGCCACCATCTCTGGACAGCCAGATGGTGGTGTATCAGCCTGACCAGCCCCTGGAAGTACTCCCCCCACCCACCTACGAGCAGGAGCCATTGATGGATGTCAATGGGATATGGTACGACCGACCCCAGCCCGGTATCCGACGAGATCATCCCAGATTCCGTTGGTCGGTCGGAGGCACTAGTTCCCAGCAACAAATTCCAGTTCAGGGTGGCCAGTACGACCAACAGCGAGAGACTAACAAGCAGCCCTAGTTCCCGTCACACCAACAGTCATCACAGCAACAACAACATGGTTCTCATCCCTACCACCAGGGACAGTCTTGGAGGCAGCCTCAACAGCCTCAGCAGTATCACTCCTAGCAGTATCAGCCTCCTTATCTCTCACACCAGCAACAACAGCCTTATTACCAGCAAGGGCGCCCGTCAAGTTCTCATGGGCCTGCCAATGAGAACCCCGCCTTGGATGACTTAGCCCGCCTCATCTTCGATCAGTAGGCTACTTTCAGACGGGAGATGGACGAGTTCAGACATGAGATGAGAGAGATAGTGAAGGGGAAAGCCACCATTCCTCCACAGATAGAGCCGAACCCGAACAACCTCAAGAGGAAGTCTGAGCAGGTAGAGTTCACAGAGACCACCACTCCTAGTGATTCCCTTGGTGATATTACTGCATATATGTTTGATGCTGATTTTGTTACACTTAGGAGTGGTAGGATGCCAGTAGGCGGTGCCTCGTCTGAGCGACGATCCCATGCACCTTCAGGAGCGCCAGACGAGGAGGAGAGCGGCACTGATGTCGCTCGTACACATGATGATGATGGTGGTGCTTATTCCACCAAGGACGTTGATCCAGCCAACGGTACTGAGGCCATCGCTTCACCAGATGGAGGAGGTAGTACTGATGCCACCATTGTTGCTGAGCTAGAGAGCGGTACTGATGTCGCTATTCCAGATGTCGAGGGTGGTGCTGAGGCCATCATTTTCAGTTCTTCTATTCCTGCTATTTTTCCTGCTATTTATGTATCTCAGGACACTTCTGTGAATAAAGTAAATGGTTTATCATTTTCGGTTCCACCTGTGTTGATTGATGATTTGTGTGTGGATCTACTTTGCCTGAGCAGCATAGACCCGATCCTAGTCCTTCATCTGAGAAGGACCCAGCTATCTCCTTTCCCCAAGCACTCCGCTCGGCTAAGGGGACAAAAAAAGATCCAAAAAAGTCCCACCACCTAGAGTTCAGCCAGCAGATGATGGACCGATTTCATATACAGCTGACTCTACAGGAGGCCTTGGAGCACATCCCTCTCTTCCAGAGATCCCTCAAAGACAGACAGGACTACAGTTCGGAGGAAGAGGCGGAACCACCAGTCATAGATCCATGTGCTCACTCGCGCTATATGCTTTGCGATTTAGAACCGTCTGCCAGCCAAGAGGCCAGATGCAGGAGCCCCGTATGTCAGATGCCACATCCATGAGCAGAGGTTCGACCGTACTCTATTAGACAGCGGTTCTTCAATCAACCTACTTTCGACAGCCCTACTCGACCGATTCGAGTTGGGCCTGCTACGACAGAATAGGACGATCCTTTAGTTTGCTGATCGATCTGTCAAGAGGCCGAAGGGGTTGAAGGACATTGTCGTCACGATTTAGGGCCTGAAATTCTCCATGGACTTCATTGTGTTGGACATGGAGATCCCTGAGTCCGTGGCTGATACCCCTATCATTTTAGGATGCCCGTTCTTGTCCACAGCCAAGGCAGTGTCCGATCATGATTGCGGGAAGGTATACTTTCACGTCGAGGGCGAGAGTATACAAATGGAGATGATCGAGGAGACTAGAGCCAGAGATTCCACTTGCTAAGACCAGCCTTCATATTCAGAGCAGATGACAGAGGCAGGGCGAGACATCCACCAGGACTGTGATTTTTTTATTACAGACGACGAGGCAGTTTGAGCAGATCCAGCAGCACAGGCCATATTCTCACCTTCAGAGTTCGCTGATGCATAGATGCCAGCAGAGGAGAGCTTGGAGAGCACATTCCTGGTCCAGGATACATCTCAGGCAGCAGAGCCGGTTCCCGATCGTGAGGCAGATGATTTTGTTGATACTGATACAGATCCCTCGGAGTCATACATAGATTGGGCAGAGTTTGATGATTTGATTCCTTGTCTGATTTCCCCAGAGCCTACAGCTAGGGTGGAGGTTGATTCCATGCAGAGCAGAGACACACCAGCCGAGCTGTCTTCACTAGATTCAGATTCAGATGTTCAGCGAGAGTTCTCATTCTCCCATGCAGATTTGGTCACGTTCACTCAGACTTTTTAGAGGCTAGATCCGCCAGCACCCACTTGTCTAGAGCTGAAGCCTTTGCCATCATCGCTGAAGTATAAGTTCCTTACGGGTGAGCATGAGATGTACCCAACCATTATCTCAACAGATTTGACTGGAGAGCAAGAATCCCGTCTGATGGGGGTTCTTGAAAAGAAACGCAAGGTGATTGGATAGAGCATAGCCGATCTCTAGGGGATAAGTCCGGCCCTGTGCTCCCACCATATCTATCTCGAGGAGGACGCGAAGCCGTTGCGTGAGTTCCAGCAGCGACTGAACCCGAACCTTCGAGATGTTGTCATGAAGGAGATCTCGAAATGGTGGAGCGCCGATTTTATCTACCCCATCTCTAACTCCAAGTGGGTTAGTCCATTGCATGTGGTACCCAAGAAGACGGGCATCACCACGGTTGTTAGTGAGTTGTGAGAGGAGATCGCTACCTGGGTACCCACTTCTTGGCAGGTTTGTGTGGACTACAGACGATTGAACCAGGCCACCAAGAAGGATCATTTCCTGCTGTCTTTTATTGATCAGATTATAGAGAGGCTAGCAGGGAAGAGCCATTACTGTTTCTTGTACGGGTTCTCCGGATATAGTCAGGTGGCCATTGCGCCCGAGGACCAAGACAAGACCACCTTCACCTGTCCCTTTGGGACATATGATTTCAGACGGATGCCCTTTGGTCTATGTAATGCTCCGGCGACATTCCAGAGGTGCATGTTGTCCATCTTTTCGGACATGGTGGGTGAGTTCTTGGAGGTCTTCATGGACGACTTCTCGGTCTACGGCAACGGGTTCGATGTTTGTCTTGACTGCCTAGATCGCGTCCTCTAGCGATGCATTGAGGTTCATCTGGTGCATTCATGGGAGAAGAGTCACTTCATGGTGACTCAGGAGACGGTACTTGGCCATATCATCTCCAACAGGGGCATGGAGGTTGATCTGGCCAAGGTGGATATTATTAGGAAACTCAGTCCACCATCCAACTTGTGGCAATTACGGTCTTTTCTGGGGCATGTCGGTTTCTACAGACGATTCATACATGATTTCAGCAGGATTGCTCGACCGTTGACTGATATGCTGATGAAAGACACCGAGTTCATTGTGGATGATAAGTGTCTAGCGTCATTTGAGACTCTCAAGAGTCTAGTTGTTGAGGCTCCTGTTCTCCAACCCCTGATTGGTCTCTACCATTCGAGATCATGACGGATGCCTCTGATTTTGCCGTAGGGGTCGTGCTGGGACAGAGGAGGGATGGAGTCCCCTTTGCTATTCACTACGCTAGCTGGACTTTGGATGCAGCTTAGCGGAACTACACCGTCACTGAGAAGGAGATGCTAGCCATAGTGTTCACCCTAGATAAGTTCGGATCGTACGTCATTGGATCTAAGGTGACCATATATACTGATCATACCGCCATCAGGTACCTCATGGCAAAGAAGGATGCTAGAGCCTGATTGACCAGATGGATCCTTCTACTCCAGGAGTTTGACATAGAGATTAAGGATAAGCCTGGAGTCAAGAATGTGGTGGCGGATCATCTCTCCTGATTGGAGTTTCTTGAGGATTCTGAGCAGATCGAGCCTATTTGTGAGACCTTCCCAGATGAGGCGATCCTTGCTATCGCCTCTCTCTTGTGGTACGTCGATATTGTGAACTATCTTGTTGCCAAGATAGTTCCACAAGATTGG
The DNA here is from genome assembly GCA_037367405.1 of Ottelia alismoides. NCBI lineage: Eukaryota > Viridiplantae > Streptophyta > Magnoliopsida > Alismatales > Hydrocharitaceae > Ottelia > Ottelia alismoides. The sequence goes on along the minus strand of JAZKJV010010860.1, from coordinate 316,873 downwards.
CCCAGGCAGCGACTTGAGACCTTCCTCGCGAAGGCCAAGTTCTACCATTGGGAGGAGCCCGTCCTTTATCATGAAGGAGGGGGTAGCGTCTGGCGTCGGTGCATTCCTCAGGAGGAGCACCATAGAATCCTCACTTACTGCCACAAGCTTGAGGCTGGAGGACATCACTTTGGGAGGAGAACACATAGAAAGTGCTCCAATCCGGCCTATGGTGGCCTACCCTCTTCAAGGACTCTGAAGAATTCGTGAAGAGGTATACTGACTGTCAGTGGATGGGCACTTGTGGACAGCGTGATATGATACTGATGCAGCCCATTCACTTTTGTGAGGTTTTTGACGCATGGGGCATCGATTTCATGGGTCCATTCCCTAAGAGTCAGGGATTCGAGTACATTCTATTGGTCATTGATTATGTTAGTCGTTGGGTTGAGGCCATCCCTGCCCAAACCGCAGATGCTAGGACTATTTGCCGATTTTTGAGGAAGAATATCATTTCACGGTTTGAGGTGCCTAGAGTTTTGATATCTGACGGGGGGGTCTCATTTCATCAACGATAAGGTAAAGGCCCTTGCTAGCGTGTTCATCATAGACCATCGAGTAGCTACACCGTATCATCCTCAGACCAATGGTCTTGCTGAAGTGTCGAACAAGGAGATCAAGACTATTCTACAGAAGGTCGTCCGCCCTGACCGAAAGGATTGATCACAGCTTTTGGACTCGTTCTTGTGGGTATATCGGACGTCCTTTAAGACACCTTTAGGTACATCTCCCTTTCGCCTCGTTTATGGCAGGCCCTGCCATTTACCTGTTGAGCTGAGACATAGGTCACTTTGGGCAGTCACTGATATACTTCTAGATCAAGTGAGCGTATGAGATCAGAGGAGGGCAGAGTTAGCAGCCCTGGAGGAGCTTCGTGATACATCCTTTTCGAGCAGCCTACAATATAAGGAGAGAGTGAAGGAGTGGCATGATTCTCATATCAGCCACAAGTAGTTTGAGCCAGGATAACGAGTATGGTTGTTCGATGCCAGGTTGAGATTATTTATAGGGAAGCTACAGAGCAAATGGAAGGGACCCTATCTGGTCCGAAAGGTACACGACAATGGAAGCATCGACATATCTGAGTGGTCATCTGAGAGTACCTTTCGCGTTAACGGGAAGCGGCTCAAACCATATCGAGATCATGAGCTGCTGGTTGTTGACGTTGCCCCTATTCACTTTGCGTGAGATGTGGTCCCTTGACTCACATCTATTGCATCTCACGCCTGATTTTCACCGTTCTCCCGACTTGTATAGATCCAGATGTCCATATCACACTATTCTTCAGTCCAACACCCCATTTGTATTTTTGATTATGTTATACTTAGGGTGCACTTTACCCTAAGTATAGGGGGGATGTGAGACTTTTGATTTCCTTTTGATTCTTTTCTACCTCTGTTTTGCTGCCTATACTTAGGGATATTTTACCCTAAGTATAGGGGAGGTAGACCCTGTACATTCTCCACTCAGATTTCCCTTTGTGTACAGCCTGCTATACTTAGGATTACTTGATCCTAAATATAGGGGGAGACCCCGAGCTTCCTTTTCATTTCTATTCTTGCATTCATCTTTGTATATAGCATTTCTTTTCACTTCCCTATACTAAGCACGAGTTATGTCTTCTTCATCGCTCTTGGTTCACTCTGAGGACATCGTTTGAGCTAAGTATAGGGGGCGTCGTATATATATCATATATACTTTAGCCTTAACTCGTACTTTGTGTGAGTGTGTTAATAAATAAAAATGGCTAAAATCTTTAAAAATCCATAAACATTAAAAATGTTTTCTTGTACGTAAAATTCTTTATTGCACATACATAGCTATTTATACAAATTATTTTTGTAAAAATGTTTGTAAAAATCTTTTGTGTAAAGAGGTTGTAAATATTTTTCATATCAAAATTATGTATATAGTACAAACTTTTTGTAAAATGTTAGAAAAATAAAAAGTTTGCAAAAACCTTGTGTAAATCTGTGTAAATATTTTGCAAAACTTCTGCATTCATGCATACATCCATGTTTTCCAACATTTTGCAAAAAACTTTGCATCTTTTCAAAATTTTTTTAAAAATAGCATGTTTGTAAAATACTTGTATAGTTTTTCTTGAATCATAGTTGACATTTAAATTAGCCTGGAATTAAATTGAAAAATGGAGCTTGGTTAAGATCTTAATCCACCTAATTCTAAGAGGAACCTTATAGGGCTTAGGGTTGAGACTTTTCAGGCCTATGGTGACTTAATTCTTTGAGTCCACTAGGCTATGATCATATGTCATCTTGATGAGCCTAAGTAGAACACTTAACAACGCACACGTGACTCTTACAGACAATGGATTTACTTGGACTAGCACTTTACACCTAGCTCTCTAAAATGAGGTGGTGAGGAGGCAGTCTTCTTTGATTTGGGGTAGCATATGAGGGTAGTACTTCTAGGCGGAACCTCTCTTCTTCTTATAGTGAAGGAAGTGCGTCCCAACTTGGTCTGGTAGCCGTGAGGTCTAACGACATGAGTTGTGGGTTGCAATAATGCTTCAAAATAGGGATAGTCTACTGGCTCAAGAGGAAAAACTCCTTATGTATATATGCTGCACTTTGTAGATACGTTGTAAATATGCACATAAAAAAGGCAAAAAGAAAAGAATAACTCCAAAAAAGTGGCGGGTCTGAGAGAAAATGATAATCCCACCGGAGTGTATATAGTTCAATAAAGCAAAGCTTATGTTATCCATGTTCCATCTCATGAAGCTTGCAGTAGGGAGACTTAGCTACAATGGTTGAGCTCCCAAGGATACATGGCTACACTGGCCATGGCCCATTCTCTTCTTCCTCCTCTTCTTGAGCCGGTTGAACTTGAACTTAGAAGAGAATACCCCGCTCCTCGAGGAAAGAGTTGCCAGACTAGGGTACTAGAGTTACCTTGTTGAGGGGGGTTGTCACTTTGCTATTTCTGAGGTGGAGAGCTATACCTCACTTACACCGTACAAGAAAAGACTCATGGTCATCAGAGTTTGTGTATGTAGACTTGTTCTGATCTGGATTGTTGAGGAGTCTTGACCATAGATTAAGTGGAACTTAGAGGCTGTTAAGTTTTAAACCTAAGTCCAAATAAGGTTCCGACCAAGTAATAATCCAAAGATCTGACTGAGCTCCATACTTCAATTTAATGAAAACAAGTTTAATAATCATCATTGATTCCTTTTTCTTTCCCTTCTTTTTCTTTCCTTTTCTTTTTGCACTTCTTTTTCAAATAAGTGTTTGCTAAGGTACTAGCAAAAGTAAAGTATAGGGGGTGATGAATACTCATTCATCACTCTTTATTCTTTTATTTTAGCTATTTATCTTTGCAAAACACCATGTACATAGCTGTAAATACAATAAATTACCAATAGGCATGCTTTGTGTAAATATCAATAATTAGCATGTTTTTGTGCAAAAATAAAAGAATAAAGAAATAAAGAAAAAGAGAGAAATATTTAGAATAAATATTGAGTGACCTAAACCCAAGAGAGGGCTCAAATATGGGTCTGATCGTCAAATAAAATAAGTAGAGAGAGATAGGGCCATTCAACCTTGTGTAAAACCCCCTCTTATGTATATATTTTATTTTCATAAAATAAAAATATAAATGTGTTTATATCATTTTGTATATATTTCTAAAAATAAAATAAAAATGAGAAAAATCAAATAAAATAAAAAATAAAACACTTTCTCTCTCTACCTTGTATATATACCATATATATGTGTATCAAACCACTATTTATTTCACCCTTGTAAATAAACAATAAAAATAAAATTAAAATTATTTTATATCCAAAATTTTATGTTGTAAATAAATAAAATATAAAATTGGGATTTTTATACAAAGATACAATAAAAATAAAAGTATAAAATACATAGGTATTTTATACTTGTATATAAAATAATATAATTAATTTATTTTTCAAAAAAATAAATGAAAATCACTAAAAAATAGTTTGAAAATAAATAAACATTTTTTATTTTGTAAATATTTTCAAATAAAATCATTTTCTATTTTTAAATGAATTTCCAAATCTTTTTGACCCTGGATTTTTGTGATTGGTCCAAAGGGGATTGTTGAGCCCTGGTCAACTCTCCCCCTCGGATCCCTTCTTCACGGATCTCGCTCACTGACCCGACATCTCCCATTTTTCTAGAGAGGATTCGAGACCTTTTAACCCCGATTTCTTCACCCGCTTGTTCTCCATGGATCATACACCTTCGCGGATCCCTAGGAGAGATCAGAGCTGCCTCGGATTGCGCACCCTCGCCCGTTCTTCCATGTCACATGGGACATATATAAAGACTTTCATTTCGACTCCCAGAGCGTCAGCTCGCGCCACAAGCCCTAAATCCAACCTAGAGAGCCTCCTCTCGGTGACAGCGAACGAAACCACTCTTTGGTGGCCGGATTAGGTGCCTGTAGCCGACGCTCGACGAACGTAGCCGGAGCACCGCCATGTAAGAGCCTCCCAGCCCGCCGCAGCTCGGTCGAGGCGACGACCCCCTTCGCCGCACCCTCCTAGAGCTCAGGATCGACCTCCAATCATCAGGTAGACACTTCATCATCCTGAGTTCCGTTTATCCTTGATTCTTCATATTTCGCTCCGCCGGCTCTGACCTAGTGGTCGGAGCTCTGCCTATCATCTATAACCACTCAGATCGAACCCCCGTGCCACCGTCATCCTTCTCCCATCATCTGACCACCTCGAGTTTGGCTAGTCGAGCCAGGATTGAGCTAGGCTCCTTCCTCCGCCTTCGCCGGAGACATCCTCCGCCATTCCACGCCGTTTCTCGTTGTTGTTTGTCCAATAACCCCCGCCGGAGTTCCCCTCCGAGCAAAAGCTTTCATCTGCATGTCCATAAGCGTCAGATTGCCCCCAACTCGCGTTCATCACCCTCATTGGAGACGTCCCAGGTCGCACTACCCCTTCCCGGATATCTGGCGGTTGACGACTCTATTAGCCATTGCCACCAGACGCGGAGGGACGAGCGAGTCGAACCCCTCTCTCTGATCATCCATTGGATGCTCGGATCTCCTTCAGTTCACCGGTGAACCTCGCTAGGGAGGAGTTCTTCCAGACCTCTTCTCCACCGTCAGATTGAGCCCATTCGCCAGATGCCATTTGAGCCGTCAGTGCCCTGCTACTGACAGACCGTTAGATACCAGATCTAACGGCCACGTGCGCCTCACGTCTGCCATCTCGTCAGGACCATCCGATGTACCAGGCGTCAGCATCTCCACCATACGCCCGCAACCACTGACCGCCTACCACTTGTCCATCACATGACCTGCACGCATCTTGGCTGGGTAATTTGCGCCATACCCCTTGTAGTTCTTTTTGTTCTTGTTTAGTTTATTAAATAAATTAGCACTCTAGGACATTTTGCATGTTAACACCTGCTGTCTTTCTTATTTGTACTTTGGTCCTCCTTTTGTGGTCGCACGTGCTTCGTCACGTGCATATGTGGAACAATTGCATGTATGCCCTCAGGGTTTATGAGTGTTATGCTTTGATTAGATAGTTTTATATATTTGCACTTATACCCCTGTGCGTGACTTTTTGGACATGTGCTGGAATTGACGTGAAATTTGCAGTAGGCCCCTCAAACTTTCAAATCCTATTATTGTTTAGTCCTAGAAATTAGTTTTTATTGCATAATGGTCCCTGTATGCTGTGCATGTTTTATTGGTTGAATAAAATAGCAAATTGACTCCAAATCTCGTGAAATTTGGATATGAGGTCCCTGCCAATGTGTAAAAATTTCATTGAATTTCTTGTACATTTTTGTTTTGATTATTTATTTTTAAAAATAAAAAAACCTTGCTTTTTGCTACTGTCTAACTTTAAAAATCAACTAAAAATATTTAAAAGCCCCCAAAAATTCTGAAAAAATACCTTGTGCTGCTTTTGTGGTGTTTTTATTTCTATCCAATTTTTGTCTCTTTTGGATTTATAAAACCCCTAAAAATTGAAAACCCTAAAAAACTTATAAAAATTATTAAAAATTATTAAAAAAATAAAAAAATGCAATTTCTTTTCCATTAGTTAGGTTTTTATTTTTACTTTAACATAAAATTGCCATGGAATTTTATAGGATATTTAGTTAATTTTAAATAGCCTTTAGATTTTGGCTGCACATTATCCTTCATTTTTTGCCTTATTTCATTTTTAGAAAATTCACTAAAAATCCTAAAAATCTGAGAAAATTATCAAAAGCACTTGAAAATTTATAAAATCCAAAATTATTTTTATTTTGATTTTCTGACTTGTTTTTATGTGTTTAATAATTCCATGATTGTGCTTTTTCCCTTTCTTTTATATTTTCTTTATAATTAAAAATAACAAAAAAATTAAAAATTTAAAAATCCACCAAAAATATTTTATTTCTTTTTACTTTGATTTTTGACTACTTCGTAGGCTCTAAGTCGATCTGTGTACCTTGAGCTCGACCTTGGTTGCTATACCAGGTTAAATAAAATAGTGAGACCGCTATTTGGCTTGATTTGTTGATTTCTTTTATTTGGTGGTCTTGATTTTCTTATTGACTGAGCTTCGCGGTTCGGGTCGCAACGACCCTTATTTTTACCTTTACCCGGATCACGAAGTATCTCGTCATCACTACACATTAAGGTGTGCTAGCATTCTCAACACGACTAGTACAAAGGATCGTGTTGTCTATCTCAGCTCTAATCTTGTGCACATCTTCATATTCGAAATCTAGGGGACTCTCTTCGTAAAGTAGTTCCATCGTCTTCATTACATATACACCATAGTCGAGACTTTGAGCATGTTGTTGTGGATAATCTTTGACAAATAGAGTTTCCCAGTGTATTAAGAAGTCATCCACTATATTTGTGCTAAAATATATTCTGATACCCATCCAACATGCACATATAAAAAGTGTTATTAATTATATATTATTAATTTTATGTAGCATAGAAATTCAAATATATTAAGCACATTGTTTCCTTACCCATTTGAAGAGGTCCTTTTTATGTTGCTTGTTTCCATTCATGGAATTGAATGAAATGCTTTTTGGCTGCAAAATCTGTCACTAGAAGATGCCAGTGATTTCTGGTGTGCATTACCGTGAATACCTTCAAAATTCCCATCATTCTTTCTTCTTTGGTGTCATATAATCTCTCCAAATTTTCAAAGTCATCATCTATACCGGCTTCTACATTGTTGAGGAAGTATTGCTGAAAAGATATAGATAAAATCAATAACCACTTTGTACATTAAAATAAACTTTATTTAATATATTATAATTCTCACCATTTTGTACAATGGAGTGAACAAATATGGAAGTGGTTCGTTTTCTTTGCAATGCCGATGACTCAATATATCCATGAACATGATAATAATCTACAAACAGTTATAATTCATCAGAAAATAAAAATGATCAAGTTTTCTCAAAATATGTTGCGTTCAATCTAGAAAAGAATAAATATATTATAGTTTATCATAGTATGCCTGAAAAGCTTTCAATTTTTAAGTAACAAATATAAATACTTGTCTGCTGGATCTCTCAGAAATTCTTGAATTCTTGATCGAACCTCCTCAGAGCTATCATTGTATCTAATAAAATCTGTGAGCGGATCGCACAGATACTAAAGTATATATTTTGTTAGTATTAGAATGTAAAAGTTTTTTTCAACATAAAGATTAGATCTAACCTCTGTTTCGCGGTCAATAATACAACTTGAAATGCTGCTCTTCTTTGTATCCCTTTTTTCTTCCCAATTGTTGTTGTACTTTCAATTCCAATACGACGTGTTTCACTCCTTACCTTAACCCTCTTTGCCATTAAGCTTGGACTGATAGCAGATTTCTGTTTTTTCGCTTCTTTGCTGTATTTTTTTCATTTCCTTGGCTTGTTCAAAATCAAAATCAATTCCAAGTTCAAAAGTTGGGCACCCATTATACACGGGTCTGTTATCACCTTCTTGATTGTCTTTTGTTTTTTCAATATCCATGTCGATGGTCTCATTCCCAATGATAGGCTTTGCCCTAATATTGTCACTCTCATTGTCTTGATGATTAATCTCAATCTGACTATCATCATTTCTTTTTTCAACTGAAGCAGACTCATCAAAATGTTCCTTTTCGCTATCTAAAGTGTTATTATTAGCATGATCATCATTTTCATTTTGATTCTCATCGTTCTCTACTATTGATGCACCATCCATGCAAATACCTTACTCTTCTACAAAACTCTGTTTGTCCTTTTCTCCAAACTGAATCCTTTTTTATTCCAGCAGTGCCCTCAACATTTTATTCTCATCCTCAGGAGTCCTTAAATGGTCATTGTTATTTGAAACCATTTCTGTTTTTTCATTTCTCAATCTTGAAGCTTCCAATTCTAATACCTTCCTGGTCAGAACTTTAATTTCTGCCTTATATTCACTGCATTTTCAATTTTCATTATTTTTTGTACCTCGACTTTATTGCTTTTTGAATATTTCCATTCTATCATATCAAACTTTTTATCTTTCTCGAGTCTTCCTCTTTTCAAAGGACCATCTTCAGGCATGGGAATGGGTGTATTAATAATAATATTTGGTTTCTGTATTGAGAACCCATTCATTGTGAACTTCTCAAATAGAAATACGTATTCATCATGTCCAATTCTCACTATTTCTATTTTTCCATGCTGCATTGAAATCTGTATCTATTCATGAATATGCAACAAATTTTTGGAATTTATTAATTTTTATTATTTATAATATAAATGATGTGTAGAATTACTTGGTCATTTGTTAAAGATACTAATCGTCTTGTCAGACTTTTTATTGAGCCGGACCACTTCTGGATGCTTTGTCGAAGATCACGGCTTATGACCATATCTTTGTAACAGTACTCCAGCATCCATACCTATTACAAGGAACTTATGAAGAATCTATTAAAGAATAATGAACACTTATCATGTATAAATACTTACATAGAGGCAAGCTACACATCAAGTAAGGTATCCAAGGGTAATACGCGCTGCACCTCGACGTCTCTGGTTTATTCTATTAACGATATCATCTATGTTAAATAGAATCAATCGTGCAACTGCATCAGACCAATTGAAAAACCTTGTATCTTCCAGCGACTCCACATAGTGCAAAAGATCCTTTGGAAAGGAATATGTTGAATCCGGAAAAAGAAATGTGCAAAACATTAACAATATTAGGCATGCCACATAAATAGCGACCGAGTTATCATCATCGTAGTGGTAGTACTCAGTCAGTACGCTAACAAGTTTACGCCGGTTGAAAATCATGCCTTTATCGAACATCTCATTAGTTATATAGCTTCTCCACTGCAAATGTATTCCACGTACTGAAATTGTATACCCCGAACTCGGAATACCAAGTATAACTCCAATGTCGTCATCACTAAAGTTTAAAATCTTGTTCCCAAATCTGAAATTCCTTCCTTCTTGATATTGCTCTACAATCCACTGAAGATTTTTCCGCTCTATTTCAATGCTCCCAATATTAATAAGTCTTGAAAAAGCAGTCTTGTTAATTAGTGCTTGTTGTTTCGGATTTGGACGATGACTATCAATAAACTGCACGAAGTGATCTATAAAACACCTATGTTGGAAGTATCCCTTGCCTGTACAATAAGAGTTGTGTTGTCATTTAATTATTATAATCAAAGCATACTTAATCAATGCATTATTTCTCCCTTACATCCAATTTTATCAGAAGAGTTATCCCCCACATTAGTTTTCGAATCAATTTGTGTTCTTCTTCCTTTAATCATCTTCATAGAACTCTTTTCTGATATTTTAACAGAGTTTTGCTTAGAATCATAGTAAACAATTTAAAGATGAAAAACAAAATATTATTCTTTTGTACCTCTGTTTGGCTGGATATTCTTCCTTTTCAATAATGCAACATCAGATGGATCCATTTCATTACCACTATCCTCGCTTGTATCGTTACAATCAAAATCTGTGCTGCTCATTTTGTTCCTGTAAACAAATTTGTCTGAAAATTTTTTTTACCTGCTATAGTATTTTGTATAAGAAAATCTCTAATAAAGTAATGTTTATATATTTTTTCAGCCATTCAACTAAATAAGATGCTGAGATAATGTCAAACATTTTTAATTTATCTTTCTGATATTTTTATACAATTAAAAAATTTACTTTTTTTTCTGGATCAATGATCTTATGCTTTTTCTGAAAGTACAAACATCTCATTTTTAGTCATAACCATCCTAAATATATTCTTATACATTCACAATAGTTTCATCATCTATACCATAAACCATATTTTTTATTTTTATAAGTTCAACATAAAAAATTTTTACTAAGAGATCAAAAATTGAATGATAACCTGAATGCTAACCTCTATGTTGTACAGATGATCGCGAAGTGCTTTTCGCTTCAAGGAATCGTGTAATGCTGTATTCCGTGTTTTTGCTTCTTGCTCCAGATCCTTCTTCGTCTATTCGTCAGAGTCGGTAGAGTTTCCCTGCTTCTCGGGTGAGTAGTAACTCTCTCCCTCTCTTTCGCTCTCTCTGTCTATCTCGAGTGCGAGGGTTATGGGGTGGCGGACTTCTCGGAAGTAATTATCCTATTTACTCAAATTAGTTCCACGTCGCATCTGTCCAACTAAGCCTATTTTTCCTATTATTAAATTACACAAGGACAATTTTATTTGACGAGAGTCTTATGTTTTGTTTTTTAACAGTAGTATTTGTACTCTATCGGTTGATTTTGTATTCAAAATACTAAACAACGTTACCTTTATAACATACGATGGTTTAATTGTGTTTGCAATCTTTTTATTAATTAATATATTATAGCTACAATACGTTATTAATCAGATATTTAGATTGTATTTTTTCCTATTAAATCTGCCGATTTTTGTACGATTTTATATTATGAAACATTACTTTGTATAATACTTCCAATATAATGTAAACAAATTTAATGGATTTTTACATAAAACCGTGATCTTCCAGTACCATTATTCCATGTACAGTCATCCATTAAATTTAGGGATTGTTTGATAGCATTACTTTAAAAAATACGTCTTTCATAGTACGTGACCAATTTCTTTTGTATTTCATAATATTGTTGTATACCACATACGTTCTTCATTTGTATATCTAATGATTGTTTTGTACAATACACATGTATAATTGTATTCGAAACACCCAGTATTTGAAGCATGCTTTTATAACCTCTTGTATCAAATTTGCTTTTTTGATAATCAGTCAACCCCTTAAATAGAAATTTCGTTATTAGAACCCCCATAATTATAGGAACAAATAGTTAAAGCATTTCCTTAAAATATCATCTGATGAAAACCGTAATATTTCGTTTTGTATATTTTATATCTCACTTTTCGGAATCATGTTTTGATTTGTATTTTAAATTGTTTCTTTGTAGGATATATACATTATTTTGTACACAAAAACACACGTTCTTCACTCATTTTTGTCACGTTCTAAAATGTGAAATTTCTTTATTAGACATCCCGTAATTTGAGGAAACGATAGTTATTGTTAATCTGATTTTTGTAGAATAGGATGGTTTTAATCATATCCGTTGAAATTAGATCTGATAGTTAGAATGCTTGGCCTTCCATTCCTTATGAATGGAAGGACCATGTCCCATTTGAAAGGCCCCCTTTATATATATATATATTATATATATATATATAGAGAGAGAGAGAGAGAGAGAGAGAGAGAGAGAGAGAGAGAGGGAGCGGGGGGGGGGGGGGGGAGGGTTGATCGGAGCCCATTATGGGAAGGTGAGAGCAGTCACTACACACTGTTTGATTCTAAAATACATCAACGGTTCAGATTGGAACAACCTAGAGGGGAACATGTGACGCTAGCCATTTCCGTACAACCACTTCTCTCACAGCACCCACGGCGGCTCCTACCACCCAACTCGACCTCCATCCTCCGGCTTGCCGCTGCAAAAGGCTGCGACTTCTCCGTGTGCTCCTCCCTCATTCTCAGTATGCTCACGCTCTGGACGACTTGGTTCTAGAGCGTTAGCATATTGAAAATGAGGGAGGAGCACACGGAGAAGTCGCAGCCTTTTGCAGCGGCAAGCCGGAGGATGGAGGTCGAGTTGGGTGGTAGGAGCCGCCGTAGGTGCTGTGAGAGAAGTGGTTGTACGGAAATGGGTAGGGTCACATGTTCCCCTCTAGGCTGTTCCAATCTAAACAGTTGATGTATTTTAGAATCGAACGGTGTGTAGTGACTGCTCTCACCTTCTCATAATGGGCTCCTCTCATAGGATCAGCCCTCTCTCTCTTTATATATATATATATATATATATATATATATATATATATATATATATATATATAAAGTTGGACAGCATGAGTGAATAGTTCGTGGACTTGGTGGATGAACTTAACTTCCAAAGTGAAACCTATCCTGATAACAAGTGAGCCAAGCCCGACACGATAGTAAATAGGCTTGCACGGGCTTTGAAATCTGTGGGTATGGGCTTTTGTATATAGCTAAATGTGCCAGTCCGAACTGCTTGATTTCTGTGAAGTTTTCATGTAAAGTGGTAGGGGGTAATCGGCTAGAACATTCATTGGGGTTTTTGTAATGCTGTCATGATTTTGGTCGTCATAGATTTTAAAATCAATTAATATCTCTACTGTTCCATCATGTAGGATGAGCTGTGTTTTCTCAAAACTTCCACTGCCTTATTTAAATCGGGAAGAATGATTGAGAAGATGCTAAAGGACATGATGGGCCCTTAAATAATTAGTGAAAGAATTTAATAAATGGGCCTTTAAAGGTATCAATGGGCTGGAAGGAATCGCACCGTATTAGATTGGATCCCACCCACCATTGTATGTGTGCACTTATTTCCATGTCAGTGTCAAATTTCAGAAGTATTTGTCATAAGCACATATGTAACATAGGTTTATGGCCACATATATTTTTGAACGCCATCATTGTATCTAGAGGCGGAGCCAGAAAAATTGCATAGGTGGGGCTGATGTTTAGTCAAGCATATAAATAATTGAAACTACTAATGTTAAGGTACATAGATTTAAAAGTGATGGATAAACTTACATAATTTATCGAAGCTGCGCTCGACGATTTTTCATTACATAGAAATCATCAATGACTTCTTCCACAGTGATATTTTCTGCTATTTCCTTTTCGATGTAAACAATCATACAACTACTTAAAAATCCATCTTCCATCTTATTTCGAAGTCGTGTCTTCACGAGATTCATAGTTGAAAATGCGCGTTCAGTTGTAGCAGTTGAAACGGAAAGAGTCAAGATAAGTCGGATCAATATGTCAGTCAAATAATAGACTCGTGACTTTTTAGTTTCTGCTAATGCTCGACATAGTTCAGATATTCTACTCAAATGCTTCATCTTTGGATGATTAGGAACATCAAATTGATATTACATCAACTGAAAACGTAGCAAGTCACTTTCACTATCAGAGAAATCTTGTGGATAATATTTTGCTGCAAGAAAGCAAATATCATTTATATACAATTTTGATAACCATCTTTTGGGTCTAGTGCAGAACTGAGACGTAAGAGCTCCATAGATGTATCGTTAAATCTGTGATCTAACTCTTGAAGTTGTGAATCTAATGTAGCCATAAAAATATCCACCTGATAATGATGTTCAAGTGTAATGTTGCTTTTCTCATGACGAGAACGAGCTCTGCTAGAATAAGGAAGACTCATATCTGGAATATCAATATTTTGCTTTGAGCAAAATGATTGTACATTATCAAAGAATTTATTCCAGCCATTTCCATGCATGTCTTGAATAAGTGATCTAGTATTTGAAACCAAAGTCATCGCATTCAGAACATCTTGATCGATATTTTGCAATGCACGGCATAAGACATCCATATATCCCAGAGTATCCTTCATCAAATGCCAAATAAATATAAATTCAAAGGACGTTATTGAATCATAAGCAGCATCAGCATCCCCACGTTGAGAATAAGTAGAACCACCTTTCACAATATGATTTAGTACAAGGCATGCCGAATCAAACAACCTTATCATGCTAGAAATTGTATGGAAATGAGATCCCCATCTAGTATCTCCTGCACGTTGTAGTGTCCCAATCTGATTAATACCTCTTCCTGTTTCCATCTCATTAGCTGCAATTTTTCCAACCAATTTAGATGCTTGAACATCTTGTAATTCATCATTCCTCTTACTAGAAGAACTAAATGATAAATGTTAACTTTGAGAAAAATTGATGAACAAAAATAACTTCTCTTGATGCTGCAACTAATGCTAATTGGAGTCTGTGAGCAAAACAATGCACATAATATGCATACTTGCAATCCATACTAAAGAGTGCTTGTAGTCCCCTCCATTCTCCACGCATGTTACTTGCACCATCATAACCTTGTCCACGCATATCTTGAATACTGAGATTATGGTGAGAAAGGACATCTGAAATCTTCTTTTTTAATGTAGCAGCACTTGTATCTTTGACATGAACAATATCCAAAAATCTTTCTCTAATAAAGCCATTAATATCAACAAAGCGGATGACGATAACCATTTGTTCTCTCTTAGATTCATCACGAGCTTCATCAACAACAATACAATATTTTGCATTTCCAATCTCATTGCGAATAGCCTTTTGTACTATAATTGAAATAATATACAATATCTCCTTCTGAATTGTTGGAGATGTATATTTTGCATTTTAGGGGTATTATCTAAAACAACTTTGGCAACTTCTTCATTATACGATGCCAATAGCTTAATCATTTCAATATAATTTCCTTGATTCTTTGAATCTGTAGATTCATCATGCCCTCTAAATGCACATGCTTGAAAGGCCAACCATCTAGCACAATCAATTGATGTCTTCAATCGTAGCCTGTTGCATTTAATCTCTTCTGTTGTCTATCGATGTATCACATTATCAATATGCCTTGTTTGAATAATCAAATCTTTGCAAGCTTGTTCAGCTATATTATGAAGTGAGCATGGATCGCTTCCAATATGATGTAAAAATGCACAATCTTTTCCTCAAATTTTTTCCAATTGCGAAAACCATCAATCGTAAAGACATTTGATCCAAATCGTCCAGTGGATATTTTATTAAAAACAAAACATGGCAAACAAAATGTTGCATCTTTGATTGGAGAATATTCCAACCATGAAGGATATTTCTGAAACCAAGATGCTTGAAATTGATGTTGATGATTTTCACGATCAGATGAGGGATATTCTAAAAGGTAATGCTGATATAGTCCACTATTTATATATGCACGTCGAATTTTATCCCTCTCATTAGCTGGATATTCCCAAATTTGACGACGCAATCCCAGATCACGAACAATAGAAGATTCGTCAACAAGTTCATTTTGCACTTCTCGTGGATAATTTTGAGCAAATATATCAGAAGGAGATGGATCAATTGTAGGAGGCAGACCATCATGTGGGACAGGTGTGCAATTTGCAGAATATTGATGTACATCTTTATCATAAATATCAACTCTTGGTTTCTTAAAATAGGAGTCGATTGTTCTTTTAGCCATGATCAAACCTAATTTTACATGAAAAAATCAATAATTTATAGAATGTAGTCTCCAAAATGTATGGTAGATAATCGAGTAATAATAATATATTCCCCTATAAAAATGCATAAAATGGTGAATTCTAATGTTTGATTTTTTCTAGTATTTCTAAGAACAATAAAATATGATAAATATATTGAATTATAAAGAGCTTTAAAAGGAAGAAAACACCATCCTGCACACAAAAAGAAAGGAGAATGACTCAACAGGGAGTGTGACGACAGTCAAAGAGCACTTCGTCGCTTGAACTCGTAACATCAACAAATTGATTTGTCGATATATACCGATATAAGAACATTTTTATTTGATGTACTTTCACAGGTAAATGAGTATAAGTGCAGGTTGAAATCGTTCCAGTCTTACTCTTATAACAAATCATAACAAATTAAAAATTAAAGCATGTATTAAACCCAATGATTCAAATAATCAGTTCTTCACTTCACAAAAAATTCAACCAAACATGAAAAGAACGAGAACGAAGTAAAAAGATTTATATGTACGGAGATAACATGACTACATTTCATTGTAAAGAACGTCAAAATCATGGTATAGATTACTCCAAATGCAATCTAAGATAGAATAAAGATCAAAAGATCAAAGAAAATGAAGGCAGGTGATTGATGACCTCTCAAGCAGCAATGCACATGTTCCTCGTCAACCAATGCATCATGTGTCGGCTCTTCCTATGGCTCTGATCCTACAGAATCACCGCAAATCAGAAATTCTAATTAAGATCATGAATCCTGATTGCGTTTAAATGCAAAAAAATACGAACTTTCTTCTCGAGTCCCGTCGTAAGTTGGTGCAAAATCTGTAGAGGATGATTCTGTAGTGCAGCCGTAAAGGAGAGATGCAGGGGCTCGTGGCTGTGATGTTGCTGCTCGTCGCCGGCAACTAGCTTTGCTTGAACGGATATGAAGGCAACGGCTGAGAATGGAATGCAAATTTGAGGATTTGGGAATGAGGATAATACTGTAATGGTGCTTGCAATCCCGGATTGGGAGGAGTCCAAGGAGAGGAGTTGTACCGTCAGTCAAATTTGCCAAAAAAAGATGGAAAAATTGCAAGTTAAGACATCTTTGTTGGAGCACATCAAGGAAAAGAAGGATATTAGGAGGGGGAGTATGCAATTTTTTCATTTGGGAGGGGGGCCATGGCCCCCACCCGCCCCCTAGCTCCGCCCCTGATTGTATCATATAGAGTTAAACTTCTATCAGTGAAGTAATATTACATTTTATTAGTTAAATTTTGTCACGAATAAGATATTTGTTTTCTTTAAAAAACAGGTTCATCTAATTATGACAAAATTTGAAATTTGTCAAGTAAACAATGATCAAACACATACACACACACACACGCACACACACATATATAGAGTTATATGGGGCAGCCCCCTCTCCATTTTTTATCAATGTTTTTTTTTTGAAAAATATCGCCATGTATAGTCATCCTTAATCCCTCCTATATGCCATTCGAATTTCGTCAGCAACATAGGCTCATATGCCCTCCATCTAGAATAGATAAGATTACAATAGCTCTAAATCCGTTAAAATTCCTGTTCTAGATGGAGGGCATAGGAGTCTCTGTTTCTGACGAAATTCGAATGACATATAGGAGGGATATATGGATGAATATACATGGTAATATTTTCAAAAAAAAAAATGCGCAAAATGGGGTGGGGCAAGCCATGTTGGCTTCCCCTAGGGGTCAACCCCATTTTTTGCTCTCATAGGATGACTCTTCTCTCTCTCTATATATATGTATATATATGTATATATATAGGGCTTATCCAATGAGCTCTGTGCCCATTAACGTTTCAATGAGCACCCATTCTGAGACATACACGTGTATTAGCAATAACTATATTTCTAATTATAAGCTACCACGTATTTAAAAAAATCCTATATTTCCTATTATACAACGTCCTTAAAAATTGGAAGACAGTTTTGAAAAGAAACGATTCAAATAAATGATTCCATGCGGATGATTAAGGATCCAAACGCTATAATGGTAATAAATATAATTCGGTCAAGTAAATGCTTATTGTGAGATCAGTAATATCAAGACAATGATCAGTAATTTACATCCAGATAGTTACATTGTACAGAATTTAGTAATATGTATAAAATGGTCAAGTAAATATGTGTTGTGAGATCAGTAATAACATAACAAATGGTTAGTAATACCATTGTCTATGTAATGTCCATTGCATTAATAAATAGTTACTTTCTTACTTGAGCAATGCCCATGACTTACTGACCATTACTTTGTTATTATTGATCTCATAGTAGCTATTACTTGAGAATCGTACACATATTACTGACCATTTGTTATGGTTTTACTGACTTCATAACAAGCACTTACTTGTCCATTGTGTATATATCACTGAAATCTGCACCATGTAATAAAATGAATATAAATTACAGACCGTTGTTTGGATATTACTGACTTCACAACAAGCACTTACTTGTCTATTGTGTATATATTACTGAATTCTACATCATGTAATAAAATGAATGTAAATTACTGACCGTTGTTTTGGATATTAGTAACTTCACAACAAGCACTTACTTTTCCATTGTGTATATATTACTGACTTGAGCATTTGGATCTCGATTTTATGCAAGAAATCATCGATTCGAATGTTTTCTTTCCAAAACGATCTTCCTATTTTTTAGGACGCGATATAATTGGAATACCACTTATTGTTAAATCGCTTTGCATATTAATCTCCTTCCAAAAACAACATCCTTCAAAATAGGTGATGAATCCATGATTCATCTCCTTTATTCTTTCATTTTGGCTAAAATCCTTGGTAAAATACATGTAAATATCCACTAATTCCATTTAATTAACATTCTAACCACTAATATTAATATTATGTATTTAACACTTATTTTCACCAAAATAAAAGAATAAAGAGAAAAAGGAAAATAAAAATAAAAAGAAGGCTGGATATGTAATATACAGACTGATCCTAACCCCGAGACCAGGTCAATATTGACCGAGTCGACAAAAGAAATAAGTAGGGGGAGATAAGGATCCTAACTTATAAAAATATCAAGAAAACCAAGACCAAAAATATAAATTACCCATTCTCCATAATGTAAATATTTCACCTATTTTATTTACCATAAAAACCACTTCAAACTTAAAAACTTCCTTCATCAAAGTTGTAGATAATAATTTAAATAAAAATACAAAATTTAGTTTGTACAAAAATAATACTCATTGTACAATCTATACACAAAATAAAAAGCCAAAATCTAAACTTCACAGACCCATATCTTGCAAATGAAAACTCCAAATCACCCAAACTCACCTTTAATTGTATATAACATTTCCTAAATTATTTTATAAAATTGGGTGCATATTTTTTGGGGTCCATATGAAGAAGTTAGGTTTTTGGCCCTTCTTGTACATAGTACCTTTTTTTCCAATGTTCCATATTTTTATAAATTAATATTTTGTAAATAATGTCTATAATACTTGTTTATAATTAATAAAAGAATTAATAATAAAATGTTGTAAAAATAAAAATTACAAAATAAAAATAATAAAAAAATATATATATATAGGTCTATATCATACATAGGTAACTCACCTATACTTATACATAAATAAAACAATTCTTTTATAATGTAGATATTATTTATAACTTATTAACAACATAAATCCAAAAATAAAAAAAATTAATTAATTAAAAAAATAAATAAAATAAAAATAATAAAAAAAATTGTATATACATAGGTAAAAATACCTATAGGTATTCTTATATATACATATACATATCTAATCAAAAGTATAAAATAAACTTATAAAAAGTAAATAAAAATATATTTATATTCATAAAAATAATTTATAAAATTATATAATAAATAAAATAAAAATTAATTAATAAATATTATTATTACTTATTTAACTAACTTAACTAATTATTATATACATAATTTATATTTAATAATTATTTAATTTAATTTTCGGGCGCGTTTGACTGGTCCACAGGTGAACAGTGCCCGCCCAGGCACTGTTCACCATCGTCTTCATTCAAGTCCCGTCTGCTCCGAGTTCTCCATTTCCTCCGCCCTTCTTCCTCCTCGCCTCCATAGCTTCCAACTACCCTAACCACCTCCAACCTCCTATCTGTTCGTCAACGAGCTCCAGCTGTCCAACCGCTCCAACTACCCGATCGTTCGGCTAACGACCCCCCTCCGACCGTGAACCCGTCCAGATTCATCTGACCTTCTCCCTATAAATACATGTCAACCCCCCCCCGAGCTCAGATCATCCGCCATTTGCCATTTTTTTCATTCCACCAGAGCTCCGGAGTCGAGAGAGAGAGGAGAGTGACAGTCTCCCATCCGATCCTCCGTCTGAGCGAGGAAGAGGAGAGGCTATTGGCGAGATCACGCCGCCGCGCCGTAGCGAAGCTCTGCTCCGCCATTGCGCGTGCTCAGCCTCCGTGAGCCGCCGCACGTCGAGGCAATCATCGATTGGAGCTTCGCCAGAGCTCCATTCTCCCAGGCGATCCCCTCCGCCGAACCTTCACCATCTCCGATCATCCTTCCAGGTCAGATCCTTCTCCTATCTCCTCATCTCTCCTCCATTCTCTCCTCAATCCAGTCCCTTCTCTTCTCACTCCCTCCATTCTGTAGTTTTGCGTCGAAAATCCGATTCATTTTTGATCCGACTTATCCGATCTCCGCCTTCATCGCCTATCGAAATCCGCTTCTCCATCTCCTATCATTTCTGACCATCTCCGGCCGTATCCGACGGCCGGAGCTTCGAGGCCTTCCTCCACTTCACGTAGCCTCGCCCGTTCATCCACTATCCTTATCATCGCTGCTACGATCTATCGGATCGAGGTGTAGATCCCTCGATCCAGTATCACTTTGTTTTGCAGGTCGCAGGGTTCCATTCCGACGACGCCTCAGCTATAATCGATCGAGCACTTCATCGTTGGGAGCTCCGTCAACGTCTGACAACGTTCGGAAGTTGCATGGCCTCCTGGAGCGTATAGACTGCTCGATTCACATCTCCAGGTCCTATCGAAGATACAGGAGCAGCTTAGAGAACTTCCACCTCCAGATCCTCCGATATCTCCATCGAGTCGATGATTCGACGATCAGCTGGTGCGGAGGAGTGAAACGAAGGTGTTCGAGCTATCAGCAGCGAGGATCGACCGGCGGAGTGCATCAATTTGACGATCGAAACTCAACATCGACCGCCTTCATCCCTGTTCATCGAGAGAGCTTCAGAAGCGTCCGATCTCAGCGTCGATCTCCAGATTAGATCCAGGCCGTTGCTTCGCGCCCAAATAATAACCGTCAGATCGGCGCTATCGAGTGGACCAGCACGTGCCAGGTGTCGACTGCAGAGCTGAAGAGAAGGGCGCGTGCAGGTCACGTGACTCCTGTGAAATTTACACATCGTGCCCTTGCATGTTTCTGAAATTACAATCAGGTCCTCGCCGTTGAAAGTCAGGTGCCGAGCACGTGAGATCTGAGAGTTTTGCACGCAGGACCTCACAGGTTCTCAGAATTACAAACAGGTCCTCCCAGGACAGCAGCTTGTGCGCAGCGCGTGAGGACCTGGACGTTTTGCACATTCGCCCTCACAGGTTTTCATATTTGCGATTTAGTCCTTCCAGAAAGGCAGCTCGTGCAAAGCGCGTGATGGTCTGAGAATTTTGCACTTGAGCTCCCCGAGCTTCTGAGTTTTACAGGCGTGCCCCTGCCGGTGACCTTTTCATTACATTTATACCCCTATTACCTTATATAATACACCCTATACACATATAAAACAATAAAAAAATTATAAAAACACTTTTAAAAATCCCATAAAAATAGCATTTAGAATATAGTATCATATTTTACATATTAGACCCAAAATAAAATAAAAATTAAATAATAAAATCAATAAAAAAACACAAAATACACAAAAATACCTAAAAACTTCAAAAATTCATAATAAACTCAATAAAAATCCCCTAAGGACGTATAGCATATCGTTTTAAAGGGAATTTCATCTAGTTTCTACAGAAAATAAAATAAAAATAATTTCGCATTAATTTCAGCTTTAAAAATCACAAAAACTACACTGTTTGCAATAAAAATTCCCTTTTTCCCTTTAAAAACAAACCAAAAATTAAAAAAAATCTTAATAACCCTTTAAAATTCCATAAAAATAATAAAAACCTTTAAAAGCCTAAAAATTACAAAACTAAAATCAAATAAAAATTTAAATAATTTCTCATAATAATAAAAATCATAAAATAGATAAAAATTACAAAAACAATATAAAATTCATAAAATTCAAATAAAAATTCAGAAAAATTCCTAAAAATACAATAAAAATTAGGAAGCATTTTCCTTAGGTTTTTCTACCATTTTCCTAGTTTAAAACAGTTTGCCTCCCTGAGTTCGACACTCCCGTACGAATCACTATACACATTTGTTTAGGAGTATAAATAAAATAAAGGAGATTAACTCACCTTAATCTCTTCTGTAAAAACCCACCTGGTCGACAACGACCGCGATACTTCTTTTCTGATTCTTTTGCAGGAATTCGAGAAGACAGCAGGCCAGGTGTAGCGTTTCATCAGATGGCGCCGTTGCCGGGAAGGCAGCGCTAGGAGATCGCGAGAACCTTAGGATAGATATTTCATTTTCGCGATTTTATTTCTCTGACTTTACGGTTTCTTGTTTCTGATTTGTGCAGCACAGCTCGAGCCGCGCAGCTCAGAACCGCGAAACCAATTAGCTTAGAATTTCTTGTAATTTCTTGTAAAAAAAAAAAAGCATATAAAAAGTGTCGTAGAAAGGGGCCTCGTAAAGGCATCCCGACTTGTACGTTTCTCGGGGTCTGTTTCACCAGGGCTGTACTCCTGGGGGAGCAGAGCACCCACCGCGGCTTTTCTCGATCGCGATTTTTCTCGACGGTTTTCCGCGGCTTTTCCGAGATAGGTGCTTGTTAGGTGTTTTACGATTTTTCCCTTCTCTGCGCATCGTAGGTTAGCTTAGTTAGATGTTTGCATAGGATTCGACACCTAGGTGCTTGTATCTAGGGCCAATCCCAAAAACACAAAAATACGTTAGACGATTTTTCTCTGAAAATATCCAAAAAAAGTGAAAACCGAAAATTAAAACAGGGACTGCTAACACTATCTG
Source organism: Ottelia alismoides (assembly GCA_037367405.1). Lineage (NCBI taxonomy): Eukaryota > Viridiplantae > Streptophyta > Magnoliopsida > Alismatales > Hydrocharitaceae > Ottelia > Ottelia alismoides. The sequence goes on along the minus strand of JAZKJV010010860.1, from coordinate 294,082 downwards.
ACTCTAAAATAAACGTAAGGACTCACTTGCTTTGGGAGAGCAATCCCCGAAAAACCGAATCATCGATCGAATCTCCAGATCAGCGAGAGAGAGACGACACATAAGGTAGAGCCAGAGTCCGGGCTTTTATCGAAATACTACTTAGTTCACGTCTTCAATCACCTTATCTTCAGTGGGTAAGCTCGGGTAGCCGGAAACGGTCCGAGTTTACTTAGCAGAGTGGGAGGTTTAAAGGACACTGCGTAAGGCTCGGTCCTTAAGGAATACGGGTAGCCGGAAACGGTCCGTACTTACTTCCATACTGGCTGAGACTAGGTGATTCCTGGCGAGAACTCGGGACAGTACGACGTTGAAGTCTTGGGCACCTATCTAATCTCGTTTATCTGAGAGAACGTTGTTTGCCAATCAATCATAAAATCGAAAAGATAAACGACCGAACTCTTACGGTCATCACCAGGGTTGCGTTGGTGAACTCGGGGTTTGTCTTGTGTTTGCTTGCAGAGTGAGTCTAATCTTCCAGATCTGATCAATAATCTCTCAGGATGATGGGCAGACGATCACTTCAGCCGACTCTTACGGCACCGCTCTCACACACTCGTGCCCATTCATCTAGATTGGTTCAAGAGAACCCCCTCTTTGAACCAGAGGATCATCCTCTTCCCTCTAAGACCCTGTCTCCTGGCTCGGTTCGCGAGAACCTTCTCTTCGAGCCAGAATCAGAACAACATTCTCCTTCCAGGCGTGACTCTGACCCTGGAAACTCTTTTCAGATTTCTTCTCCTCATCATTCTCTATCACCATCATCTCCAGATAATCAGCAGCTACATATTGACTTGGCGAAGCCTGATTTGGACTCTTTTTCCTTTCCAGACGACATGGCTGGCAAAGGACCGCAGACCACTTCTGTAGTGATCGATCAGGCTGCGATCAACAGTGGTCTACTTGCTTCCCTTGAAGCGATACAGAATCAGATTAGGGAGCAAGGCAGAATGATGAATGACGTCCGAGCTGAGCTGAATCAGCTTCGAGCACAGAGAGATCAGCCTGTAGCTGAACAACCTGAGGATCAAGAGCAGCCAGATGGACCTCCAGAGGATCAGAACCGAACGATGCAACAACTCTACAACCCTGGAGCTACTACGACTCATCGATGGATCCGTCTTCCTGTCATCCGAGGGAACTTCGAGTTCCGACCTCAGACGATCCAGCTGCTGCCCAAGTTTCATGGGCTTTCTACTGAGGAGCCGCACTTGCACCTTCAGGAGTTCGAGCTCATCTGCAGCACGGTGCATGATGCAGAAGTGAACGAGGACACGATCAAACTGATCGCGTTCCCTTTCTCCCTTTTTGACCGAGCAGCCTACTGGCTGAAACACTTAGGGAGATATGTTTCGACCTGGGCGGAACTGAGAACCGCTTATCTGAACAAGTATTATCCTTTAGGTCGAACAAATGCTGCTAGAGCAATGATTAGTAATTTCTCCATGATCGGGAACGAGCAGTTCCACGAGGCATGGGACAGATTTAGAGATCTGATTGATCGGTGTCCCCACCACGACCTTTCGAAGCCGACTCTTGTACAGAGCTTCTTCGGTGGGCTAACACCTGAGTTGCAGGGGCTGGTGAATGCCGCCTGTGGTGGTTCGTATTTCTCGATGCACGAAGATCGAGTCTGGGCCATTTACGAGAAAATGGCCGAAAATTATACTACGATGTCTCAGACTCGAGTCTACAACCAGACGAAGCCACCTACTTATCACCAGCATTCCCGAGTGGCACAGATTGAAGGGAATTCATCTTCTGATGTTTCTGTTTCTCTCGAATCCTCAGCAGCTGATATGGGGATCATTAGCCAGAAGTTGGATCGAATGGAAATCATTGAGAAAAAGTGCCAGAATTTAGATAAGATCAATAAGATTGATGATCTCGAGAAATGCATGAGTGACCTGAAGACACAGATTATGTGCCTTCAAGAATTGTATACAGATTCTAATCGGTCTTCGAGGTCACAGGCTGACTCAGGTAGCCGAGACAGAGGCATACTTCCTAGACCTCCAGTTCAGCACATTTACCATGTGCATTCTGAGCCTGCTCAACATCACTCGGCATACCCGCAGCTTCCGCAGGCACCATCATCTGACACCCAGATGGTGGTCTATCAGAGTGATCAGCCGTTGGCATCTATGCCCCCAGCATATCCTGAGATGTCTGAGCCATTGACTGAGGTCAATGGGATCTGGTATGATCGGCCGCAGCAACCAGGGATCCGTCGCGATCACCCTGGTTTCCGATGGTCTACAGGTACCTCTTCCCAGCCACAACCGCAGACTTTCACGGGGCAGCACCGAGATCATCAGCAGCAGCATTCTGGTCCTCGTCAGTATCCTCAGTGGAGGCAGAGCACTTACCAGCCTCAGCAACAGCAATACCCTCCACAGCAGCAGCCAGCACAGCAGCAGCCTCAGTATCAACGAGGCGACTCATCCGGGTCTCATGGACCTTTCCATGACAACCCAGCGCTAGAGTATCTCGCTAACCTCATAACTGATCAGCATGCTTCTTTTAGGCGAGAGATGGATGAGTTCAAGACCCATGTCACCGACCTCGTCAAGGGGAAGTCCGCCTTGCCTGCTCAGATAGAACCCAACCCCAACAATCTGAAGCGAAAGGCTGAGCAGGTAGATTTGATCGAGCCCACCCTCCAATCACAGGTATTATCCGATGACTATCTCTACTGTGATGACGCTGACTTCATCTCTCTTAGGAGCGGTAGGATTCCAGTAGGCGGAGACTCTACTAGGCTCGAGGACAATATCTCAGATCACGCAAGCGAGCCTGTAGACGACATTGATGGCGGTGCTGAAGCCGCAACCTTTGACGCTGAAGATGGTGGTGCTGAATCCACCAAGTCTGGAGAGCAGCCAGAGCAGAACGCCGATTCAGCTGCATTACCATTTTTCATTTCTTCTGATGATGATAGAAAATCACAAAAAAATGTAAAAAAGAGGAGAACTCCAAAGAAGAATAAAAAGATTGTTGATCCAGATCTTGATCTTTCTGCTAGCTCAAAGAAAGCAAGTCCCCGTTCTCCAAAAATCTTTGTTTTTACTTCTTCTGATCCTCCGATTGTACAGACTAACCCGGAGGATGTACAGATACCTTTCCCGAAAGCACTCTGCTTAGGAAAAGGTGCTAAAAAAGAAAACCCCAAAAAGATTCAAATGAATGATCTGACGAAAGAGATGCTTGAAAGGTTCACAATCCAACTCACTCTTTCGGAAGCCTTGGCTCACATTCCTCTTCTGCAGAAAGGCTTAAAAGAACGAACCACCGTCCGCAGAAAGAAGAAGCGCAATCATTGTTCTGAAATCCATGTGTTGACCAAGGAGACTTGTCACGCCATCCAGAATCGTCTCCCAGCCAAAAGATCAGACACGGGAGCGCCGTATGTTAGATGCGAGATCCTCGATCAGACTTTCGATCGGACTCTATTAGATAGCGGATCCTCGATTAATCTCCTTCCATCTTCCTTACTCGACAAGTTCGAGTTCGGGCCTCTTCGACCAAGCCGAACGGTCTTGCAGTTTGCTGATAGATCAATCAAGAGGCCTAAGGGTTTAATCGAGGACGTTATCGTCACCATTCAGGGTTTGCAATTCCCCGTGGACTTCGTCGTATTGGACATGGCGGTCCCTGAATGTGTGGCTGATACCCCAATCATATTAGGACGACCTTTTCTGGCAACAGCAAGGGCCGTTTCCGACTATGGTACTGGGAAGGTGTACTTTCGCGTCCAGGGCGAAAGTATACATATAGAGACGATCCAAGATCAAAAATCTAGAGCATCTGAATCAGAGACAGCATCTGATGACGAGCCCGATAGTCATCAAGACTGTGACTTCGTGCAGACAGACGATGAAGCCGTTTGGGCCGAACCGAGCATCCATTCCTTCATTACGCCTTCAAAAGAGTCTGAGTTGCAGATACTAGATGAAGACGAATTCGATAGCACAGTCTCAGAGCAGACACAAGCACAGGCTGAGGCCGACGATTCTGATGATGATCATTCAGATTATCTATCTTGTCATTCTGATTCTGATCCCTCCGATATAGACGTGGATTTTGATTGGCAAAGTTTTGATGAATATGTTCCGCGTCTAATCTCAAATGAGCCTACAACCAGCCTGGAGATCAAATCGAATCTGAACATCCTATCATCTCCAGATCTTTCTGAGTCAGAGCAGGCAGAGCTCACACACACAGATCTAGTAGCCTACACCCAGGCTCTAATCAAACCCGCCCTCCCTGCCCCTTCTCCCCCTGAACTCAAACCATTACCTCAGAGCATGAAGTACCGATTCCTTGCGGGTGAATCAAAAATGTTTCCGGTCATCATCTCTTCCAATCTGACCGAAGATCAAGAATCCCGTCTGATGGCGATTCTTGAGAAGAACCGCAAGGCGATCGGGTGGTCAGTAGCCGATCTCCATGGGATTAGTCCGGCTCTGTGCTCCCACCACATCTTTCTCGAAGATGACGCCAAGCCATCTCGTGAGTTTCAGCGTAGGCTGAACCCTAATCTTCGAGAAGTGGTTATGAAGGAAATATCCAAGTGGTGGAGCGCCGACTTTATCTATCCCATCTCCGACTCGAAATGGGTTAGTCCTTTGCATGTGGTACCCAAGAAGACGGGTATCACCACAGTGATAAACGAGAACGGAGAGGAGATCGCTACCCGAGTACCGACTTCTTGGCGCGTCTGCGTGGACTACAGACGCTTGAATCAGGCGACCAAGAAGGATCACTTCCCGCTACCGTTCATCGATCAGATCATCGAACGGTTAGCCGGGAAGAGTTATTATTGCTTTCTCGATGGGTACTCGGGGTATAACCAAGTGGCTATCGCTCCAGAAGACCAAGAAAAGACGACATTCACCTGTCCGTTCGGAACGTATGCTTTTAAACGGATGCCCTTTGGATTATGTAATGCTCCGGCTACATTCCAGAGGTGCATGCTTTCGATCTTCGCGGACATGGTGGGAGATTTCTTGGAGGTCTTCATGGACGATTTCTCGGTCTACGGCGATGATTTTGATTCCTGCCTTTCAAGCCTAGACCGCGTGCTTCAGAGGTGCACGAAGGTTAACCTCGTGCTTTCTTGGGAGAAGAGTCATTTCATGATGACTCAGGGGACGGTCCTTGGTCACATCATCTCCAACCGGGGCATGGAGGTGGATCCGGCCAAGGTGGATATCATAAAGAAACTCAATCCACCGTCCAATCTGAAACAGCTTCGGTCATTCCTTGGGCATGTCGGTTTCTACCGACGTTTCATACGAGACTTCAGCAAAATTGCCCGACCGTTGTCTGATCTTCTAGCGAAAGACACCGAGTTTATAGTCGATGATAAGTGTCTTTCGGCTTTCAATACTCTCAAGAACATGGTTGTAGAGGCTCCTGTCCTTCAGCCACCCGATTGGTCTCTCCCATTCGAGATCATGACGGATGCCTCCGATTTTGCCGTTGGGGCTGTGTTGGGACAGAGGAGGGATGGCCTTCCATATGCCATACACTACGCTAGCAAGACTTTGGATTCCGCACAGCGGAATTACACGGTTACAGAGAAAGAGATGCTAGCTGTAGTATTTGCCTTAGACAAATTTAGGTCCCATATCATAGGATCCAAAGTCACTATCTTTACTGATCACACCGCCATCAAATACTTAATGGATAAGAAGGATTCGAAGCCGCGTCTGACCAGATGGATCCTTCTACTCCAGGAGTTCGACATTGTTATCAAAGATAAACCTGGAGTCAAGAATGTGGTGGCGGATCACCTCTCCCGACTAGAATTACCTGAGACTTCTGATTTTGATACACCAATCACCGAGACCTTCCCCGACGAGGCGATTCTTGCTGTCGCCTCGCTGCCATGGTATGCCGACATTGTGAACTTTCTTGTTGCTAAGAAAGTCCCGCAAGGTTGGTCCAGACAGAGACTTGAGACTTTCCTCGCGAAAGCCAAGTCTTACCATTGGGAGGATCCGGTCCTTTATCATGAAGGAGCGGATTCCGTCTGGCGTAGGTGTATTCCTCAGGAGGAATACCAGAGTGTCCTCATGTATTGTCATCGATTAGAAGCTGGAGGACACCATTCAGGGAAGAGGACAGCACAAAAGGTGCTCCAATCCGGCCTTTGGTGGCCTACGCTCGTTGCGGATGCTCATGCATTCGTTAAGAGATGTACTGACTGCCAGAAGATGGGCACTTGTGGACATAAAGACATGATGCCGATGCAGCCTATCCACTTCTGCGAAGTGTTCGATGCATGGGGTATCGACTTTATGGGCCCATTTCCGAAAAGTCAGGGGTTCGAGTATATCCTTTTAGCTGTGGATTATGTGAGTCGTTGGGTGGAGGCAATTCCTGCCCGAGCCGCGGATGCGAACACGGTTTGCAAGTTCCTGAGAAAGCATATCATTACGCGGTTCGGAGTCCCTCGAGTTCTGATATCAGACGGGGGTAGCCACTTCATCAACGACAAGGTAAGGGCACTTGCTAACGAGTTCGGTATAGACCATCGGGTTGCTACTCCGTATCATCCTCAGACGAATGGTCTAGCCGAGGTTTCGAATAGGGAGATCAAGACGATCTTACAGAAGGTTGTTCGCCCAGACCGAAAGGATTGGTCGCAACTTTTGGACTCGGTTCTTTGGGCATATCGAACATCCTTCAAGACTCCATTAGGCACATCTCCCTTTCGACTCGTTTATGGCAAGCCATGCCACTTACCTGTTGAGATCAAGCACAAATCCTGGTGGGCAGTGAAAGAAGTGATCTTTGGATTAGATGATTCGGGAGATCAGAGGCAAACTGAACTGGCAGCCCTGGAAGAGCTGAGAGATCAAGCCTTCACGAGTAGCCTGCATTACAAAGAGCGGATGAAAGAGTGGCATGATGCTCACATCAGCCACAAGCAGTTTGAGCCTGATCAGAAAGTTTGGCTATTCGATGCAAGACTGAAACTATTCCCAGGGAAACTTCAGAGTAAATGGAAAGGCCCGTACATTGTCAGAAAGGTGTACGACAACGGAAGCATCGATATATCTGAGTTGTCATCTGAGTCCACTTTTCGAGTCAACGGTCAGCGATTGAAACCATTTCTCGATCATGATCCGCAGACCGTTGAAGTTGCCCCAATCCATTTTGTATGAGATGATCTTTTCACTCTTACACTATGCATCTCATATCTGATTTTCAACGATCATTTTGTATATATTTTCGATTTCATTCATTCTTATTTTCATTTGTCTTACACCCTTAGGTTGATCTAGATTTTGCTATACTTAGGATGTGCTTTATCCTAAGTATAGGGGGGTGTAGACACTGTGTGATTGTTTGTATCGTCCTGTTCGATCACCCCTGTTGTTGCTTATACTTAGGGTGTGCTTTACCCTAAGTATAGGGGGGGTGATCTCGCTCATACCGCCTTTTGATTGTCGTCGTTTTTGTATCGTCTGCTCTCTCGCTTGTCCCTCACCTTTTGATTTTCATCTCTATACTTAGGGATATTTTACCCTAAGTATAGGGGGGACAAGCCGAGCCTTTGAGTTGTGTACATTCTCTTGACCTCGATCATCTTCGGTTTTGAGTCTGCTATCCTTAGGATCACTTGATCCTAAGTATAGAGGAGATAATCGACTTCTATTCATTCATTCGTTATTCTTTGTGTCATTGTAGTATAGGATTCTTTTCACCAATCTATACTTAGCCCGAGTTATGTCTTCCTTTGCCGCTTCTTTGGTCACTATGAGGACATAGTTCACGCTAAGTATAGGGGGGTGTCGTATATATATGCTATATATACTTTAGAAGCCATAACTCGTACTTTCTCGTATTTTTAATAATAAGGCTTCTTAAAAGTATGGGTTTATATTTTGGTTTTTTAAAAGCCGCAAGAAAACCGTAAAAATGTCTTATAAAAAATGGCTTAAAAAAATTGTAGATAAAAAAGTTGTAAATTCTTTGATAAAATCCTTAAAAATATAATAAATAAAATCCTCATAAAAATCTTGTATAAAAGCCGTATAACTTGTATATTAAACTTGTATAAAATCCTTTGTAAAATACACAAAATCTGTGTAAAATTTTTGTAAATAGAATTAATCCACTAACTTTTACAAAAAGACCCCTAAAAAATTGAAAAGTTTTAAAATCCAATAAAAATTTGCAAAATTCTTTAAAAATCACTTAAAGCATTTAAGCCGAAAAATTTACCTCATAAAAAAATTGTTGCATTCATTAGCATTTTTCAGAACAAGTTTGATTCTTGAACCGCATGGATCTAAGTCCGAAAGATGGAGCTTGGTTTAGACCTTAATCCACTTAATTCAAGAGGGACTTTATTAGGATCGGGAATTGAGACTCTTCAGGTCTTTCTGACTTAATTCTTTGGGTTCCATGAGACCGTGTTCGGAATTCAACTTGAAAGTGCCTAAGTAGGACACCTGGTGTCATCCGTTAAACTCTTCTCCATTTGAATCAATTTTGAACTCAAAGCACTCTGCACTTAGCTCGACCTGCATGGGGTTGCGAAGGGCAATCCATTTCGGTGGTGCGTTTCCATCCTTATCTGGCGGTGGTGATGTCTAAAGACGGGAGAGATTGGGGTTGAAACAAAGCTTCGGATGAGGGAAGGATCTGCTGGCACAATTTTTCTAAGACCCCAAAAAATGGGCGGAATGAAAAGATGCTATATCCGTCGGGGCATAAAAGACTGATGCAGTGCAACAATCATTACTACCAAAAAGAAGCCAAATACACCAATTCCAAAAATGACCACAATGGTCCGAGCTTCAGAAAAGCCTGCATGTCTTCGTGGAGACTTGGCTAAACTGGCCAGGCTTCACCGGAGATGTGATTACACTGATCACACTCCAGTTCTCTTCTCCTTCTTCTATCTTCTCTCTTACTCGATTGTGGACACAGCACGACCTGACCTCAGAAGGAAATACCTCCCTCCTCGAGGACTGAGTTGCTGGATAAGGGCCCAATGGAAGTGTGTAGCCGTATGGGCGGTTTCTTCGCCTCTCTAGGGCGGGAAGAGCTAAAACGTTTCACACACAGTACAAATTGTTTTCAAAGCCGAAAAGTTTGCGTGATGGATAGGTGGATCTGAGCTGGCTGTTGAGGTGAATCTGGATAAGGATTTGTGGAACTTGAGGGCTGTCGAGGCTTAAATCTTAAATCTAATAGAGTCCCGACACATCATTAATCCAAAGGTTTAAATCCAGGCTCCAGATTTTGGACGAAGAAAAATTCGGTTTAAAGAAACGATCATGTTCTAAGTTCTTTTATTTTCCTTTTTCTTTTTCTTTTTGCTTGCACTTATTTATAGAATAAGTGTTTGCTAAGGGACTAGCAAAGGTAAAGTATAGGGGAATGATGAATCCATGATTCATCTCCTTTATTCTTTCATTTTGGCTAAAATCCTTGGTAAAATACATGTAAATATCCACTAATTCCATTTAATTAACATTCTAACCACTAATATTAATATTATGTATTTAACACTTATTTTCACCAAAATAAAAGAATAAAGAGAAAAAGGAAAATAAAAATAAAAAGAAGGCTGGATATGTAATATACAGACTGATCCTAACCCCGAGACCAGGTCAATATTGACCGAGTCGACAAAAGAAATAAGTAGGGGGAGATAAGGATCCTAACTTATAAAAATATCAAGAAAACCAAGACCAAAAATATAAATTACCCATTCTCCATAATGTAAATATTTCACCTATTTTATTTACCATAAAAACCACTTCAAACTTAAAAACTTCCTTCATCAAAGTTGTAGATAATAATTTAAATAAAAATACAAAATTTAGTTTGTACAAAAATAATACTCATTGTACAATCTATACACAAAATAAAAAGCCAAAATCTAAACTTCACAGACCCATATCTTGCAAATGAAAACTCCAAATCACCCAAACTCACCTTTAATTGTATATAACATTTCCTAAATTATTTTATAAAATTGGGTGCATATTTTTTGGGGTCCATATGAAGAAGTTAGGTTTTTGGCCCTTCTTGTACATAGTACCTTTTTTTCCAATGTTCCATATTTTTATAAATTAATATTTTGTAAATAATGTCTATAATACTTGTTTATAATTAATAAAAGAATTAATAATAAAATGTTGTAAAAATAAAAATTACAAAATAAAAATAATAAAAAAATATATATATATAGGTCTATATCATACATAGGTAACTCACCTATACTTATACATAAATAAAACAATTCTTTTATAATGTAGATATTATTTATAACTTATTAACAACATAAATCCAAAAATAAAAAAAATTAATTAATTAAAAAAATAAATAAAATAAAAATAATAAAAAAAATTGTATATACATAGGTAAAAATACCTATAGGTATTCTTATATATACATATACATATCTAATCAAAAGTATAAAATAAACTTATAAAAAGTAAATAAAAATATATTTATATTCATAAAAATAATTTATAAAATTATATAATAAATAAAATAAAAATTAATTAATAAATATTATTATTACTTATTTAACTAACTTAACTAATTATTATATACATAATTTATATTTAATAATTATTTAATTTAATTTTCGGGCGCGTTTGACTGGTCCACAGGTGAACAGTGCCCGCCCAGGCACTGTTCACCATCGTCTTCATTCAAGTCCCGTCTGCTCCGAGTTCTCCATTTCCTCCGCCCTTCTTCCTCCTCGCCTCCATAGCTTCCAACTACCCTAACCACCTCCAACCTCCTATCTGTTCGTCAACGAGCTCCAGCTGTCCAACCGCTCCAACTACCCGATCGTTCGGCTAACGACCCCCCTCCGACCGTGAACCCGTCCAGATTCATCTGACCTTCTCCCTATAAATACATGTCAACCCCCCCCCGAGCTCAGATCATCCGCCATTTGCCATTTTTTTCATTCCACCAGAGCTCCGGAGTCGAGAGAGAGAGGAGAGTGACAGTCTCCCATCCGATCCTCCGTCTGAGCGAGGAAGAGGAGAGGCTATTGGCGAGATCACGCCGCCGCGCCGTAGCGAAGCTCTGCTCCGCCATTGCGCGTGCTCAGCCTCCGTGAGCCGCCGCACGTCGAGGCAATCATCGATTGGAGCTTCGCCAGAGCTCCATTCTCCCAGGCGATCCCCTCCGCCGAACCTTCACCATCTCCGATCATCCTTCCAGGTCAGATCCTTCTCCTATCTCCTCATCTCTCCTCCATTCTCTCCTCAATCCAGTCCCTTCTCTTCTCACTCCCTCCATTCTGTAGTTTTGCGTCGAAAATCCGATTCATTTTTGATCCGACTTATCCGATCTCCGCCTTCATCGCCTATCGAAATCCGCTTCTCCATCTCCTATCATTTCTGACCATCTCCGGCCGTATCCGACGGCCGGAGCTTCGAGGCCTTCCTCCACTTCACGTAGCCTCGCCCGTTCATCCACTATCCTTATCATCGCTGCTACGATCTATCGGATCGAGGTGTAGATCCCTCGATCCAGTATCACTTTGTTTTGCAGGTCGCAGGGTTCCATTCCGACGACGCCTCAGCTATAATCGATCGAGCACTTCATCGTTGGGAGCTCCGTCAACGTCTGACAACGTTCGGAAGTTGCATGGCCTCCTGGAGCGTATAGACTGCTCGATTCACATCTCCAGGTCCTATCGAAGATACAGGAGCAGCTTAGAGAACTTCCACCTCCAGATCCTCCGATATCTCCATCGAGTCGATGATTCGACGATCAGCTGGTGCGGAGGAGTGAAACGAAGGTGTTCGAGCTATCAGCAGCGAGGATCGACCGGCGGAGTGCATCAATTTGACGATCGAAACTCAACATCGACCGCCTTCATCCCTGTTCATCGAGAGAGCTTCAGAAGCGTCCGATCTCAGCGTCGATCTCCAGATTAGATCCAGGCCGTTGCTTCGCGCCCAAATAATAACCGTCAGATCGGCGCTATCGAGTGGACCAGCACGTGCCAGGTGTCGACTGCAGAGCTGAAGAGAAGGGCGCGTGCAGGTCACGTGACTCCTGTGAAATTTACACATCGTGCCCTTGCATGTTTCTGAAATTACAATCAGGTCCTCGCCGTTGAAAGTCAGGTGCCGAGCACGTGAGATCTGAGAGTTTTGCACGCAGGACCTCACAGGTTCTCAGAATTACAAACAGGTCCTCCCAGGACAGCAGCTTGTGCGCAGCGCGTGAGGACCTGGACGTTTTGCACATTCGCCCTCACAGGTTTTCATATTTGCGATTTAGTCCTTCCAGAAAGGCAGCTCGTGCAAAGCGCGTGATGGTCTGAGAATTTTGCACTTGAGCTCCCCGAGCTTCTGAGTTTTACAGGCGTGCCCCTGCCGGTGACCTTTTCATTACATTTATACCCCTATTACCTTATATAATACACCCTATACACATATAAAACAATAAAAAAATTATAAAAACACTTTTAAAAATCCCATAAAAATAGCATTTAGAATATAGTATCATATTTTACATATTAGACCCAAAATAAAATAAAAATTAAATAATAAAATCAATAAAAAAACACAAAATACACAAAAATACCTAAAAACTTCAAAAATTCATAATAAACTCAATAAAAATCCCCTAAGGACGTATAGCATATCGTTTTAAAGGGAATTTCATCTAGTTTCTACAGAAAATAAAATAAAAATAATTTCGCATTAATTTCAGCTTTAAAAATCACAAAAACTACACTGTTTGCAATAAAAATTCCCTTTTTCCCTTTAAAAACAAACCAAAAATTAAAAAAAATCTTAATAACCCTTTAAAATTCCATAAAAATAATAAAAACCTTTAAAAGCCTAAAAATTACAAAACTAAAATCAAATAAAAATTTAAATAATTTCTCATAATAATAAAAATCATAAAATAGATAAAAATTACAAAAACAATATAAAATTCATAAAATTCAAATAAAAATTCAGAAAAATTCCTAAAAATACAATAAAAATTAGGAAGCATTTTCCTTAGGTTTTTCTACCATTTTCCTAGTTTAAAACAGTTTGCCTCCCTGAGTTCGACACTCCCGTACGAATCACTATACACATTTGTTTAGGAGTATAAATAAAATAAAGGAGATTAACTCACCTTAATCTCTTCTGTAAAAACCCACCTGGTCGACAACGACCGCGATACTTCTTTTCTGATTCTTTTGCAGGAATTCGAGAAGACAGCAGGCCAGGTGTAGCGTTTCATCAATAGGTAACCACTCAATTGGTAATACACGTGTGTGGCCTACAAATGGTGCTCACTGAAACGCTAATGAGCCCTGTGCGCATTGGATAAAAATCTTATATATATATATATATATATATATATATGTGTGTGTGTGTGTATGTATGTATATGTATATATGAGGGCGGGAGGCTGTTTTGAGTAACAACCAAATTGGTTGTTACACAAAGCAGTTTCCTACCACTCTTTTTTTATTTTTTTTTGAAAATAAAATATATTCCTCCTACATGTCATTCAAATTTTGTCAGAAACAGAGACTCCTATGTCTTCCATGTAAAACATGTCGATTACAATAAATTTTACGGTAAAAAAATATTTGTTCTAGTTGGAGGGCATTGGAGACTCTATTTCTGATGAAATTCGAATGACATATATGGCCGATATATAGATAAATATACATGATTTTATTTCCAAAAAATAAAAAATAGGGAAACTGCTTTGTGTAACAGCCAGCTTGGTTGTTACTCAAAACAGCTTCCTTTTCCTCGCTCTCTCCCTCCCTCTCTCTCTCTCTATATATATATATATATATATATATATATATATATATATATATATGATTCAATGGGGCTGCCCCCTAAGGGCAGCAGAGGGCAACCAACATGGCTGTCCCGCCCCCTATTTTGATGTTTTTTTTAAAATATCACCATATATATTCATCTCTATATCCCTCCTATATGCCATTCTAATTTCATCAGAAACATAGACTCTTACGGCCTCTATCGAGATAGTATCATTTTAAAAAATCTTGCGACCGTTAAAAAATGTATGTTTGGATGAAGGTTGTAGGAGTCTCTGTTTCTGACGAAATTCGAATGACATATAGGAGGGATATAGGGATGAATATACATGATGATATTTTTCAAAAAAAATACCAAAAATGGTGGGGGGAAGCCATGTTGGGGCAGCCCCATTAATCTCATATATATATATAAGCAATATTCTCCTTGGGTGTAGCTAACGTACATGCTCCCACCCCTTTTTTCCTGTATTTTTTTATTTTTCTGAAATAAAATCTATTAGAATTTATATCACAGTATGTCACCATGGTGTAATTAAAAATTCGACTTAATTTGAAACTATTATCCCCTCCATCAAGACTGTCAAATTTTAACGGCTCAAAATTGCTGAAATTGACCCCCTTTAGATGGAGGGCATAGGGGTCTCTGTTTCAGATGAAATTGGAATGACATGTTAGGGAGATTTAGTGATGACTACAGATATTTTCATTTTTCCACAAAAATAAAAAATAGAGGGAAAATGGGGTGGGAGTAGCCAATTGGCTACTGATGAATCTCGTATTCATCACTCTAAATCTCATTTCTTAAGCTCAAAACCCTCAAAATCAACAGCATTCTTGCATCTATTTTGCATAATTAGCATTAGTGCATGATTTCATAAGAATTGCAATTTAGCACAAAAATCTGCACAAAATAAGAAGCCAAAAATCCATGCCAAAAATGACCTGTAAATATCCTAACTTCCCGGATTTTTAGCCCATTCATGCTAACTCCGAATAACACAAAACCACCTCCACTGTGTACATATCACTAACAAGAATAAATAAAAAATACAAAAAAATAACTAACCTAAATAAGCGGACCAAAAACCCAAACCCTAATTTCAGGATTTTCGGACTAAAAGCCCCATATCTTCCTCATCCAGTGTCCGTTTTAATCCTACTCACTTTTGAACTAATGTACATTCAATTACCTTCAAAACAAGATCAAGTTCAAGTGAATCGGAGCTCATATGTGAAAGTTGGGTTTTGGGTCTCTTTTGTACATTGTATATTTTAGTTGTTTTTGACCTAATATTTTATGTACATAATTTATTGATTAATAAAAATCCAAAAAAAATTAGATTAATGTGTCTTTATTTATCTTTGATTTTACTGTAATTTTTCCAGATTTTTATCTGATCTAAAAATGATATAAAATTACAAAATCCCAAAATCATGGTATTCTATGTACATGGGATAACCCAAAAATACCACTTTGTGCAAATGATCGATTTTGATTTTGATGTCTTCATGAAAGTTGTAGATCTCATCAAGACGAGCAACTTTTGTAAAAATTTTTTTCCGATTCGAAGTCATTTACTATTTATTTTCGATTTTACAAAATATTTATTTTCTGAATTATCTGGTGCTGACACGTAACCGCACCTGGTGCCGCCACGTGTCAGCCATTTTCCGCTTTTTTAAATCGTTTTTATAAAAAAAATAAAAAAATAATAATAAAAAAATATATAGACGTACGTGCATAGCACGTGCCTTCAAGGCACGCGCTCCGCACGCACCTCCTGATGACACGTGGCACGACGGGGACCATCCGATCACGCGCGATCGGACGGCGCCTGTGCGTCGTCCACCTCGCGACCCCCCTTTCCCCTTTTGGCCGTCCAACGCCGCCGCGTATCTCCGCCGCCCTCAGATTTCGCCGCAAATCGCGGCTGATCGCACCTCCGCACCGCCATCTCGAATCTGTCTCCGATCTCCTCATATCAATCACGTGATCACCTTCCTTCTCCGGCGACCCACCCCTGCCCTATTTAAACTCGCCACCGCCCGCTCGCCAGAGCATCCGCCGATAGTAAGCAACCGAGGAGGGCGGTGACAGCACCCCCCTCGTTCATCGGCGAGGTCCGGTCGCCCTCACGATCGTCGCAACGCCGCGCTCGCCGCGTGGTTGCTCTGCTCCGGGACACCGTCGAGCCTACGATATCTTCATCAATGCCTCCCTCCACCGCTAGGAGCTCTGCTCCTTCAACGATCGTCTTCGCCGGTCAACATCGACTCTGCCGCACGCGTCTACTCCGGTCGTCTACGACCTTCGTCTTCGACCTCGAGCTCATCGTCAACAACAGCACCCCTCCGCCTCCTTCACCTTCCTCCACTTCGCCGCTCTCTTGGCCGTGTGTCGGCCAGAGGAAGGCCTCCGCGACTCCGCCTCGCATCGCCACCAGAAGCCCCGGCCGACCTCTCACGCCTCCGCCTTGGCCGGACCGCACCCCTCCGCCTCGCTTCACCGCCCAACCACCGCAGGAGGCGGTGGTTCTCCAGCTTCTCCGCGCGGCTTGGCGCCCCAGGCCCGAGACCCCTGCCACGCGCAACATGCGTGAGGACGGGGGGACGTCACCTGACATCAGCCCCCGGGTCACGTGCCCCGCACGTGACCGCGGGGTTATTTGCAACCATCCCCCTTGGTTCCGCATATTCGCGCCTCAGCCACCGCCTCCAAGGGCACGTGCCTAGCACGTGCCACTTGGACATTTTGCAGAAGAAACCCCCCTCAGTGTCGGTAATTACTTTTAACTCCCCCCTGCTTATTTACTTATTTTATTTTTATTGCACTCATACCCTTGTGTTCCCCTGTGATTTTGGACCTCTTCTTTACATTAATTTATTAATAAAAAAATAGCATGATGTTTGCTAAATGATTCTCTACACTTTGATATATTGTGGGCAATTTTGTGATTGATGGTTAATTAATAAATAATTGTTTTATAGAAATTTGCATATTTTGCCCGTTTCTTGCTCTGAAATTGATAGTTAATTGACTGTTGCTCTAAAAATCCCCGAAAAATCATATTTAGTAGAGTTAATTGCGCTTAACATTGTGCCCAAAAAGAATTGCATTTGACTTGCCCTGTAAAAATCATTCTGCATATTTCAGTGTTTAATTTTTATTAGGTATTAGACCTTACATTTTCAAGGTTTAGGATTTTTCTGAGATCAATCACCTAGTGATAGATCTTAGATAATTTTGTTCCTCGAAAATAAGTAGGTTTAGTATTTATCATAATTAGGTACTGAAATTCATTCTGTTTGCATTTAAAAATTCATAAAAAATTCATATTGCATCCAAAAATTCCAAAAAAAATACATTGCACTCATTTCGTCATATTTTACATCTCGGCCAAGTTTCATATTTTTCAAACATCATTTGAACGTAATTCACATTTTAGTCCATAAAGTAAACCGGATTTGCATATTGCACCCTCTATTGCATTGAAAATTCTAAAAGAAAAGACCGCCTCGAAAACCGAACACGAACTTTGATAGACTTAACTCTAGGTTGTTCCTTTGCCTCCTTGTGATCGACCTTGGGACTTGCTCAAGTAAAATAAACATAAAACCACGAGATTGAAACTTGAATAATTTATTTGTGGTTATTTTCTTGACTGATTCCGATTGTCGCCTACAATGCACGACTAATTATTTTAAGCACGGACGATAAAAACAACTTTTTAAAAGCGACATTTTCGGATTCGTCAGATGGCGCCGTTACCGGGGAGGCAAATGGCTTAGATTTTGTCTTGAAAATTTTTTTTCGGTTTTCCGCATTCGGCTAGTCTGACCCCCGAATTTTCCATTGTAAATCCCATAATTTTTTTTCAACAGTTATTTTCTTATTTTATTATTTTTTGAGTCACTCTCTGACATTCTCTCTCTTATTTTTATTGCGAGGTACCCGACGCACGTGGAGCGGTTTTTTAAGAAACCGACGCATCTTCACCGACATCCGAAGAAATCGCAATTAATTTAAGATCGAGTCGAGTCGTGAGAGAGCGTAGAGTCTAGCTTTTAAATTTTTGCAAATTTTAATTTCTGCTCATTTATAGCGGTGTCTGTTTGGATTCTCGCGTGTGTAAAAAGACCTTGAAATCTATTTGTCGTATGTCGTGGCCTGTTTCACTCTCCGGCGAGGGTGGGGCCCGACTTGAGTGGCGAATAGGATAGACCTGCACATACGGTTCTCAGAGCAATTTAATTTTTGATTTAGCCCGTACGATTAAGCCACACTGCACTATTAATTGAGACGCACATAGATCATTCACTTAGCCAAATTTAACTCAATTCTTTCCCGCTAATAGAACTTTCTGCTTAGGTGCGGTTTTTCATCGGCTTGCATTTCATATAGCATAATTTTAACTTTCTGTCTAGCATCCCACATGAAGATTGTGAGGATTCACTGTGAGTCTTCTAACTGAGCATACATCATTATTTTTCGCGTGCATCGGCTTTTCCCGAATTTCTCCCTCTTGTTTTGACACATAATTCTAAAAGGAAATTGAGACTGGACGGTATACGTGCATTTGAGCTCACTTAATTCTTCAGTGATCACCTATTTAAAATTGGGACTGCTAAATCTAGCCGATTTCAAAATAACCCATAAAATCAAGAATTTCTGCGGGAGAGTAATCCCGACCTTGGATGCTTTTATTTTTCTGAGTGAGCAAGAGACGACACTTAAGGCTAGAGCCCAAACCCGGATTTTCATATTGACTACTGATTCTGCCAAAAACGATTAGCTACTTCTCAGTGAGGATCTACAGGTAGCCGGTAAACGGTCCGGATTTCCTTAGCAGAGTGGGTGGTTTAGAGGACACTACGTAAGGCTCCATCCTCAAGTAACGGGTAGCCATTCTACGGTCCGTACTTACTCCCATACTAGCTGAAAGTAGGTGCAACTAGTCAAAGAATTCGGGCCAGTCATTACGAAAATTTCGGCACCTAATAGCTCGCTTAAATATTTTCCAAAGATTGTTTTGTCACCAATTAAAATTGAAAAGATAATAGCCGAACTCTTACGGCTTCATTGTGTGAGTTGGTGAACCTAGGGTTTGATTTGTGTTTGTATTGGTGTGCGTGAACCGATATCGAAGATCAATAGCCGCACATGTGATAAATTTTCTGTCCCATACAATCATCTCTCTCATCTCTTGATTTTAATCTCATCATGGAATTTTTTCCAAATTTCAGATCCAACCCATCATTTCTCTCAACTCCTTCAAAAATGACCGAACATCACTATGAAAACAAATCTATCTCGGTTTGGCCCAAATCAACTACATCCTCTTCTTTCAATAATCCTCCAACATTTGTGGGTAACTTTCAACTGCAAATGAATTCGACCACCTCATTGAATCCTTACTCAAATCATCCAACCGGACATGACCACTTACCATCTTGGACTGAACCGCCTTATTCTCAGTTTCTCGCTAATGAAACATTTCAAAATCAAAATCCCTTCGAATCTCACGCCCGACAGAGAAACCAAACCCAAATGGAAAGACACACACTTAATGATCATCAGCGTTGGATTGACCACGACAGACCCCTCATCAGACATGAGACTCATACAGAAGACTGGATTGACCTCCTAGACACGTATAAACCCTGTATGCTGACTCCACAATATCAAGATCTGACCAATCATGATCAAAGAACTGAACTCTACTCAGATCAAATACACATGCTTGTACCATATGAGCAACCTCCTTCCATAATTTTTGAGGAGAAATTTTCAAGAAATGATCGTATAATGGATATTCCAAGAAACTCTCCTCTTCGTACGTACAGAAAAATGGAAAATGAAATAATTGAACAAAAACCAAGTGCTCCCATGATTGATCATGAACAGAATTTTGGGGATAATATTTCGAGGATAAAAACCAGATTCGAATTAATGGAGGATAGATTTCAAAAATTTGCCGACCAAGTAATCTCATTCTATGGTGGATCAGGTATAAAACTAAATGAGGAAATGATTGGATCCCATGATGAAAATTTTGAGGATATTCAAAGACCTAGGTATGACTCTAACATCAATATTTCTGCTCATTATTCCCCTAGGAATGATTATGCCACTGACCCACACTCTGAATATCAAGGCCCCTTCTCATCTATGGAAGACACTACATCGCCACATCACACAGAAAATACAAAAAAAATTGAAAAATTTGAAAACTACAAAAAAATCGAAAATCCAAAAAATCTCATAAAAATTGAATCTAAAGAAGACCTGAGGAATTTGGATCCTGCTTTACGGGTTGCATTGGAAAAGCATTTGATTTTTGAACTTCCCATTATAAAGGCCATTGAACACTTCCCCGACCTTAAGAAATTTTTAATGGACAGATTAATTGTCAAAAAGTCGGGACGGATTAGAACAAAAACCGAAAGACATATCTTGTCAATGGCCTCCTCCTTGGTGTTGAGGAGAAAAACCAAGAGCCGCATAGTGAAGCGGTTGCCCAGATTTGACTGTAGAATAAAAGACACAATTTTCACCCATGCCCGAATTGATGATGATTCACCGATCAATATCCTCCCGACCTCTGTATTCCATGAACTCAAACTCGGACCGATCAGGAAAATATGAGAGATTGTTCAATTAGCGGACTGATCAATAAAGCGGCCGAGAGGAATCATTTCTGTCATCATGATATTCCAAGGTGCTCCGCTCAAAATGGAATTCACGATCATTGATATTGAGCATCAAGGAGAGTTCACCCAGTCTCCAATTATTCTTGGGAAACCATTCTTAGCATTGTCTAAGGCAATTATTGATTGTGAGACTCGGCAAATAAATTTCACGGCATTGGAAGCACTTCGAGTTGACACAGTCTTTGAGGAAACACGATTTTCTGAGGCAACTCATAAAGTCCCCAACAACCGCAAACCTAAAGAGGTAGAAGATCCCTGCCCTACTATGACACCTGAGATAGCGGTTGTTGTTGAGACCATTGGTTTAGAGAATCTCCCCCCTGCTCCATTCCCAGCCGCACTCTCCATAGAAAATCGAGCATATGAATCTTATGATCCGGAGACTTATGCATGATCTCACCCTGGGTCAACCTATGCTGACTACATAGATTACATCAACTTGACACAGGAATGCTTCAATGACAAATCAATTGAGAATGAACATGCAGAGACTCTCCCCAGTATTTCAATTCCCCCGGATCTCAAAATAGACAAATCCTTCTACTACGATCCTGAGACATATGAATGGTCGCACCCTGGAGCGACATACTCTGATTATCTTGACCAAATCCTCCCAAATCGAGAGTGCACCAACATCCAAGAGACTAAGAACAAATTTGCAGCTCAAACACCGACCAAGGAGAAGAACAGTAATGGCTACTCATCTGGATACTCAAGTGAACCGACAACTTCACGAAACAAGAAAAAAAGAGTTAGATTTGACCTTTCGGAAGAGGAATCAGTTGATGATCCCTCATCAGGTCCGGAAAAAGTAGTCTACATGAGTGAAGTCTGTTCGGCAGCCCCAAAGCCATATCTGCGCAAGGATCCAAAATTCGATTCTCGTTGGACAACTCCCATTCCTAATTATTACTCAGCCAAAGCTGATGCTCCTACCTTCCACAAATACACTGGAATTATATCTTATGAGCTGACTGAGACCGGAGCATATGAAGATTCATCTGAGGACAAACCGATTGATCTTAAAAAGGAAAGAATTTTGAGGAAACAATTGAAGGAACAAAAAGACATGAAGATCTGGAGTATGTCCACTTTCAAATATTATTCCTCTGAGGATAACTCTGATGATGGCTACCTTTCATCTGACTCAAATATTTCATCTACTATCCATCATGATTTTTCTGAGGATGACACAGATAATGGTAGGGAATCATATGCTTCATCTCCGCCTCATCATTACGACCTCCCACCACAGGCTCACAAAAAGATCAGCCGTAAACCGCCTTAATCATCGGCTACCCTCCCTCCCTCCCGACCACATCGATCTTCTTGTACAACTTCTTCCTCTACTTAGGCCAAGGCCTAAGTATAGGGGGGGACCAATGCCATTTGTATATACCATTTTTCCGCATCACAATCTTTCTCTCGATCGCTCCATCTCCACCCTTCTTCTATACTTAGGCTGACCAAAGCTTAAGTATAGGGGGAACCGACACCCACCTATATATACTCTCCTCATTCACATACCCCGATCGCTTCATTTTTTTTCTTTTCTTTTTCGCTCTTCTTCTATACTTAGACTATTCACAGTCTAAGTATCGGGGGGCGATTCTGTAAATCTTGTTCTTTTTTCTTTTTTCACTCTCTTAAGCTTAGCCCGATCTATGTCTTCTTTACACTTCTTGTGCTCTGAGGACACATCACTTGCTAAGTATAGGGGGTCTGTATATATACTTTGTATATATTTTATCCATATCTCGTACTTGCGCCTAAGTCTATATGTATTTACGGGGTGGGTATTCTTTAAAAAAAACAACAAACAAACAACAAAAATCCTTTACATAAAAAAGAATTCAAAAAAAATTTGTATGCATTCCACCTGCATTTCATCAAGCATCGCATTTACATATGTGAAAAGTCTTTGGGTTCTGAACCGAGTTATGAGCCGAAACCGAGAGTAGTCTGGACTTGACCTTAATCCACCTAATTTTCAGAGGAACTTCACCGAGAAATAGGATTTTAGAGTCTTCAGGTCTTTGACTTAATTCTTTGAGTTCCACATGACAATGTGCAGCATTTGACTCTTAGTGTCTAACCTGGTCTCTTCATTCTGGGTACAACTCTGGAACAAGGAATTAATTTGTACTCTCGCACTATGCACTTAGCTCAACTCAGAAGGGATGTTGGAAGACTGTGTGAGTTTCTTTTCTGGTAGCGTGGAAATCTAAAGACCGGAGTACAGGTTGAAATAAAGCTTCGGAAAAAGGGATGGACGGCTGGGCACAATTTTTCTAAGACCCCAAAAAATGTACGGAACAAAAAGATGCTATATCCGTAGGGGCAAAACAAGATCCAAGCAGAACCACCAAAAAATCCAAATACAAAGAAGCAACTACCAAATAAAATCTGACCAAAAAGGTCCAAGCTTCAAGAAACCTGTAGATCTTGGTGGAGACTCGGCTACACTGGCCATCTTCACAAGGAGAGGTGACTACACTGGCCACCCTCCAGTTCTTTTCCCCTTCTTCTATCTTCTCCCCCCAATTTGATTGTGAACACAACACGACAGACCTTAGAAGGAAATACCTGACTCCCCGAGGACGAGTTACTGGAGAGGAGGTTTGCGCGGTAGTCCGGCATTCTGGATGGGAAGAGTTAAAACCTTTCACACACATGAGTCGGTTATTCAATGTTCATAGGGTATACTTTGGGAAGATGATTAATCTAAGATGACTTCTGAGCCGAAACTGCAAGCCATGATTTGTAGAACTTGAGGAATGTTGATTTTAAAATTCTAAGTCTCACAGAAGTTCCGACACACAAATAAGCCAAAGGTTGAGTTTAGGTTCACTCTCACCTTCAGCTCATGGTCTTGGTATGGAACCCAATCTCATTTCACCTCATGGCATTTCTTTTTGATGCTCAGGGACGAGCATGGTTTAAGTATAGGGGGATGATGAATCTCGTATTCATCACTCTAAATCTCATTTCTTAAGCTCAAAACCCTCAAAATCAACATCATTCTTGCATCTATTCTGCACAATTAGCATTAGTGCATGATTTCATAAGAATTGCATTTTAGCACAAAAATCTACACAAAATAAGAAGCCAAAAATCCATGCCAAAAATGACCTGTAAATAGCCTAACTTCCCGGATTTTTAACCCATTCATGCTAACTCCAAATAACACAAAACTACCTCCACTGTGTACATATCACTAACAAGAATAAATGAAAAATACAAAAAAATAACTAACCTAAATAAGCGGACCAAAAACCCAAACCCTAATTTCAGGATTTTCGGACTAAAAGCCCCATATCTTTCTCATCCAGTGTCCGTTTTAATCCTACTCACTTTTGAACTAATGTACATTCAATTACCTTCAAAACAAGACCAAGTTCAAGTGAATCGAAGCTCATATGTGAAAGTTGGGTTTTGGGTCTCTTTTGTACATTGTATATTTTAGTTGTTTTTGACCTAATATTTTATGTACATATTTTATTGATTAATAAAAAATACAAAAAAATTAGATTAATGTGTCTTTATTTATCTTTGATTTTATTGTAATTTTTCCGGATTTTTATCTGATCTAAAAAGGATAAAAAAATTACAAAACCCCAAAATCATGGTATTCTATGTACATGGGATACCCCAAAAATACTACTTTCTGCAAATGATCAATTTTGATTTTGATGTCTTCATGAAAGTTGTAGATCTCATCGAGACGAGCAACTTTCGTGAAGAAACTTTTTCGATCCGAGGTCATTTACTATTTATTTTCGATTTTACAAAATATTTATTTTCTGAATTATCTGGTGCTGACACGTGGCCGCACCTGGTGCCGCCACGTGTCGGCCATTTTCCGCTTTTTTAAATCGTTTTTTTAAATAAAAAAATAAAAAAATAATTAAAAAAATATATAGACGCACGTGCATAGCACGTGCCTTCAAGGCACGCGCTCCGCACGCGCGTCCCCTCTTCACCTCCTGATGACACGTGGCACGACGGGCACCATCCGATCACGCGCGATCGGACGGCGCCTGTGCGTCGTCCACCTCGCGACCCCCCCTTCCCCTTTTGGCCGTCCAACGCCGTTGCGTATCTCCGCCGCCCTCAGATTTCGCCGTAAATCGCGGCTGATCGCACCTCCGCGCCGCCATCTCGAATCTGTCTCCAATCTCCTCATATCAATCACATGATTCACCTTCCTTCTCCGGCGACCCTCCTCTTCCCTATTTAAACTCGCCACCTCCCGCTCGCCAGAGCATCCGCCGATAGTAAGCAACCGAGTAGGGCGGTTACAGCACCCCCCTCGTTCATCGGCGAGGTCCGGTCGCCCTCACGACCGTCGCAAGGCCACGCTCGCCGTGTGGTTGCTCTGCTCCGGGACACCGTCGAGCCTACGATATCTTCATCAATGCCGCCCTCCACCGCCAGGAGCTCTGCTCCTTCAACGATCGTCTTCGCCGGTCAACATCGACTCCGCCGCACGCGTCTACTCCGGTCGTCTACGACCTTTGTCTTCGACCTCGAGCTCATCGTCAACAACAGCACCCCTCCGCCGCCTTCACCTTCCTCCACTTCGCCGCTCTCTTGGCCGTGTGTCGGCCAGAGGGAGGCCTCCGCGACTCCGCCTCGCATCGCCACCAGAAGCCCCGACCGGCCTCTCACGCCTCCGCCTTGGCCGGACCGCACCCCTCCGCCTCGCTTCACCGCCCAACCACCGCAGGAGGCGGTGGTTCTCCAGCTTCGCCGCGCGGTCGGGCGCCCCAGGCCCGAGACCCCCGCCACGTGCAGCGCACGTGAGGACGGGGGGGACGTCACCTGACAGCAGCCCCCGGGTCACGTGCCCCGCACGTGACTGCGGGGTTATTTGCAACCATCCCCCCTGGTTCCGCATATTCGCGCCTCAGCCACCGCCTCCAAGGGCACGTGCCTAGCACGTGCCACTTGGACATTTTGCAGAAGAAACCCCCCTCAGTGTCGGTAATTACTTTTAAGTCCCCCCTGCTTATTTACTTATTTTATTTATATTGCACTCATACCCCTGTGTTCCCCTGTGATTTTGGACCTCTTTTTTACATTAATTTATTAATCAGAAAATAGCATGATGTTTGTTAAATGATTCTCTACACTTTGACATATTGTGGGCAATTTTGTGATTGATGGTTAATTAATAAATAATTGTTTTATAGAAATTTGCATATTTTGCTCGTTTCTTGCTCTGAAATTGATAGTTAATTGACTGTTACTCTAAAAATCCCTGAAAAATCATATTTGGTAGAGTTAATTGCGCTTAACATTGTGCCCAAAAAGAATTGCATTTGCTTTCATAACTTGCCCTGTAAAAATCATTCTGCATATTTTAGTGTTTAATTTTTATTAGGTATTAGACCTTACATTTTCAAGGTTTAGGATTTTTCTGAGATCAATCACCTAGTGATAGATCTTAGGTAATTTTGTTCCTCGAAAATAAGTAGGTTTAGTATTTATCATAATTAGATACTGAAATTCATTCTGTTTGCATTTAAACATTCATAAAAAATTCATATTGCATCCAAAAATTCCAAAAAAATTACATTGCACTCATTTCGTCGTATTTTACATCTCATCCAAGTTTCGTATTTTTCGGACATCATTTGAACATAATTCACATTTTAGTCCATGAAGTAGGCCGGATTTGCATATTGCACCCTCTATTACATTGAAAATTCTAAAAAAAAAAGACCGCCTCGAAAACCAAACACGAACTTTGATAGACTTAACTCTAGGTTGTTCCTTTGCCTCCTTGTGATTGACCTTGGGACTTGCCCAAGTAAAATAAACATAAAACCACAAGATTGAAACTTGAATAATTTATTTGTGGTTATTTTCTTGACTGATTCCGATTGCCGCCTACAACGCACGACTAATTATTTTAAGCACGAATGATAAAAACAACTTCTTAAACCCGGTATTTTCGGATTCGTCAGCTACACTCAGGGTGTAGCCTCATTTAATCCACACACACACACACATATGAGTGATCCTGCGAGAGCATGAAAGTAATGATTCTGGACCACTAGATTCTATCTTCTCTCTCCTGGTTGAATCTAGTGGTCCAGAATCACTGGTCTCATGCTCTCACAGATTTTGGCTCTCACGAGATCTACCCCCTCTCTCTATATATATTTATATAGAGAGACGACTGATTCTGTGAGAGACAAAATCTGTGAGAGCATGAGAGTAGTGATTCTAGACCAGTAGATTCCGTCATCTCTCTAATTTCAGGAGGAGAGAGAAGAACATAATCTAGTGGTCCAGATTCACTGCTCTAATGCTCTCACAGTTTTTGGCTCTCACAAGATCGACCCCCCCCTCTCTCTCTCTATATATATATGAGGAAAGGGAGCCTACTTCATGAAGTAGGTAACCTTACCTACTTCATGTCCCTTTTGATATTTTTTTTGGAAAATACCATCATGAATTTTCATAATTATATCCCTCTAACACGTCAATAAAATTAATCAGAAATAGAGATTCCTATGCCCTCCATCCATAACAGGTCGATTATAGCAAATCTAAGACCGTTAAAATTACTTGTTCCGGATGGAGGGCATAGTGACTCTCTGTTTCTGACGAAATTTGAATGACATATTAGAGAGATATAATTATGAAAACATATGGTAGTATTTTTCAAAAAAAAATAAAAAATTGTCAAAATGGACACGAAGTATGTAAGGTTACCTACTTCATGATGTAGACTCCCTTCTCTCACTCTTACACACACACTATCTCTCTCGCTCTCTCTCTCTATATATATATATATAGGAAAAAGGGAGTATGCTCCATGGTTGTAGCCAACTTACATGCTCCCACCCCTTTTTCTCTGTATTTTTTTAAATTTTCTGTAATGAAACCTATTGGAATTTAGATCACAATATGTCACCATGGTGTCATTCAAAATTCAACTTAATTCGAGACTTCTATCCCCTCCATCAAGACTGTTAAATTTTAACGGTCTCAGAATTGCTGAAATTGACCCCCTTCAGATGGAGGGCATATGAGTCTCTATTTCTGATGAAATTGGAATGACATGTTAGGGGAATATAGTGATGAATATACAATTTTTTTATTTCAAAAAAAAATAGAGAGAAAATAGGGGTGGGGGTAGCCTCCTTTAACCCATATATATATATGACATCTTTCAAGAAGGAGTTGGTCCTTCCATACTCAAGCAAGGCCAATTGTATGGGTAGATGGATGATCTTATCTTTCCATCTACGGCTATCATGAAAACCACCATCTATTTCCAAAACCACTTATATTCCAAACATCATCACTCCAAAAATAGTAAAGATTCTCATTTTTCATGCAATTTATTATTTCCTTAATTAAGCTTTATCATGTTACCATTTTACAACACAGTAGCGTCATGCATTTTGTATTTTGTGTTTCTTTTTTGCATGCCAAAATCATCGAAATTTCAATAACAATCCTCCCTAAAAATATGGGGCAGAGTGATGTGTGAATATTATATTTGTATAATACAATACTAATTATTTGGAAATTAAATTATGATTTGTATTCTAGTTTTTGAGTTTGTATAATATGTACCTTCTTTTATACACCAAAACCCATCGAGGATATAACATCTTAACATAATTACTTCTTCCTCTTTCCTCAAAATTTTCGTTTTTGACATCCCTCAAAATTAAGAACAGATGGTTATTGCAAATCTTCAATGGAGAGATAGGTGAAAAATTTATATTTATATAGTACGTTCGGTTGAAATTTCCATAACAACCCTCCGAAAAATATGGGCAGAGAGATGTGTGAATATTTGTATAATACAATATTAGTTAACTGAAAATTATCTTTATTTTGTATTTTAGTTTATTGAGTTTGTATAATATGTACCTTTTTTGTACACAGAAATCCCTCGAGGATATAACATTTTAACATGATTGTACCTCTCTCTTTCCTCAAAATTTCCGTATTTGACCTCCCTAAAAATTAGGAACTGATGGTTATTGCAAATCTGATTTTGTATAATGAGGTGGTTTTGATCACATCCATTGAAAGTAGATCGAATGCCCAAATTGCTTGCCTTCCTTAGAAATGGAAGGACCATGTCCTATTTGAAAGGCATCCTATATATATATTGTTCACTGCAAATTACAAAGTCAACGAAGAATGTTTGGTGTTATATATATTATCTACTAGGATCATAGAGGGGGGCATCCTCCCCACGGTTTTTGGAGGAAAAATTGTTTTTACACTTACACCCCTTCTAGATTTTACAATTACAGTTATGCCCCTACTTTTTAAATATCAAGAGAAAGGTGTTGATTATTAGTTGCATCTACTTTTTTTGCCAAGCAAGTCAGGAAAGAGCGGTTTTTTGTAATTATCCAAAGTGGACGAGAATATGCTTCGACACATGTAATAATCCATATAGCGAGCTTTCCCTTCCCTCTTGCTACCCACATGCTTGCCACGGAGCAAGAGTGCCACACATGAGCACATGTGTAAACTCAGGTCCCCTCACTTATGGAAGGGGAGACTTCAGATTGCATATTGAATATTTTTTTTTGTTCCAAGCAGACTGATCACATGTCCCTTTCATTATTACAACATTCTTTCTTGATGTCAAAGACCAGAATCCCTGTGTAAATGATCATTGAATCTCTATTCTTCTTAACTGTGATGGCTATTCATCAAGTCTTTAGGTATCACCACCATATCTTCAACAAGGTGGAAATTCATGTGCCCCTATCTATATAGGTCATTAACATTTGCATCTTCTAGGTTAGTTGCCATCCATTCCCTTCCCAAAACAAACATTACCTTAAGAGGAAAATTGTAATTGTATGAAAAAAGAATGTATAAGTGTAATTTGAATGAAAATGGAGAGGAGCAAGTATAATTTTCATTTCATCTTCCTCCTTTTTCCTTCCTCCGTATTGCCCACCTCCATCACATCCGCGATCCTCATCCCCATTCAAATCTTCCTCCGCCCAAGAAGTCCTCCTCATCGCCCTTGGCATCATCTGCCCTTTTCTCAACCCCCTTCGCCCCCAGCTCCCAGCCTATCCTCATCTCCCCCAACCCATCCTCCTTTGTCCCGTCAATAATCTCCCTCCCACACTCGATTTTCACCCAAACCCCCTCCTCCTACGCATCCATAGCCCCATCATCCCCTCCCAGCTCCCTCTAGCCCTCGACCACCTCCAATCATCGTCCCCAACCTCCTCTCCTCCTCATCGCAACTAGCCCTCGATCCCAATCCTCGTCCCCAACCTCCTCCTCCTCTCAACACACTGCCCTTGACCCTTACCCCCTCCTCCTTGTTAGTACTCCTAACCACGTCAACGTTTCATTGAGATTCTCTCATTTTCATTCCCCTCTTTATGCGATGATGGGCTTGGGACGTAGGGACATGCCTCGGACAAAGGAAATGAAATGACAACAAACTTGTGGTGGGCTCAGTGTAGAGGCAAATGAGGTCGCTTCTCCAAGGAGATGTAGAAGAAGAAAATGAAGACAGAGGGGTACAATTATAATAAGGTTTTGTACTTATGCCACTTTGAGACGCAAACCTATCAATAGTCCAAGAAGGTAAGAGCATATGAGATACTGTAAAAAAAAGGAATCAACGTAACTGTCATTGCAGAATCTAGGAGGAATACAATTGTAAAAAATCCTTTTCCTTAACAACAATTAGTTTGTATAAATCATTGTTTAGTTCATCTCGTTGACAACTAGACTAATGGCAGACAGATGTGTTAACAAGAAGGTAGGAACCAAAGTGATATTAGAAAAAATGGCAGAGGCATCATTGTAATCGTGGAATCTTGAAGGAACACACGTGTAAAAAGCCATAAAAAATAAACCTTTGGATATAAACATATATTAAAGATAATTCCTTGAAATAACAAGTTATCAACCCATATCAGATGCCTTACTGTGGTTATTTTATTTGATGCCCATATATTTGAAACATAAAAAACATATTAGATAACTATCCATTCAGTTATCACCTACACTCCTACACGCCCCGAGTTCCCGATTTCAAAATTTTCCGAAAAACTTATTCATTTCCAGCACGTTGCAAATTTTATCCTGAACGCAGTCTTCATATACATAAATTATAAAAAGTTCTAAATTATAAATTTAATTGTATCCTGAATGCAGTCATCCCCTTTGGTTTCGATACCTTTGGCTTCCTAGCACCGGAAGCTATTGAGCTTTTAAAGAGGATCAAAAAAGTGACGAACAATAATGTGATGGACCCAGATCTATGGATGTAGTATTTATGAGGATTGGCTTTGCAATACAAAAAGGGTTAGTGGCGTAGCTTGTTGCCCGCTTGCCTTCTGTTTCGATATAAACCTTTCTTATTTATTAGTTATATTCCCGTGTCATGATGTTATAAACTTATAGTTATGCATTTGGACTTTTAGATGGATATTTTATATTTAATCAATAATTTTTAAGGAAACTCCCTCACTGAGGCTTTCATTTAATCATTACAGAAACTTACATGATGAAAATACTATCCACTGTGGGAAGTACAACCATATGGTAGGGGAGGAGGAATTAAAAAGAAAAGAATAATATGGAAAATCAAAAAGAGGCTGATGCCGCCAGCCACGAGGACTGATCACCTCAACAAACAGTGAAAAACCTCGAGAGCACCCTTTCAAGGAACATGCCTATCACAGAAGGGAAAAAGAAAAAGAAGGAACCATCAATATCTTGAAGTTCCAAACATTTCAGCTTCGAAGTTTGATGGGCCCGATCTATGTGCACTATGCGTCGGGTCCCGAAGTAGAGACTGATCGAAGGTGATCCACAAGAAGGAAAGCACAAGATCTAGAGTCGGAGTTTGTCCTTTGAGCTTCACGGAGCTATAGGAAAGGAGATGGATGTGATGGTGGCAATGGAGGCGTGGAAGCCAATGACCAGTCAATGGTGCGATGGAGACAGAGGAGACAACGGTGACAAAAGTGAGGGAGGTTGAGATCGGTCTCTGCCATGGATATAGAGGACGAGCGACCACACCTCAGAGAGGTGAACAACAACCAACCCAGGTGAAGCACGCCCTCCTACCTTGAAGGGCGGAGGAGAGCAGCCCCGAGCCCCCAAGTGCTCACTAGATCGAGAGCCGTCGAGGCCCCAGGCCGAAGGCAGTGGGGAGAGAGAGCAAGAGAGGTGGTAGAGGAATATGATAATGTATTCAGCGGGCAATTAAGATTTGAAACTAGTATAGTTCATCTCGTAAAAATATAATCAATAATAATATTTTTTTTAAATACATAAAAATTAATAACTGTAATTTATGAAAAAAGAACATAATTTATGATTCACAAGGAATCTTGAGACTTTGGATCATAAGTCGATATTTATAATTAGTTTTTCCGATAAGATAAGATCATTAATGAGATTATACATTGTATATAAATGAGATGTGAAACATACATGATATAGAGAGCACTCATCAATTCATCAGTTTGGAAATTTCCACAGATACCCGAAGTCTTCCCTGTTCAGTTTAGGAATGATCAAATACCACCTAAACTAATGATCGTAAGGATACTTAAAAAAGAAATCAACGAATACCCTGACGTGTCACCCACCACAAACAGCTCCAACAACCACAGAACCCACTGACGTCATTTTACACCCAACCCCACAGAATTTATACAATTTGCGTGCTCACCCCTCTAAGTAACGACAAAAGATACAGAGAAAGGCGACAGTTATGGTCCCCATCTGCCGTTTCTCCGCGGAATCAAAATCCACCCCTCAACCTAACACGAATTCCCCAAACTACCCCATCTTCCCTGCACATTCTCCAGGGTTAAATTCAACAGGCCAGTCAAAAGGGATAGATCTAGCTGTGCCGCGTCACCAATTCCGCCGCCGATCGGTACCTCGCAATCTCCCTCATGAAGATCTCCTCGTCGTCGGACTCGTCGGTGCTGACGGCGAGCGCACGAAGGAAGATGGGGATAGGACATGGAATTCGAAGGACGCCATGTTGGTCGTAACCATACTCGTGAGCGGAGAGCTGGAGGAGCTCGAGGAAGGCGGGGCGGGAGAGGAGGTGTGCAGGTACCACGAAGCGCTCCATGCCGTCACCTACGAGGAGGGGCACATGGCCGTGGGGGACGCGGTGGCGCGAGGAGTTGGAGAGCTTGGAAAGGCGCTTGAGCAATTGCTTCATAGTGTGGAATTGGGTGGGTGGAAGTGAGGAGAGAGGGATGGGTGGAGTGGGGGTGGGAGGGCTTATATAGGAGTTGGGGGAGGGGCATTTTGGGAAGAATGGGAGATACTTTTGGGGTACGGATGGAGGTACTTGCATGGTACAGAGGAAGGAGTGGGAGTTGGGGACGGTGGGATCACTCGCGAAGCAACTCAACCGCTCTATTTTATTGGTAGTGCCGCTCTAGTGATGGATATTAATTAATTATTACATAAGATGATGGGTCTATTTTTTATTTTAATTTTTATTTCAGCTCCTCCTGCTGGCGTTTTTGGATTTACTCCCATCTAAATATTCCAATGTGTGTTCCTCTTGGAATTTGATGTTTTTGATGGCATTTGGACTCGTGAACCTTTGCTTTTGTCGTCAGCGTCGGCCCCTTGGATCAAGTCCATGATCCCATTTCGTATTTCTATTGAGAGTAAAAAAAGATATATTTCATGTAAAATTTAATCCTTTTCAAAACTAAATATACAACGTTTAAGCAACTTCATATCTTGACTTTTTAACCTAATGAATTATTTGATGAAGTTTTCTAGCGTGTGCCTTAGCAGTGAATGTCTTTTTCCCTTAAAAGATAGGGATATTTACTCCACGAACTTTATAAATTATGTAAATTATCGCTATATCCTTTTGCACTGCGTAATTATTCCATCGACCTTGTAAATTATTTCAAGAACACACACAAGCTTCAAACAGATTAGCCATAGAGTTCATAGGATAGGAGTTAGTAAGTTTACAGGGTCAATGGAGGAATTATGATGTTTTAAAAGTCTAGAAAGTAATTTACAAACTTTATAATTTTCATGAGATAAATATACCTAAATGGTACTTTATTACCTTATCCTGAAACTTATGCCTTCGGATCCGAGATTGACAAAATACGTTGATAAGAATGATACTGAAAAATCAATTTGCGCATCAATATAGCAATGCATTTGCAAATGAAACCAAAATCATTATGATTTCCTTATTCCAAAACATATTCTACTTACTTGACATCGTAGAGAGTTGAGAATTCTAATTGCGCATCAATATAGCGAAATTTCTGATTTAGTGTCCAGTTCTATTTCAAACTTTTTTTTTTTTGATGAGTGTTCTATTTCAAACTATTGTTACATATATACTACATTGAAACTGAGTGTATAATTCTGGTACTTGTTTGTAATTTACTCGGCAGAAAAAAATGAGAAATATCATGAATTGGCATTCAAGTGCGGACCCGTAGGATAAAAAAATAATACTCTATTTATAAGTCCAAGGTATCAAGTACACTTCAACATTTTTTATTGGATTTAGACCCATAGGAGAAAGTGTCATTTAATTAAATAATTGTAATTGAGCACCTTGTCGAATTCATGGTTTCTTCACCTCATATCTATGACTATGTCAATCGGCCTCCTTATTATATATGATAAGAACGTGATATTGTGCGTCTAAATTTGGTTCATTGATGATTTCGTTTTATAAGTATGAGAGTAAATTACATAAATGTTCATAAACTGCACTCTCGATTTCAAATATGAATTTTAGAAAGTAACAATATGTCACTCAATTTTTACGATTTGTCTCGACATGATACATGACAAATGGAATTTAGTTGTTTCTTTTGTCCTTCTGATCTTAAATAACATTATTAATTCAAAACCAATTTGAAATGAATACTAACTGTTGATTATCACATTGTTACTTTTTTTAAGGTTGTCGTAAGACATTGAGTTTGGATGTTTAGTTTAGAAAATTTTATAAGAGCATTACATATACTTGTAGTGATTGGATCTATGTGCCTATGACTTGAATAATCTTAGAAGCAACCAATCAAACTTTGAGGTTAATAACTCTTTATTTTCCATTTGAAGTGTTGTTTATTATTTATTTTATTGTCGAATTGGTACGAGGATCATCCTACACACCCTAGTCATGGATCAATCTAGTGCATTACATGGCTTGGCAAGTTGCAATGTATATGGACTACACGTTTAGAAAAAAAAACTATCAACATGTTTTACATTCGGTTGTATTTTTGATTTATGTGATAATCTTTAGTCTAATTGTTGTGTTTACATTTGTAAAGTTGCATCAAATATTCCATTCCATTTTAACGAAAATTACCATGCATCAACTAAACATACATTTATCCAGCCTATGAAATTAAATCCAAAAAAAAAAGATTAAATGACTCAAGAACTATAACATGCTATCTTACAATTTGCAAATTGCCAGCCTATAAAATCTGAAAATGAGAAAATTGAAATCAAATGTCAATGCATGCACATCAACTTGTCGATATATATTTTAAAAGTATATATTAACATTCTCGAATTCTATTCATGTTACTTAATCAGGATGGTTGTAAGTGAAACTCATTTTGACTTTGTTATCTCATGAATGGGTCTTTGTCCTCTAATTTATTGAGTATAAATCTATATGATTTCTTTGAGAGATCATACACCTCATATATCATCATATGCACATAAACTTGTTGATATATAGACTTTGTCATGCCATCAACCTATCGGTCTACCAAACACACACACACACACAAACACACACATGCACACACACAATTAGTTTTTAATCAAACAATGAGTGCTTATCTCATGACATTTTAGATATATGTCTTAGTATTTCGATCTTGCCAATCTAACACTTATACATGACTTATTTGACACCTCTACATATATATTCTTATTTAGAAGATTTGCATCAAGAGTGTCAATCGGATATCCATCCTTGGAGAAGATTTCCATCTCTTCTCAAGATGGTGATCATTTTTTAGTAACTATTAGGATGCTAGGTGTATCCTCGATATAGCTCCTTAGATCAGAACTATACATAAGCCATTTTTATTGAAAGCAAAAATACATAAGCCTTTTTTTATTGGACTCTTTAGATAAATAGTTGTACGATACCCAAAGTAGACATGGTACATATCTCTATTTGTACATAGGGACATTATCAATAATGAAAATATTGATATATTTTATTTCAAATATGAATGATATAAATGCAATAATATTTATTGCATAATGCCACACCTTCCGGATCCACTATACTCAACACCCATCTCATAAAGAGCACATTCACATTCGGAACAACATTCAACATATTATTAAAATGCATGAGAAAATGGCAGATAAAAGTAAATTAAGGGAAATAGATGCATATGTTTCCATTCTATTTTTATAAGCACATGATATAACAAAAGAAGTGCCAATGTCCACAAGTTGTACATAACTAGTAGATGTTCATCAGAGTATTTATACATGTACATGCTTGTATCTCGAAAGGTAAAAAAAGCAAAAGTAGTAACATCTAACCAGAAACTACAAAACACCCACCCTTAAAGGTGCAACTTAGTATTGTAAGCTCGTCCACACCATAGTCACTCACTACTCGGCTATGGGTCCTGTGAACATGTTGGACCACAAGGAAGAAGAGTATGTTATGAGCATGTGTTCAATATGGATTTATTCCATTAAAAGGGTAAAGTAGTAACAACAACTAGAAGGAAGTAATTGTTGTAACTGAAACTGAGAGTGAAAGTGGCAACTAAAACAAGTACGCAAGAAGTGTGAACACTCTCTCACAAGTGAACTATACAATGAACTCTAACACTTAGATTATTATATCTCTTTAAGTTATTATCACTATCATTACTACCTAACATTTCTATTAGTGAAGGAAATAGTCTATGGTCTCAACCACGATGGTCTCACACTATAACTCTAAGATAGATAGTATCTTAGGGTTGGGTTACCTCTGTAGGCATGCACTGAAGTAGATGCATCCTAACTAAGTTCCCAACACTTTTCTTTACTAACCTTTCAATTTTACTCCATTGCATCATTTTCATATTCAAATGAGTCCATTTGATTCCCAATGAAATCATTATAAGATCCATCAATGTGATACCAAGGTAACCAATTCACATGTTACAACTAAAGTAAAATCAATCAAGGAAACTCACTCGGTGATGAATCATCAATTCATTATCTTTATTCTTTCATTTGGTTTAAAATCCTTAATAGAGCACATGTAAATAACACTAATTCTCATTAATTAACAATCTAACATCATTTGTTAATATTGTATATTTATCACTTATTTATACCCAAAAGAAGAAAAGAAAAAGGAATAAAGAAGGTTGTATATATATAATGGATACAGACTGACCCGAAACCCTGAGTTCAGGTCAATAATTGACATGGTCGATAAGAAATAAAGTAGGGGGAGATATGGTAACTTATAAAATCTCAGAAAAACCAAGTTCATGTTGTACACATTAATCTTATTCATTATGCACATACCTTGTACTATTTATTTATCATTAATTCAATCTCAAATAAAATAATTTATTCATGAAACTTGTATATAAAAACATATTTTAAATAATAAAAATATTTGCAAGAATAATTCATGTACATAATAAAAGGGACAACACTTTGAGAATCTGTAAAGTCAGAATTAAAAGATCAATATCTACTCCATATGAACTCAAAGTATCTCAAATTCACTTTCATTATGTTGAAAATAAAATAAGCTTTAAAATGAAAGTGGTTTCATAAAATTTGAAGTTAAGATGTGAAGTCGGCTTTTTGGAGTGTCTGTTGTATCTATGTGTGTATAGCGTACAGATTTATTTATTTCTGTATATGTCTACACATATTGTATTTTTATTATTTTGTATACATATTTTATATTATTCATTTAAAATACATATTAAAATAATAAAAGTTAAAAATAACTAAAAATAAATAATTGTATTTATTATATAAGTATAATGTACATATATTGTACACAAGTCTATTTATTTAATCCATTAAATAAAAAACTAAAAATAAAAATGTATTTAAGATCATTAAACTATTTCATAAATAAAATATAAAATAGCATGCATTTTTGTAAAAAAATACATAACTAAATATATGTATACTTTGTTTATAGGTAAGTTATACATGTGCAAACCTGTATTTCAGTTATAGAACCTAATAATTTAATTTATTTAATTTATTAAAAATCACCAAAAATTAACTTATTAAACTATAAACATTTTTATGTTGATAAATTTTTATTTTAAATTGATTTCCTAATTTAATTGTAATTATTTCTATTTTTTATTTAATATATTTTGCCCTTTAGTTCTTGTCCTATTCGGACTCACACCTGATTGGCTGGACCCGGGTTCGTTGACCTGGGTCAACTTCTCTTCTTCCTTCAAACCTGCATCCAGCTGTGTGGACCTGCTTTTTCTCAGTTTTCCCCAGATGAATCCATCATCCAATTAATCCAAAACCTTCACCCGATTAGCATCCTTTCATTAGTGATCCACGCCCAATGAGATTTTCACCCGATTAGGCCTCGGTTCATGCACTAATCACGATTGAAATTTTGATCCTCCTCCATTTATAAATAGTGATCCACACGCTCCCCTCTCATTTTTTATCATCTTCAACCTTTAATTTCACCCAAGTTTGACACATGAAGCTCGAGATTTGCAACAGAAGGCTCGGCTGATGATCTGGAGTGAGAAATCGAAGGAGATGGCCATGATTCGATCGTCAGTAACTAGCTTTGCTGCAAGTAGCCTCTTCGACCGTTCAAAGCCGGATCAAGGAGGCGACCTTCAAAATCCATCGCCATTTCATCCTGGTTCTTTGTAGGTAACATCTCGATACAATTTTGTTTGGTATGTTAAATTTTGTTCAATTTCATATCACATTTAGCAGCTCATCTTCGATCTCCGATCCATGTGATGGGAGATCAAATGCACTTCAATTTGATATTTTCTCCGCCTTCGCCCATCATTACTTCAAATATGCTCCATCATCACCTCACTAGATCCATTTCTCCCCCTTTG
Source organism: Ottelia alismoides (assembly GCA_037367405.1). Lineage (NCBI taxonomy): Eukaryota > Viridiplantae > Streptophyta > Magnoliopsida > Alismatales > Hydrocharitaceae > Ottelia > Ottelia alismoides. The sequence continues at coordinate 255,418 of JAZKJV010010860.1, read as the reverse complement.
CCCATCACCTATTCATCTCAGATCTATTCATTAGATCTGATCTGAGATCTGATCCTCTTCCTCCATCTCCACCGAGGATTCCATCCATGTTCCCCTTTGTTTTATGTTAATAAGGTGCGAAGGAGGTCGAGGAGGCTTCGAGCGAATTCTAATCACCCGGAGGTCACTAGGAGCAGCATCTAGAGCGGAGATCAGGCCATCAGAATCTCCAGCATCAGGCGAAGACAAAGCTTCAACTTGATCTCTAAGCAGCAGGATCTAGTCACCATTTCCATCGTATGTCGAAGAGGATTCTTATTAGGAATCGATTGGAGCTATCTTCACTCAAATCAGGCTTCGAGTGAGATCAGATCGATTGAAACTCATCTCAGAACACCTTCTTCAGATCTCTTCCACAACATCTCAAATCTGTCCGATCAGGAACAAGAGCTCCAGATCTGATCTGGAGCATCGCTCAATGTCCAAAGCTCAACCATAGTATCAGATCCTAGAGTGAAGATCTCAATTGTCCCTGCACACGTGACCGGTACACCTCCTCGGTGAATTTGCACCCCTTTCCCTGCATCAACATGTATTTCTATTCAGGTCTTAATTTGTAAATAATAATTCTTAATAATTACAAATTAGCACCTAAGGTTCCTTAAATTACATTTAAGTCCCATCGATTCGCATTTACATGATTAATCATGTGTTATGTGGTGTATTTACACATTGTATCCTACTGTTTTCGTGTTAATAATAGGTCTAAAGTTTTGTTGTATTTGCTTTATGATCCCTGCGAATGTTGAACACGTAATCTAACACATGATTTAGTAGAACTTTGCATAAAATATCCTAAATTTTCCTTATTATGAAATATCCAATTGTTTATGTAAATTACATTTCAGTTCTGCTGCATTTTATTTCTTGTTTACATTGATTGTTTTAAAAAAGGTTAATTGCTCCATAAAATCCATAAAAAATAGGGTAATATTTTGATTAGTTGTTCCATATCACATAATTTTTACTTTGAAAAATAATTTATTTTGTTTTTAAAAATACAAAAATAACTTTTATTTTCTATATATACACTAAAAAATTCATAAAAATTAGAAAAATATTTGAAAAATTGCAAAAAATAGTGGCTTTGTTTACCGTATTTTATCACCTTTATAAAAATTAGATTAAAATACCATCAGAAATACTAAAAAATTGAAAAATGTAGAATTAATTATAAAAATTATATCAATCCATCGAAAATTCAGAAAAATATATTTTTTTATCTTGTTATACAGCTTAATAAATTTTTTTATCTAAAATCTATGTCCGGTTTGTTTGATTTGGTTTGATATTTAAAAATTCAAAAAATAGTCGCCTACTTTTACTTTAAAAATTATTTTCATTTTAAATCAGTAAAAATCCATAAAAATTATAAAATCCATTAAAAATCAATATACATAGTAAAAATCATAAAAATACAAAAAATATTTTGTTTCTTAATTAAGTTTTTAGCATTTTTTGATATATTTTAAAAATACAAAATGCTTCTTTTATCCCTTGTGTATACACTAGTCAAGATTTTTTTTCTAAAATAAAAAATATAAAAATTTGCAAAACTAAAATAAACTTATAACTAAAAATTAGAAAAAGAAATAAAAAATCTTCGTTAATTTTCTTAATTAATAACCCTAGTTTTAAATAGTTGCCTCTTGTGTTCGACCCTGTGAGCTATACCAGGTAAATAAGTAGCATCTTGTTTTTCTATTTCTAAGAAGAAAATATTTTTGATTGATTCAAGGATTGTTTCGGTTACAACGACACATTTCACTTGATTTCTTTTCATATTTAATAATTTAAACTTGATAGATCTCTTGCTCACCACTCGGGAAAAGCACCACACACCAGCAAACATCCTCGACGGTAGGCACATTCCAAGAATGATATGTAATTTAGGATATTATTCACTACAATCATTGTATTATGAAAACCTAAGACTATCCATTTTTCTTCGAAGATGAGACAAACTGATAAGAACAACTCCTTCCCTAACCACATCATGGAACTCCCATCATAGAACCAATACGAGTAACTAACTCAAGTGATCGACTCTAATTAGCCACTTATGTTATTCCTATGACTGAAAGCGAAGACAAGACTACCTACTACGCATCCTTGAACATCGTCACACAACCCCTTGGGGAACTGATGATCGAAATTCTCACTATCGGGATAAGGTAAGAAATATCAGAGTCATTGTGACCCGAATAGCAAGATGCGATCAATCAAGAAAATGTACAGCCACCAAATAAGAAATCAATCAATAAAACCAAGAAAGCGGTCCTCGCTAAATTATTAACATGGTATAGCGACCAGGGTCGGACTCAGGGAGCACGAAATGGCCGTGCGACCTACGAAGTAGTCAGAATCGATAAAAACAAGGAGAAAATATTTTTGGTGGATTTTTATTTATTTTTAATTTTTTTGGATTTTTTAATTATAAAGAAAAGAGGATACAAGTAACTTCAACAATTAATAAAAACACTAAAAAATACGCAGAAAATTCTAATAAAAATGTTTTTATGTTTTTTAGGTTTTTATGTGTTTTGGTGAATTTTTCAGATTTTTTCAATTTTTATATGATTTTCTAAAAATCACGAATGACGAAAACAGAGGATCACTATACAGCTAGACTTGAAAGATCCATTAAAAATATAAAATGGACATATGAAGAGGCATTTTTTTATGAAAACTATAAACAAAAATTAAACTACAGAAAAAGAGTTTGTATTTTTTAGATTTTATAGAATTTTTTAGAATGTTTATAAGATTTTTAGGGTTTTTTTTATTTTTAAGGTTTTTATATATCCAAAAAGCACGAAAATTTGACAGAAATTCAAACACAACAAAACAAACAAATCCTGATTTTTTTATAATTTTTAGATAACTTTTTTTTATTTTCCTTTTCTTTTTTAATTCAGACAGTCACAAAAATCACTGTTTTTGAATTTTTAAAAATATCAAAAAGCCTAAAAGATGTCCCAAAATTTTAGGAAAATTTTTACACAGTGGCAGGAGCCACGTGTCCAAATTTCACCTAATTTGGACTTAATTTGATATTTTATTCAATCAAAACAAGGCACACAGTACACAAGGACCTAAATGTAAGAAAACATGTTTTCCGGGCTAAACAGTAACAAAAACCAAAAGTTCAGGGCCTCTTATGCAAAAAGTCCACAAATACACGCGCACGGCACGTGAAGCAGGCACATAGGGGTATAACTGTAAATCCTTTTTAAAAATATTCAATCACTAACATCTAGGAAATAGAGGACAGAAAATGCAAATTGTCCAAATCCTCACATGACGAAGCACATGGCTCACACACACAAGGACTATAATGCAAATAAAGTAAATCTAAGGTCCTAACTGCAAATGTTCAAAAATAAAAACAACAAAACTAAATATTTACTGGACTAAATAGCAAAAACAAAAGAGCAGGGGCTTAAGTGCAAGTTACCCCTATTATAATCGGAGGGACGAGGACGTGCCACATGGATGATCGACGACTGAGAATCTAAGGCACCTCTTCATCTGGATGGACGGTCTGGATCGAGCCCTAAGTAGATTGGGCGGTGGCTGAAGCTCCTTAAATAGACGACGATGATCGAATCTGGAGCGGAGGGTGATCCGACGGTAAAGGAGGATCCTCTAAGAACGCGATGCTGGCGAGGTTTGCCGTCCCAATGCGCACGCCGAGGACCTCCTCTGGAGCTGCTGAGATAGGGAACGTGAAGCTTGAGCTCTTCCGCAGCTGATGGGCTCCTCCGATGAAGCCAGGGACCACCTGAGCAGCCCGTCGACGGTGGAGGAGCGAAGCTCCTGTGCTCGAATGACTCATCCTGCAGATGGGGTCCTTTGACCTGCAATATAACACAAAAAGACTCCTGGGTTGAGGGCAAATTACCTCGACCCGGTTAGGGGTGGAACGGATGGCCGGAAGGGGGCGGAGCGTGGTCTCCGGCGAGGCGACGGCGGAGAAGACTCGACTCTTGGTTCTAGGGCGAACCAAGGTGAACAGAGGTGCGGAGAATGTGGGGAGAGGTCTCGTGAGTATGAATCGGAGGTAGGGCGATCGAATGGGTGACGGAGATGGTGTGAATCGACTGGGGACGGCGGAGGAGCGATTTGGGCGTAAAGGGAAATTAAACTAAACTAGATGGTATCGAAGTTACCTAGTGGCTGCAATCGACTGTGGATGAGCTCGCGGAGCTCTGGGGGTCTTCGCCTCAAGTGGTCGTCGGGTCCCGAGGCTTGGCGCACCTCGCGGCGGCGTACGACGATGGACTCGCCGGATCAGTGGCTAGGGCCGCTCCCTCCTCACTGCAACACTCTCCTCGGGCAGCTGTCACTCTAGGGAAGAGAATGGAGGTCCTGGGATGGAAGGCAGAAGCCAAAGATAGCGGGAATGTGTGGGGGAGGTGCGGTCTTATACTGCTAGGGGTCCGACAAGATGGTCGTGGAGCACGCAATCCAAGGAGCGGATCCCTAAGAGGATAGGCGGGCATGGATCACAGATCCCTCCTAGAAGATCTGAGCCCGGGGTTTAAGGTAGAGGTGATCGTATCGAGCGGAGAAAATTAAGCGAAATCAGGTTTAGCACAAGATCTGCAGGCAAAAGTAGTCCAGGGGGGAAGTTGACCGGAGGTCAACATTCCCCCGTGGACCAATCACAGGCCTCCATTTGTTAATTATTTGGAAATTCGATTAAAACATGAAAAATGTTTATTTATTTTCAAATTAATTTTTAATGATTTTTATTTATTTTTTTGAAAAATAATTTATGTATTTACATTATATTATTATTATATATAGGTATATACATATATGTATTTTTTATTTTTATTTTTAATTATTTATAATTGTTCCAATTTTATATTTTATTTATTCATAACATAAAATTTGGAATAAAAAGGTATTTTTATTTTATTTTTATTATTTATTTACATAAGTTAAATAAATAGGTATATGTACATATTTACATGGTATATGTACAATGTGGGAAATGATTTTTATTATTTTTATTTTTATTTTTATTTTTCTGATTTTTATTTTATTTTTATAAATATGTATTAACAAAAACACATTTTATTTTTATTTTGAGGAAAATAAATTTATTTATATACATAGGTATATATACACCATGGATGACCCTATCTCCATCTACTTGGTTTCTTTTGCGGTCAGGCCCATGATGAGCCCTCCCTTGGGATTAGGTCACTCAATCTAAATATTTCCCTCTTTTTATTTTATTTCTTTATTCTTTTATTTATGCACAAAAACATGTTAATTATCATTATTTACACAATGCATGCATGTTGGTAATTTATTCTATTTACACATATCTACATGGTGTTTTGCATAGATTTTTAACTAAAATAAAAGAATAAAGAGTGATGAATGGGTATTCATCAGGAACATGCGGACATACATGTCTTTTAGCCTTTGCAAGGTACTGGGGTTTAGCCCATCAAGTCTTCTAACCAGAGATCCACGGGTGCATTCCCATCTCTTGTGATCACTATCTCCAACTACCCAAGTTCCACATGAAAAACTACACCATAAGCTATAAACTAAACACGAGAAAACAACCCCACTTAGAGACGCACCAACACCAGGCACACGGGGTTAAGGTTCCAACCACAACACAAATCAGCTTTTTTTAATAAATATTCCATAGATAACAAGTATTCAAATATGTAGATAGATGATAGATCGATCAGGGATTTTGCATAAGTCCTTATCTTATTTTAATCAAGTTATTGTATAGTCCCTTCTACATTTGATTCTCCTTTCTAAGTTAAGGAGTGTTATGTTATAAAGAGTATTACTATAGTTAGGTTTTTAGTTGGTGTAGATAATCAATATTCTTTATGGACAATGACTCATTTCATCTACTGTTGTTTTCATGTTATTTATATTTAACAGACCAATGTTGATCGATCAGTCACCTAGTGATGATTTATCAGGGCTTGTCAATTACTTGGATTTGGTTTGTCGATCACTATGATCGATCAGGTAAATCCCATGATCGATCAAGAGCCATGTGATTTCCTCTTTCCTTCCATTTGAGTCCTGATTAACCTTACATATCATTATTTCAACTTCCAAACTTTTTGTATGACATGTACACATTTAACATAATTAATCATTTCAGATCCTTACATTTAATTTCAAACACCAGTCCATTTTGATTAGTACTGATCGTCCATGCCAATAGTTCTGATCAATCATGCATGATCGATCATACCACTTATATTGTTCAATCATGTGGTTGAACAGTGAGTTGTTGTCCCAAATTCATGTGTAATATTTGTTCTTCGTAAAAAAAATAAATTAGATGCTGGAAAGAGCATTTCATAAGAGTTAATATTAAATAGGTATCACATTTTTTCTGACCACCATATCTCTCGGCAAGCACAATGGAACATGATGGTATGATGGGGAATTTAACTTTGCATGCGTTATAATGGGCGATCCGTATGCCAAATAACTGAGGAAACAACATAAATGGGTCATGTGGACCAACAATAAGGTGGATGGGTGAGATCTTTTGGTGGTCGTTCTCCGGATAACGCCACTACCACGAAATCACCGATTTCAAGACTCTTCACATGAAACACACGCAAGCACGAAGTGGACCTTGACGTCCTCTTTCAAATGATGCCTTCGAATTGTAGATTGGATTTCGATGATGGAGCTCCATTGAATCTTTGGTGGTTCTCCGGTGATGGGCTGGATGGAAATGTAGGGCTCGATTCATGGCTCAAAAGCCGTAAATGGTCGTATTTTGCATGTAACTTTTAGTACAATGCCCATTTTCGATGTTCTTAGGCTTGTTGGAAAGGTATCAAAGAGTGCTACACGATCCTCATTTATCCATTCTGTATCAAGTCATAATTTAATATTTAATGTTTTTGATAGTTTAAATTTCACATTTCTAAAAATCTCAAAGAAACTCTCATCCTCGAGAAATAAGTGTATGATGTACCTGATGAACGTGTGATTTATCACTGTAGCTGAAAGTAGAGATTCATTCGGAGTAATTAAATGCATTCATATGTTTATAACTCATAATTAGCATTCTTGCACTTGTAAATAACTTGCATAAATTAGCATTTCATATTGCAATCATATTCACTTGTAAATATTCACCTAATTTCATCTACTTAGTTAATTCACACTAATTCAAATTGACATCATACCAACTCCATTGTGTACTGATGCGACGATCAGAATCGGTTTATGGCTTTTTAGAAGAAGAGGTTGTCGGTGTAGAAAAGCCGCAAAAGGAATCCTAGTCGATCAAACAAGATCGGTTTTAGAGAAAACCTATACTAATTATTTTATCAGGGAAGTGTACCTGGGTCAAACACAAGGAGACAGAATAGGGTATTTTTGATTTTTTAAGAGAAAATATTTTCATGATTTATGTTATCTCTTCTAAAAGTAATAAAAGAAAAGCAATAATTTTTATTGAGTTTTGATTTTTAATTTTTTATTTGATTTTAATATTTTCCAATTTTTATTTATTTTTCAAAGTGATATTTTCACACACTTTATTTATGATATAATAGGTGGAATATAGGTATAATATTGGTGATACTATATAGTAGGTGAACGGGACGAGCTACGGGCTCGAACAAGCACACAAAAACAAAATCAAAACGAATACGATTTGTGATGAATCAAAACACGATAAAAACACGAGAAAATAAATGAAAAATTACTTGAAACCTTGCTGGGGTAGTTGTGTAACTACCCAAAAAAAATCAACGAGAAATTATGTCAAAATGAGGTCCAAAACTCCCCTACAGGCCAGGGGTATAAGTGCAAGAAAAAGTAATAAAATTATGCAGTTAGGTCCTCTGCCAAGGACTGATTTGTAAAGAAAATATGAATGTTTACATTTAGGTCCCTACGCGGGGACCTAAATGTAATATCTGGAAACGTTGGGAGCTTCTGCAAATTCTAGAAATCTTCGGGGCTCTTTATGCAATTTTTCTACCGCTTCAGATTAACAGCGGAGATTAGATGATGCGGTGCTGATCTGACGCCCCCTCGCGCGCCACGTGTCGCAAGCATGTAGCTCTGGATGTTCTTCTTATTCTTGAGGTTGTCGGAGACTTGACGACGGCCGCTTCTTCACCGAATTTTCTCAGGCAGTTGACGTCGCTTTGGGACCTCCGGCGGGGTCAGAGGGTTAGCTCCTCTAACCCTCGAGCTTGCCTGCGGTGGTTGGTGATCGGAGAAGGCAGAGCGCGGCGGCGAAAGTTCGACGAAGTTGACGGTCCGTTCGTAACTCCATGCGAGTCGAGCTAAGTGCAGAGTGCATGTGTTCAAGATTGGTTCACTGGTGTAGAGTTGTACGGATGACACCAAATGGTCTACTTAAGCACATATGACTTGATTTCTTGAATATTTTCTTATGGAACCCAAAGATTCTAAGTCAAAAGACCTGAAGAGTTTAAATTCCAGATCCTAACTAGGCTCCTTACAATGAAAGTTAAAGGCAGTAATCAAGCTCCATCCTTTAGACTAGACTCAGTCCTTAGTTCCAGAAATCAAACTTATTCTGAAAAATACGAATGCAAATGCAACCATGTTTTTGTGAAGTATATTTTCTGAGTTTTATTCTTTTTATGGATTTTAAGGCTTTTGTGATTTTTATGACTTTTAGGACTTTGTATTTTTTTTATGGATTTCCTGATTTTTATAAACAAGTTTTTGTACATGAATTTTACAAGATATATTTTATTTGAGTTAAATATCTAACGTGTTTTACAGATTTTATCTACAAAGGATTTTACAAGGATTAAATGATTTTTACACATGTTTTAATAAGTAGGATTTTAAATAAGTATTATACAATTTTTAAATACAAATTTTAAATACATATTTTAAATTCAAGTTTGAAATACAAGTTTTAAACATATTTTACTTATTTATAAGGATTTTATAAATAATAAATAAATATATAAATGGATTTTAAATTAACCCTTGCCCACTTTTTATGGATTTTATAGATATAGAAAATACATAAAAGTACGAGTTATGGACAAAAGTATATATACAATATATACGCACCCCCTATACTTACCTTGTGCTATGTCCTCATAGCGTCAAAAGAGAAAAAGGAGGACATAAATCATGCTAAGTAAAAGTGGGTGAAAAAGAATAAAGAGTACAAGTCAGTCAACCCCCCATACTTATGATCAGGTCATCGTAAGTATAACGGAAGAGAAAAAATGAGGTGACCGAGTAAAAAGAATATACAACGAAAGATCAAAAGGAATAAAGAAAACGAAATCATCGAAATCACTCGGTCCCCCTATACTTAGGATAAGGCATCTTAAGTATAGAAAAGAGTGTAGACAAAAATCGGAGACCAGTGATTTGTGAAAATGAAAGGATATACAAAAGGATCATAACAAAATATAAAACATGAATCAGCGAACAATCGGTCCCCCCTATACTTAGGATCTGGTATCCTAAGCATAGAAAATGAGCAAAAATGGGGACGATTGTGGTCTACGAAGAATATACAAGTGTTGTGGATCTCCAGAAATCGAATGGCTCAAAAGCATTTGTACATGATGAGATGAAGTGAAAGAATGGTCATAATTCCTGTAAAAAATAGATCACTTCAATCAGGGTCATACTGAATTTTCTGCTTTTTATGTGCATAGTGATCCTTGGCTGAAAAAGTAGAGCCTCCTCTGTAAGTGAACTATGTACATGGCATAGCTCTCTTTTCTGAAATATGCATCTCTAGAGTCGGACTACAGAAGGTGTCTATATGTGTAAGCATCACACCATCTGACTCTCTACGCCGAATAGACTAGATGATCTGTGAAATGTAATCAATTGACTCTTGTGCTGTAATATGTGTACTTTCAATCTGCGGCACTGAGATATCTACTGCAGGTGACTGCTCATCTGAGTCTGATATGAACTCTGTCTCTGTATGTGAACAATCATATGAAGAACTAGGTACAGGTGATCTACTACATCCTCGTGTAGGATATCATGGGTATCAAAATAAACGCTCTCAAGATCAGGAAACTGTGTCTCATCTATGTGCTGACAATCTTCTGCAAGACTGGTGTCCTCTGAAGTAAATGATAATATTGATTTGGGACTGCTACATTCTCTCTCCATCTCAATGTGTATCTCTCCATTGTCTGTGCGGAATGATACTCTCCCAGCATCATAATCAAAGAGTGCTCTTTCTGTCTGCAAAAAGGGCCTCCCGAGAATGATTGGAGCAAGGTGTAACTGTGTAGGGCACGCCATGTCTAGGACTGTAAAGTCCACTGGAAACTGCAAGCCCTGAACGATTACAATAATGTTCCTCAGCATACATCTAGGTCTCTTTACAGATCGATCTGCAAACTGAAGTATCACTCATGATTTGTAGAGAGGACCTAGCTTGAGCTTATCAAGCAAAGAGTTGGAAGCAAATTAATCGAAGAACCATTATCTAAGAGAGTAAGATGGAATGTAGTGTCTTCAATCTGACAATTGACATAGTGAGCTCCAGAATCTTTCTTCTTCTTGGGTACCTTGTTCCTAATCGCACACGAAGTTGCCTTGGTTAATATATGCTTTTCAGCTCATGATCTCTTTTTCCTACGTGTAGTGCATTTGTTTCTCAACTGATTCTTGAGTGTAGGAAAATGATCCAAGGCATCGTGAAGTGGAATCTTTAGAAAGATGTGATCTCTTAGTAATCGTTCGGTCTCTGGAGTCACAACATTCTTTTTGTTATTTTTCTTTCCTTTTCCAAACAGAGCATCGGGAAAAGGAACAATGTCAGGAGTCTAAAAATCAGAATTTTTATTCATTTTGGAATCAACTTGTACATCGAGAGTTTCAGAATTATGTACAAAACTCTCTAAAATAGGGGAAGTAATGTTTTTCTCGGGAGTATCTGCATGGTCTGGCGTGATGTCATCGTTTGATTCACCAGTGTCCATGTCAACTGTATCGGCATCACTCCCTTCTCTTGAGTCTGCAAAGTGGTCCTCATCATCATGCTGCTTCTCCTCCTTGACATCAGAATCTTGCTGCTCATGGATTTGCTCTTGCTCCTCTAGTGATCTCTCCTCTACTCCAATAGGTGCTTGTGGTGATCTACCGCTCCTGAGATGAATGAAGTTAGATAAAAATTCAGGAAATGAGATCTTACCCTTAGTGTTGTCTACCTGGTCTGGATGCCTCCTCTTATTGTTCGGGTTTATTTGAGGGTGGGCTGGAAGAGTAGTCTTTGGTGCGGTTAACTTGTCCAGATGACGGTTAACCTGCTCCATCTCAGTCTTATGTGCAATTTGGAGCGTACTCATCATATCCATGATTTGATTTAATGTCTGGGCCTGTGAAGACATCTCAGGTTCAGTGTGGTGGCCCTGGCTTGATCCTCTCTCCTGTCTTGGCGTGTATTGTTGAGAGGTGGAAGGCTGAGAGTATCTTTGCGGTGTGGAGGAAGACTGTTGCAGCTGCTGATAAGGATAAGTCTGTGAATAGTGAGCAGGATACTGGTGTGATTGTGGTCTCTGATAAACATTCTGGTGAGACTGCTGCTGCGTGAAGTTCTAGCGGTGCTAAAAATGTGGATGTCCATGCTGCGGATGACCGTACGACTGCTGCTGATGATGCGGTATACTCAGTTGCTGAATCGGAGTATACCAAATCCTGTTAATCTCGAGAGTGGCTTGCGGCTCAACCTCCATCTCTGCAGCACTGGTGATCTGACCGGGATTGGCATGAGACTGATCCTCATGCCAATCGATCTGCGGAGTCTCTGGCTCCCTCTGCACGTAGTGAATCTGACAGGTGGGTGGAGCGGGTAAGATCCTCCATGTAGGTTGTGCGGTCGAAGAAGACTGGCTCTGTTGGTACTGAAGTTGGAGCTCAGAAACCTTCTTCGAAAGATCACTCAGCTGCTGAGGTAGGATGAGAGTTTCTCCAACTCTCGCAGCAGCTGTAAGTTCTGGATTTGGTTCTGAATCACGTACACTAACGTTAATTTCTCGCTAATGAATCCCATGTTGGTGTTTGATTCAGATTCTGAAATGTTAGCCACCTTATGATGTTCTCGGTGATGTGGTGGCTGAGGGGCTTTCTGAAATGCCCGAGTAGAGTCAACAATTCTCGAGTTCTCAGCCATCCCTTCGAAGATGGCCCAGACTGACTCAGCGTCCTTGTTCAAATAGCTGCCGCCACATGCGGCACTCACGAGCCCCTGGATGTCTGGCTAGAGTCCTCCAAAGTAATTCTGCACTAGCACCTTCATTGGTATTTCATGATGCGGGCATCTCTCCGTAAGGTCTTTGAATCTATCCCATGCCTCATGGAAAGATTCATGTGGAAGTTACGTGAAATTGGAGATCTGACTCCTCATCATGTTCGTCCTCCCTAGAGGAAAATATTTACGCAGGAAGGTGGACTTCAGATCGTCCCATGTAGTAATTTCCCTTCCCAGGTGACTCAGCCAATAAAGTGCCTTATCGGCTAAGGCAAAGGGAAAGGCCTTGAGGCGTACAGCCTCCTACGTAACTCCTGGATAACTAGCCGTATCGCAAATCATCTCGAATTGTTGTAAAAAGGTAAACAGCTCCTCTGTGGCATTCCCGTAGAACTTGGGAAGCAAAGAAATGAAGGACGGTCTCAACTCGTATGACCCTTGATTCGGTGGTAGCCAAATCCAGTGATGGAGCGTTCTTGCGCTCGGGTCATACTCTTCCCGTAAAGTAGCAGGAACCACTGCATGCGGTAACTGGTTTCCATCCCCTACTCGCAGCGCAACTATTTCAGCCCGCAACTCATTCTGAGTTCTGAATTGTTCTCGAATTTGTATGTTCATCTGTTGGAGCGTGTCAAGAATCCTGGTCGTAATGTCTGCAGAGTCTGGTCTTCCTTCATGATGCTCCTCAGCTGGTGGCCTCTCATTTGCCTGTCCTTTGCCACTTGCCATCTGATTCAAATCGTCTGTGAAAGAAAAGCTCTCGTAAGAACTCAGTGAAAAATTGGCTGGAGATCTAGATGTATTGAGGCAAGGGTCTGCCTCAATATTCTGGCCAGGAGGCGAGGGAGTCTAGGTTTGACTCTCCTCGAGATCAGATGAGACTAGCTTGGGAAGAGAATCATCCCAAGCTTGTGAAGATGTACGATCGACAGTGGACGGTCGAAAGCTCACGGAGTCTGAGCAGAAAAGCCGCCGAGACGTCATCTTTGATGTCAAGAGAAAGATCGGGAGAGCACGATTTTCGATTCAAAGGAGAGGGAAAATGCGTAAAGCCACGGTGACTCACGCCCCGCAAGCAAACACAAAGCAAACCCCGCTTTCACCAACATAACCTGATGGAGACCGTAAGAGTTCGATCTTTTATCTTGTCGGTTTTAGGGTTGTAATTAGTAAACAAGTCTAATCGGTTATTACGAGCTGAGCGAGATGATAGGTGCCCGATAGTTTATCCGAAACACTGGACCGAGTCCTTACAAAAAAATCACTTGCACTCAGCCAATATGGGAGTAAGTACGAACCATTTCCGGCTACCCGTGTTACTTGAGGACGGAGCCTTGCGCAGTGTCCTCTAAACCTCCCACTCTGCTAAGTAAACCCGGACCGTTTCCGGCTACCCGAGCGTACCCACTGAGGAACAGTGATTAGGTGTATAGACTAAGTAGTATTTCACGAGAAATATGGGGTTTTGGCTTTAGCCTTATGGGTCGACTCTCGCTCGTGCACTCTGAGATGATGTACGGGGATTACTCTCCCAAATCAGATGATCTTTATGGTTTTTAGATTAGATATTTTTAGCTGTCTCGATTTTATTTTGTGGTTTTATAATTTTTTTTTTGAGTTTTTCAAACAAACGTCTACTTTTTTTTTATTAAAATCCTAAAATCATGCACCTAGGTTGCAAGTCCTGAAACTAGCTACGTAAGCACAATCAGATAGAATAAAAAACCTAAGCAAGCATCTATCGGAAAAAGCTGCGGAAAAACCAATAAGGCGAGAAAACCGTGGTGGATGCCCTGATCCCCCGAATACACGGTACTCGGTGAATCAGACCCCTAAAAAAATGAGAGGGGGGAATTACAAGTCAGGATGTCCTTAGTGGACCCCTTCTACTAGAGTTTAATACCACTTCTCTCTCTTTCTCTCTCTTTTACAATATTACACTACTTAGTTTCTGCCCTCTGCATCCGACTTGTAAAGAAGGAGTCGGCCTCTGCTCTTTAAACTAACTCGGCTTCCTAAGAAACCGGCTGATTCTGCACGCCCTGCAAAAACTCGTTAGCGGCTGAAAGAAAATCGAGAGACGAGTCGAGAAAAGCCGTACGAAGAATCGAAGAATATCTACAAAAAACAAAACAAGAAGAAGAGAGAAAATAGAATCACAAAGATATGTAAAAAAATCAAAATACACTAACGCCTCCCCGGCAATGGCGCCGTTTTGATGCGACGATTAGAAACAGTTTACGACTTTTTAGAAGAAGAGGTTGTTGGTGTAGAAAAGCCACAAAAGGAATCCTAGTCGATCAAACAAGATTGGTTTTAGAGAAAACCTACACTAATTATTTTACCAGGGAAGTGTACCTGGGTCGAACACAAAGAGGCATAATAGGGTATTTTTGATTTTTTAAGAGGAAATATTTTCGTGATTTATTTTATCTCTTCTGAAAGTAATAAAAGAAAAGCAATAATTTTTATTGAGTTTTGATTTTTAATTTTTTATTTTATTTTAATCTTTTCTAATTTTTATTTATTTTTCAAAGTGATATTTTCACACACTTTATTTACGATATAATAGGTGGAATATAGGTATAATATTGATGATACTATATAGTAGGTGAACGGGACAAGCTACGGGCTCGAACAAGCACACGAAAACAAGTCAAAACGAAGACGATTTGCGACGAATCAAAACACAATAAAAACACGAGAAAAGTACACGAAAAATTACTTGAAACCTTGCTGGGGTAGTTGTGTAACTACCCTAAAAAATCAACGAGAAATTATATCAAAATGAGGTCCAAAACTCCCCTACAGGCTAGGGGTATAAGTGCAAGAAAAAGTAATAAAACTATGCAGTTAGGTCCTCTGCCAAGGACTTATTTGTAAAGAAAATATGAATGTTTACATTTAGGTCCCTACGCGGGGATCTAAATGTAATATCTTGAAATGTTGGGAGCTTCTGCAAATTTTGGAAATCTTTGGGGCTCTTTATGCAATTTTTCTACCGCTTCAGATTAACGACGGAGATTGGATGATGCGGCGCTGATCTGACATCCCCTCGCGTGCCACGTGTCGCAAGCCTGTAGCTCTGGATGTTCTTCTTGTTCTTGAGGTTGTCGGAGACTTAACGAAGGCTGCTTCTTCGCCGAATTTTCTCAGGCAGTTGACGTCTCTTTGGGACCTCCGACGGGGCCAGAGGGTTAGCTCCTCTAACCCTCGAGCTAGCCCGCGGTGGTTGGTGATAGGAGAAGGCGGAGCGCAGCGGCGAAAGTTCGACGAAGTTGACGGTCCATTTGCTCTTGAGCCATCGACCAGATTGTTGCAGCTCCTTTGAAGATGATTCCCGTGAAGATCAAAGACTCTAGAAGCCTTGCATTCGCTCCTGTTTGAAGACGAACCTGTAGAGAAGAGATGTATATGCTCGATTCACGAAGAATCGACCCAAGAATTATAGTTTTGCAAGCTCGAAAATGGCATTTCCAGTATATGTGAGATTAGGAGTGAGAAATGTTCGAGAAATGAATTGCTCTTTGAGATGAATTTGAAACGATTTGCGAGTGGATTACGATTGAGCATCTAAGGTTTAGGATTAAACTAACTAACTACGCGATTAGCCATGCTAATCGTGGCACGATGTTCGAGAAATAAAGTGGTAAAGATGGAGACAGAGGTCTATGAAGAAGAGGTGTATTTACCTCTTAGGCTGCTCGACAGCCGACCTTCGCCGGAGCTGTACGCGCGCGATGGCGACGATGCAAGGCAACGAAGCCTTGGAACGTCTCCTCCGATGATCCCTCTTCCACACGAGCTGGCCTTCAGGTGCTGTCACCACCGGAGCGAGGCAGAGTGAAGTAGAGAAGTTGGTTCTCAGCCACGGGCTGTTGGAGATTCAGGTGATTGCAGGAGAGTTAGTTGGCTCAGCCAACTTTGAAGGTTTATATAGAGAAATTTCTTGATCCCTAAGTCAGATCAAATGGATGGCGAGAAAGAAGGTTGTTAGAAGAGGAAAATCAACGGTTTGGATCGTCTAGAAGGGTTAAAAGGCTCGCTAGATAAATGGTTGAAGGAGGCCGGTCAGAACAAAATCCAATTCGGCCTTCTTGGAGAAGATGAACCAGGTGCTGACACGTGTCAGCACCTGGTTGGCCATATATTGCAATTCTTTGTAAACTCGATAATAATTAGTAAATAATGTTATTATAAATAGGTATATATACAAGAAATGTAAATAATTAAATAATCTTAATTATGGAATAATTACTTTTTATAAATAATAAATATTATTCGAAATGTAAATATTATATTAATAAATATGTATAGATAAATATGTTTTGGATTTTTAATTTAATAAATAAATAATTAAAAATTAATTTTATATTTTCTTAATTATTAGAACAATAAATAAGGGTTGTGTCAATTTTTAGGGATTTTAATAAATTAATTTACATATATTAATAAATATGGGTATTAGTTATTCAGTTCATTTTTACTTATAATTTAGGGTTTTTGATTTTATTAAAATAATAAATAAGCTCCAAAAATTTTGAAATAAATTAGGGTTAAATTACAAGATCATGAAAATAATTAGAAATTATAAAATTAATAAAACTGTAAATAATGTGTGTTACATAAAATAAATAGCCCAGAAACCCCGTTGTCATTTGGTCCCAAAACCGACTTTTTGCAAACGGACTCCGAATTCGATGAAACCATCTTTATTAATTATAGAATATTATTTTATGAACTTTAAAGGTGAGTAGAGTGAAATTGGAGTTCGTATGAAGAAGTTATGATGTTCGGAAGTTGAGATTTTGACAATTTATAAGCTGGATTTCTTGGCATATATACAGAGTAATATCTTTAACTTATTTTTATATTTTTATATACATTTTTAGAAATAATTAGGAAAAGAGTTTGGTAAAAAATATGTACATATGAATTAATTAAAATTCATTGAAGTTTTATATTTATTTGATAAATAGTGGAAAGGTACATGAGGTACTTCTTAATTTATTTTTAGGGTTTTCTTTCCTTATCTCCCCCTACTTATTGGTTTGTCGACCAATCCATGCTGATTTGGTCTCGGGGGTTAGGCTATAAATATACCTTGCAGTTATATTTATATTTTTAAGTCATATTGCACATATTTGCATATATCCAATCTGCCTTCTTTTCTTTTTCTTTGTTCTTTATTTATTTACATGATTTTGATGCTTAAAAGTGAATATTTATTCATGAATGGAGTTTTTATAAAAGATGAGAATTAATGAATATTTACATGTATTTGTTAAGGGTTTTAAGATAAAATGCGACAGAAAAGTTAATAAATCATGGATTCATCATGTACATATCACTAATATTAATCAATGAAAAATCCTACAATATACTAACTTGTATATATGTAAAATAAACCCAAACCCTTTGAAAGACATAAATATGACATCTCTCACAGATAGTTTCCAATATCACTCTACTCACTTTTAAATTAATGTAAACTCAATTTTCTACAAATCAAGATCAAAATCAAAAGAATCAGAGTTCATATGTGAAACTTGGGTTTTGGGTCTAAATAATATATTGCATTTATTTACTGATTCTTACTTATTATTCGATGTACATATTTAACTCGTTTTGATTTCTTTCTTTTCATTTCTTTATTTCATAACATGTTTTAACTAATTACATAAAAATAAAAATCCAAAAAATCATAAAGTAAAGGAAAACATCAATATTGACTTGAGCGCACTAACCCGTTTATCTGTCTATATTTCACATTTTCTAATTATTTCTTAGCTTATAAAAATCCAAAAACTTACATTTGTGTCCAACTCATTATTTTACATCATATTTGATTTCTACGTGCATCATTATTATATAGAAAATCAATGTAAAAAATATAAAATTCAAAAATTGATATTTTATACATGAAATATCATAAATTTTATATCTTGCATCTTTGAGTTCATATGCACTTAAGTTCTTCCTGAACATGATAGGTTTCATTTAGATCTGCATTTTTCATTTTGGGTATTTTTCTTTTGAGGACTGATGAATACCCATTCATCACTCTTTATTCTTCTATTTTAGCTACAAAAACCTTTGCAAATACATGTAGATATGTGTAAATACCAATAAATACCAAAAGCATGCATTGTGTAAAAACCTATAATTAGCATGTTTTTGTGCACAAAATAAAAGAATAAAGAGCAAAAAGAAAAAGAGGGAAATATTTAGAATAAATATTGAGCAACCTAACCCAAGGGAGGGCTCAGCATGGGCCTGACCGCATAAAAGCCAAAGTAGAGGGAGATAGGAGCTCATTTGTATATATTTGTAAATACATAAAAACTAGATATTTTCCTCACCCAAAAATATGTTGTAAGTATTGTGTGTATATTCTATTAAAAACAAAATAAAAAGATAAAAAAATCAAAAATTCAAAAATACCTTGCACCATGTGTATAAACCACACCCTTGTAATTATTTAACCCTATAAATAAATTCATTTATTTTCTAAACTTTCTGTAATTATTCTATATTATATTTTGTAAATAAAATAGATAAAAAGAAACAAAACAAAATTCAAATAAAAATCACAAAATGAAAAATACAAAAATACATTGTATAAATACCACTGTGTATAAATGTATTCATTTATTTATTTCACTCTTGTTTATAATTGATAAAAATAAAATAAAAATATTCTTTTATTCCATATTTTATGTTGTAAATAAATAAAATACAAAATGGGCATAAAAACACATAAAAATAACAAATAAAAAAATCAAAAATAAAAATTCATATAGTGTACATATACCTATGTATATAGCTAACCTATTTTTATTTCCAAAAATTAATTAAAAATCACCAAAAAATAGAAAAAAATAAAAGAAAAATATTTCATGTTTTGAGTTTTAGTTAATTCGACCTATTTTTGCCCTAAAAAAATAAAACAAAAATCGCATACACGTGGCAGAGTCTGATTGGGCCACGGGGGAATGTTGACCCCGGTCAACTCCCCCGCGACCCTTTCCTTTTCTGGAATGTGCGCGCCGCACCCATCTTCCCCGATTTTTCCCACGCGCACCAGGCTGTCATCCACTCAACCCCCGCGCCCGGATCCTTCGCCATTCATCCCTCTCCCTCGCCGGATCTCCCGCCATCGAATCTACACTTTCCATCGCCGTCCTCACTCAACCCTAATCGCCCGGTCACGTTATAAAACCATCACCTCCGCCGCCCTCGCGCCGCATCTTTGGCCCCTCTCTTTCTCCCCAGTGACCTCCATTGGCTCCGCCTGAGTGACAGCGAGCGTCAGCCCTTGTTGCAGTGAGGTGAGGAGGCGACACCATCGATCCGGCGTAACCTCGCCGTCCTTGCTCCGCCGCCGCGTCGAGCACCGAGCTTCAGGCGTTGACGACCTTCGAAGCTACGACCCGGAGATGGCCCATCTCCAGCCCAGTCTACTTCAGCCACCAGGTAGCCTTAATTTCTTCTAGTTTAGTCTAATTTAGGATTTCCCCCAATTCCGACCATCGTCGCACATCTCCGATTACGACCACTCCGATCACCCATCGTCCAATCCGACCCGATCAGCACCTTCGCAACCTCCTCCCGCTCCTTCTTCACCCATTCGCACAACCCAGATCGCACAGGATCTGGGAGTCGAGCTCCACCGCCGTCGCCTCGCCGGAGCTCCTTCGCCACGCCGCACCATCCACCTTCACGTCACCTAACCGGGTCGAGGCACTTTGCCCTCGACCCGCGAAGCTCCTTGAATACTTTGCAGGTCCAAAAGGAGGCGTCTGAGGCCTCCCCCGACATCTTCCCAGGAGCTTCTTCTTCGTTGACCTCGCCGGAGCCTTCCAGGGCTCGGCCGAGGCCTTGGCCATCACCATCAGCTGCGGCCAGTCACCAGGAAGCTTCTCCGACCTTCAGGCGCAGCTGAGGAGGGGTGTAGCGCACACAGGAGACCGGCGAAGTTCGCCGGTGACGAGTTCCTCCTCCACCTTCCAGAGCCGTCCGATGAAGCCCTCGCTCCAGATCCAATCCTGAGCGTCCATTCCTCGAGGAGCAGCAGCCGTCGATTCATTTGAGGAGTTCATCCGGACCCTTGATCGCAGAGGAGAGAGGCCAAGAGCCCAGCACCGTTAGATCAGCCACGTGGACCTCTCTCCGCCGTCGATCGAGCCCAAGCGCCGAAGGAGTAAGGGCGCGTTTGATCTCCACCGTCCGATCATCCACGCGTCACCATCGGGCCGTCGATATTAATAAAGGGGTAAATTTCATAGGACCCCCTCTGTTTGTCGCATTTCATTTTAGTCCTGTAATTTTTAAGTTACGTTGTTTATTTTCTGGGTCATTTGCATTCTGGACCTCGCACTTTATTTTATTTGCAATTATACCCCTGCCAGTAGAGACCCACGTGCGTCAGCACGTGTATTTTGGGTTATTTGCAATATATGCCCTGTATGTTCTGGTTGTTATTAATTGAATGAAATGTTTTGATTAATTGCATTTATACCCCTGTGAACACTTTATATGCGCATGTGCGTTTTTATTTTGGGTTATTTGCATATAGGTCCCTGGACTTTTGGTACTTGTTACCAATAAGCCCTCGGAACTTATTTTTATTACATTTAGGTCCCTGTGTGCCCCAGACACGTGCTTGGCACGTGACTTCTTGGGTAAATTGCACCAGGACCCCAGAACTTTTGGGTATTTGCACTTAGGTCCCTGTGCACAGTGCCCAACCTTTATTTTTGAGTAAAATATCAAACGACCTCCAAATCCAATGAAATTTTGACACATGGCTCCTGCCATGGTGTAGGAATTTCTATGATTTTTGGGGACATTTTGGATTTCATTTATTATTTTTAAAAATTCAAAAACCCTAATTTTTGCTACTGTTTGACTTTAAAAATACCAAAAAAATATAAAAACTTCACCAAAAATTCCAAAAAAAATTAGGTATTGTTGTTTACTGGTTGCTTGATTTTCTAGCCAACTTTGGCTATTTTTCATCGCTTAAAAACACTAAAAATTGAAAAACCCCTAAAAACTCATAAAAATTGTAGTAAATAAATTAAAAATCCAAAAACAATAATTAGGGTGCCCAAATTTTCCTTATTCTTCATAGAATATAGGAAAATTACCTTTAGGGCTTTTTGAGATCCAAAATTATTTTATTTTGTGGTCTTAAGCCTTGCTGGACAGTACCCTACATTTTTTGCATTGTTTGATTTTTAATAATTAAGTTACCCATTAGAAAAATTCCAAAAATTCACCAAAAACAGTAAAAAACATAAAAAACATAAAAACCATTTTTCCATAATTTTTGCATCATTTGTGTGTCTTGTATAAATTGTTGAAGTTGCATTGCATTCACTTTTTCTTATTTTCTCTTCATTAAAAAAAATCTAAAAAAAATATAAAAACAATAAAAAAAAAACTAAAAAAAGATTCTTTTTGGATACTTGACTACATCGTAGGCCGCAAGGCCAATCTGTGCTCCTTGTGTTCGACCCTGGGAGCTATACCAGGTTAAACCTATAGCTAGATCGCTCCATTTTTGTGCTTGCTTGTTTTATCTTATTTGAGTGATTGATCATTTTTCTGGATTGCTCCGTGTTTGTGATTGAGGTCGCAACGACCATTTCTTTACCTTTACCTCGATCGCATTTTTTGTGCAATCAGAATGGCGCCGTTGCCGGGGAGCACGGCTTTGTAGTCAGTTTTCCATTTTGTCTCTCTCTATATTATTGTTGTTTTCTGACCATTCTCTCTCTTTGATTTTTGTGCGAGGTACTACGTGGAGAACTTGGAGTTACTATTTTGAGGACCCGCACGGGAAGAAGAGCAGGAAGAGAGAGAGAGGAGAAGAGATTTTATTTCAGAGAGAGAGAGAGCATTATTCTCGTTGTAATAATTTAGGACTTGAACCTTGGACATTCTTGGACACTTGTAACATTAGCGGGTCTGTTTCGCCGAGCACCGGTGTGCTCGGGGGACCCATCTGGATTTTCGCGGCTTTTATCGTGGTTTTCATAGCTAGCTGCCTTTTCCGGTGTTTACGCGGTTTTCATCGAGCCCCTAGATTTAGGAACTCTTGTTGATTGTGACGTAAGTATCTAAGGCCCAACACTTAATAGAATATCTGTTCCCATAGAACGTAATTGGACCTTAATAAAAATCACTGAAAAAGTTAGTTTAATTGAATTTGAGACCACGTGCCGTGAGGAGTCACATACAGCGCTGGCAGGACCCGTTGTGGCGGGCACCGAGTGACTCCCAAGATCGGACTCCGGACTCTATTCGATTAGCTAACTATTGTTCTTCACGATCAATAGAAATTGCTCATCTAGGATTCGGTTTTTCCCGCTGCACCATTTAGGTAGTTTTATTCTGTCTTTAAATTCTGCGCGGATCACTTGCATGTAGAGCGCTGGAGACAAGGTACGCATTTCTTTCTCTGCATGCATCATTGATTTCTTCGCGCATCGGCTTTTTCGTCTTCTCCCTCGGTTTTTGGATTAATAATCATCAGGAGAATCGGAAAAACCGTTAGGCCGCTTGTATTTATTTTTGAAAAAAATTAAAAAGAAAAACAAAAAGAAATTGGGACTGGATAACATTATTGACCCTAAAAGACACTCACCATAAAAATTTGTCTTGGGGAGAGCAACCCCCTCATTGTTTGGTTTGATTGTGCGAGAGAGTGACCCGAACACTAGGTAAAGCCCTCCGGTGCTCATCTCGACTGATTACCGACTCTTCTGTGCGGGACAGTCGGTTGAGAGAGTATCGGGTATCCCAGCAGGTCACGTAATCGCTCTGATATCTTGTATGTTCACCAAATAAAATTGACAAGATAAATTGACCGATCTTTCACGGTCTTCACATTGTGTTGCGTTGGTGAACCGGGGGTTTGCTTGCAATCATATTTTCTCCAGATCTCATCCGCCCAACTCGCCAAGATCAAGATGATGGGTAGACGATCTCTTAGGCAGCCTCTGGCTGCACCGCTTTCAGGCGAATCTACTTTATCATCTAGGTTGGCCCGTGAGAGTCGAGACCAGCTCTCCGGGCCCGAGTTCGAATCCACCCTGTTCTCCCTCGATCCCCTTTCTTCTGTTCCTGAGAGACATGAGCCCGAAGAGAGACGAATTCATTTGACTGAACCTGAGTTGGGCTCTTCTGATTTTGCAGACATCCCAATGGCTGGAGCCGGTAGTTCAGATGATCGCCAGCCCGAACACTTTGTCTTAGACCAGGGGGCGATCAACTCCACCCTGATCGCTTCGTTAGAGACAGTTCAGAACCAGTTACGCGATCAGGGGGCATTTATGATCGAGATGAGGAGGGAGTTGGAGAGACTCCGCAGAGAGCGAGAAGAGCCGAGCGAGCCAGAGGACATCCCTGATGCTGATGCAGAGGCAGCAGCCGCAGCAGCAGCCGCCGCAGCAGCGGCAGCCGCCGCCGCAGCAAGACCGATGCGGGAACTTCACAACCCTGGATCTACACTGATGCACCAGTGGGTGGTGATTCCTGCTATCGTGGGGGATTTCAAATTCCCTCCGAACACCCTGCAGATGCTTCCTCACTTTCATGGACTCGCCACTGAGGAACCACACCTCCATCTCCAGGAGTTTCTGATGATCTGCAGCACTGTCCACGACCGTCGTGTGGACCAAGATACGATTCGAATGATGGCCTTCCCTTTTTCACTGGCAGATAGAGCAGCCGCCTGGCTGAAACATCTAGGGAAGTTTGTATACACCTGGGATCAGCTCCGCACCGAGTACTTGAACAAGTACTATCCACTCGGGCGGACGAATGCAGCGAGGGCCCTGATTAACAACTTCTCCATGCAACCAAACGAGCAATTTCATGAGGCATGGGAGAGGTTCAGAGAGCTTCTGGATAGATGCCCCCACCATGACATTTCGAAGCCGAACCTAGTTCAGAGCTTCTTCAGTGGGCTAACGCCAGAGCTTCAGGGTCTGGTGAATGCTTCTTGCGGCGGGTCCTACTTTGCCAAGGACCACAACCAAGTCTGGGCCATCTATGAGGAGATGTCCGAGAATTACATGGTGATGTCCCAGACTCGGTTGTACACTCAGAGAGTTCAGCCGCCAGGACCCGTGCAGTATCAGCGGATAGCACGGGTAGATGCAGGTCCTTCCAGCTCGTCCACAGTTGCAGCCGCACAGGCAGAGTCGGCCGCTGCGGACATGGGGATTATCAGCGAGAAGTTGGACCGCATGGAAATCATTGAGAAGAAGCAGTGCCAGGGCATAACTCAGATGGAGGAAATGGCACAGACTCTGAGCGACATAAAGACCCAGCTCTTGTGTCTTCAGGAGGCACAGACGGCTCATCAGCCCCGTCTTCTGTCGCGAGGCGATTCCGGCGGCAGCCGCAGCTCGTCCCAGCGCTCCAGCTCCTCACAGCAGCCTAGACAAGTTCACCTTGTACAGGCGGAGCCGTACCAGCAGCAGCAGCCCTCTTACCAGGCACCACCATCTACAGACTTACAGATGGTGGTATATCAGCCGGATCAGCCTCTGGATGTACTGCCCCCAGCCCCATACGATGCAGAGCCGTTGATGGACGTCAACGGAATTTGGTATGACCGTCCTCAACCTGGAATCCGACGAGACCATCCCGGATTCAGGTGGGGGAATGGGGGTAACCAACCCCAGCAGCAGCCAGCCGGTCATGGAGGGCAGTACTCCCAGCAGAGGGATCACCAGCAGCACCCAGCATCCCAGCCATCATCGTTTGTATCTCGTCCCTATCAGCAGCAGGGACAGAGTTGGAGACGTGAGCAGCAGGCTCACCAACAGCAGCATTCCTCTTACCCCTCTCAGCCCCAGCAGCCTCATTATCAGAGAGGCAACCCGTCGGGCTCCCATGAGAGCCCCGCCATGGATGATATAGCCCGCCTCTTCACAGAGCAGCAGGCTACATTTAGACGGGAGATGGACGAGTTCCGCCAGGAGATGCGGGACTTGATGAGAGGGAAGGCCGCCATCCCTGCACAGATCGAGCCTAATCCGAATAATTTGAAGAGGAAATCTGAGCAGGTAGTTCACACTGAGCCTACCACTTCTAGTGACTCATTTGATGTTATCTCGTCGGATTTATTTGATGCTGATTTTGTCACACTTAGGAGCGGTAGAAGACCAGCAGGAGGCGCCTCATCTGAGCGACAACACGAGGATCCATCTAGAGCGCCAGATGAGGAAGAGGAGAGCGGTACTGAAGCCGCACATCATGATGAGGGTGGTACTGATGCCACCCGAGATGCTGATTCCACTGGCGGTACTGAGGCCGCCATTTCACCACATAGAGGAGGTGGTACTGACGCCACCAGGAGAGCCGAGCCAGCCAGCGGTACTGAGGCCGCAAGACTTCTAGAGCCAGCTAGAGGTGGTACTGAGGCCACCAACATTTATTCTGATAGAAATGTTGTCTTTCCTCGAATGAATGTATCTCGGAACTCTGAATTGAATAAAGGAAAAGGTTTAGTTTATTTTGATCCCACTGTTGTGAATGATGTTTGTGAGGATCCAGTTATTGAATCATCTAGGCCTATTCCTAGTCCTTCATCTGAGAAGGGCCCTGTGGTCCCCTTTCCTAGAGCCCTTGAGTTGGGGAAGGGGAAGAAAAAAGAAAAAGAACCAAAAAAGAGAGAGCAGGAGGAGTTCAGCCAGAGCATGATAGACCGATTTCACATCCAGCTGACCCTCAATGAGGCTTTGCAGCACATTCCTCTTCTTCAGCGATCCCTCAGAGATAGGACCACCATCAGGAGGAAGAAGAGGAACAAGACCGCAGAGATCCATGTGCTAACCAAAGCCACGTGTTACGCGATCCAGAACCATCTGCCGACTAAGAGGCCAGATTTAGGGGCCCCGTATGTCAGATGTCATATTAGTGAGCAGAAGTTCGACCGCACTCTATTAGATAGCGGATCGTCGATCAACCTCCTTCCGGCAGCCCTTCTCCACCACTTAGAGTTGGGCACTCTTGTACAGAGCAGGACATACCTTCAGTTTGCTGATCGGTCTGTCAAGAGGCCAAAGGGGTTGTTGCGAGACGTTGTCGTCACGATTCAGGGTTGGCAATTCCCCGTGGACTTTGTCGTACTGGACATGGAGACCCCTGACTCGTTGACCGATTCCCCCATCATCCTCGGTCGCCCGTTCTTGGCCACAGCCAAGGCAGTGACTGACCATGACAGTGGGAAGGTGTACTTTCGCGTCCAGGGCGAGAGTATACAAATAGAGACGGTCAAGGACCACAGAGCCAGATCCAGATCCCGCTCACATGGCAGTACAGATTCAGAGCAGCTGACAGACACAGAGCCAGACATCCACCAGGACTGTGATTTTGTGATCACAGATGATGAGGCAGCTTGGGCAGACCCTGCAGCACAGACCATCCTCTCATATTCAGATTCAGCTGATGCAGAGATGATAGCAGAGGATAGTCTGGAGAGCACAGCCCTGGTTCAGGATACTATTGAGTCAGCAGAGTCGGATCTTGATCGCGACACGATTTTCAGTGATAGTGGTACTGAGGCCACCCTGCTCTATGGTGGTGCTGATGCCACCTTGTTCTCCAGTGGTACTGACGCCACTGAGTCTGATATAGATCCCTCGGATTCAGAGTCTGATTGGGCAGATTGTGACGATCAGATGCCAGACCTGGATCCACATGAGCCTACAGATGATGAGGAGGTAGAGGCAGAGCATATCAGAGACGATGCAGAGGACCCGCCTTCTCCAGATCCAGTTTGTGAGAGTTCTTTATCATTTTCCCAGGCAAATTTGGCAGAATTATCCGCATACACACATCTTCTTCAGAAGCCAGATTTGCCAGCACCCAGCTGTCCAGAGCTAAAGCCGCTCCCTACTTCGCTGAAGTATAGATTCCTTGCGGGAGAGTCTGAGATGTACCCAGTCATCATCTCTGCAGATCTGACTGGAGAACAAGAATCCCGTCTGATGGAGGTTCTTGAAAAGAACCGCAAGGCAATTGGATGGAGCGTAGCAGATCTCCATGGGATTAGCCCCTCATTGTGCTCCCACCATATCTATCTTGAGGAAGGGGCAAAGCCGTCGCGTGAGTTCCAGCGGCGACTGAACCCCAACCTACGAGAAGTTGTCATGAAGGAAATATCAAAATGGTGGAGCGCAGATTTTATTTATCCCATTTCCGACTCCAAGTGGGTCAGCCCCTTACATGTGGTGCCCAAGAAGACGGGCATCACGACTGTGATCAGTGAGTCGGGAGAGGAGATTGCTACACGAGTACCCACCTCTTGGCGGGTCTGTGTTGACTACAGGAGACTCAACCAGGCCACCAAGAAGGACCATTTCCCCTGCCTTTTATTGACCAGATCATAGAGAGACTGGCAGGGAAGAGCCATTACTGCTTCCTGGATGGGTACTCGGGCTACAATCAAGTGGCCATCGCTCCTGAGGATCAGGAGAAGACCACCTTTACCTGTCCCTTCGGTACCTACGCTTTTCGACGCATGCCATTCGGGCTATGTAACGCCCCTGCGACTTTTCAGAGATGCATGCTGTCGATCTTCTCGGACATGGTAGGGGAGTGCTTGGAGGTCTTCATGGACGACTTCTCGGTTTACGGCGACGATTTCGATTCCTGTCTTGACTGCCTAGACCGAGTACTCCAGCGATGTATTGCCACCCGCTTAGTTCTGTCTTGGGAGAAGAGTCACTTCATGGTGACTCAAGGGACGGTGCTTGGCCACATCATCTCCAACAGAGGCATGGAGGTTGATCCGGCCAAGGTCGATGTCATTAGGAAACTCACACCGCCGTCCAATCTGAAGCAGTTACGGTCATTTCTGGGGCACGTTGGTTTTTACAGGAGATTCATTCATGATTTCAGCAAGATTGCCCGACCGTTGACTGACCTCTTAACGAAAGACACCGAGTTCCTTGTCGATGACAAGTGTCTTTCGTCCTTTGCGACTCTCCAGCAGTGCGTAATTGAGGCTCCTGTCCTTCAGCCACCCGATTGGTCTCTCCCATTCGAGATCATGACGGACGCCTCCGATTTTGCCGTAGGGGCCGTGCTAGGACAGAGGAGGGATGGAGTGCCATTTGCGATACACTATGCTAGCCGCACATTGGATTCCGCCCAGCGGAATTATACAGTCACAGAGAAGGAGATGCTAGCAGTAGTGTTTGCCCTAGATAAATTCAGATCATATATCATTGGATCCCGAGTGACCTTGTACACAGATCACACCGCCATCAGGTACCTCATGTCAAAGAAGGATGCCAAAGCCAGACTGACTAGATGGATCCTTCTACTCCAGGAGTTCGACATTGAGATCAAGGATAAGCCTGGAGTCAAGAATGTGGTGGCGGATCATTTATCCCGATTAGAGCAGCCTGAGGATTCTGAGCAGATTGATCCCATTTGTGATACCTTCCCAGACGAGGCGATCCTTGCTATCGCCTCACTCCCGTGGTATGCCGATATTGTGAACTTTCTCGTTGCTGGGAAAGTCCCACAAGATTGGCCCAAGCAGAAGATTGAGACCTTCCTTGCGAAGGCCAAGTACTACCACTGGGAGGATCCCATCCTTTACCACGAAGGAGGGGATAGCATCTGGCGTCGGTGTATTCCTCAGGAGGAACACCATAGCGTCCTCACTTACTGCCACAAGCTTGAGGCAGGAGGACATCATTCTGGGAGGAGAACGGCACAGAAAGTGCTCCAATCCGGTTTGTGGTGGCCTACACTCTTCAAGGACTCTGATGAGTTCGTGAAGAGGTGTACTGACTGTCAGAGGATGGGCACTTGTGGACAACGTGATATGATGCCGATGCAGCCCATTCACTTCTGTGAGGTTTTTGACGCATGGGGCATCGATTTCATGGGTCCATTCCCTAAGAGTCAGGGATTTGAGTACATTCTGTTGGCCGTAGATTATGTTAGTCGTTGGGTTGAGGCTATCCCCGCCCGAGCCGCAGATGCAAAGACAGTTTGCAAATTTTTGAAGAGACACATCATTATGCGGTTCGGGGTTCCACGAGTTCTTATTTCTGATGGGGGGTCTCATTTCATCAACGACCAGGTGAAGGCACTTGCTAGAGAGTTCGGCATAGACCATCGTGTTGCCACACCATACCATCCACAGACGAATGGTCTAGCCGAAGTATCGAATAGGGAGATCAAGAATATTTTGCAGAAAGTCGTCCGCCCTGACCGAAAGAATTGGTCACAGCTTTTGGACTCGGTCTTGTGGGCATATCGGACGTCTTTCAAGACTCCATTGGGTACATCTCCCTTTCGCCTCGTTTATGGCAAGCCGTGTCATCTACCTGTTGAGCTGAGGCACAAGTCACTCTGGGCAGTTACAGACATATTGATGGATCCAAATGGTATAGGAGACCAGAGGAGGGCAGAGTTAGCCGCCTTGGAAGAGCTTAGAGATGCAGCTTTCTCAAACAGCCTACATTATAAGGAGAAAGTCAAAGAGTGGCATGATTCTCATATCAGCCACAAGCATTTTGAGATCGGACAGAAAGTATGGCTGTTTGATGCGAGGCTTCGATTATTTCCAGGGAAGCTACAGAGCAAATGGAAAGGACCCTATTTGGTCAGAAAGGTACACGATAACGGTAGCATTGATATATCTGAGTTATCCTCTGAGAGTACCTTTCGAGTGAACGGCCAGCGGCTCAAACCATTTCTAGATCATGAGCCGCGGGACGTTATTATTGCCGCTATTCATTTTGCGTGAGATGTGGTCTTTTGACTCACATCTTGTACATCTCACGCCTGATTTTCACTGTTCCTCCGCCTGTATAGATCCAGTTGTCCATATCATTCTATTCTTTAGTCCCACATCCCATCTCTCATCTTGTGATTATGCTATACTTAGGGTGTACTTTACCCTAAGTATAGGGGGGATGTAGGACCTGCGAGTATTCTTTTCATTCTTTCTGCTCTTGTTTTTGCTGCCTATACTTAGGGCTATTTTACCCTAAGTATAGGGGGGGCAGATTCTGTATATTCTTCACTCGGATTTCCCTTCATGTACAGCTTTCTATACTTAGGATTAGTTAATCCTAAGTATAGGGGGAAACCACCGAGTTCCTCTCATTCTATTCATTTATTCGTTCTTGTACTTAGCCATTCCTTTTCACTTCCCTTTTACTAAGCACGAGTTATGTCTTCTTCATCGCTCTTGATCACTCTGAGGACATCGTTCGAGCTAAGTATAGGGGGGGTGTGTATATATTTCATATATACTTTAGCCATAACTCGTACTTTGTGTGAGTGTGTTAATAAATAAAATGGCTAAAAATCACAAAAATTAAAAATTTTTCATGTACATAAACCTCTTTTATTCTTGCACATACATAGCTAGTGTACAAAGTATTTTTGTAAAAATGATTTCAAAAATCTTTTGTGTAAAGCTTGTGTAAATATTTTTGTATCAAAATTATGTATATAGTACAAATTTTTTTCAAAATGTTTTGAAAATCAAAAGTTTGCAAAAATCTTGTGTACATGTTTGTAAATATCTTTTTGCAAAACTTGCACTTCATGCATCATTCATTCATGATTTCAAAACATTTTTCAAAATTCTTGCATGATTGTAAAATATTTGTAAATAGCATCTTGTGTACATATATGTATATAGTTTTTCCTGGATGAGAGTTGACATTTAAACTAAACCTGGAATTAAATTGAGAAATGGAGCTTGAATAAGATCTTAATTCACTTAACTTCAAGAGGAACCTTGTAGGACTTAGGGTTAAGGCTTTTCAGGTCCATAAGGACTTAATTCTTTAAGTCCACTAGGCTATGAGC
Organism: Ottelia alismoides; assembly: GCA_037367405.1. NCBI lineage: Eukaryota > Viridiplantae > Streptophyta > Magnoliopsida > Alismatales > Hydrocharitaceae > Ottelia > Ottelia alismoides. The sequence goes on along the minus strand of JAZKJV010010860.1, from coordinate 224,268 downwards.
ATATGTCATCTTGATGAGCCTAAGTAGAGCACTTAACAACACACGCATGACTCTCAGAGACAATGGCTTAACTTGCACCTGCACTTTACACATGGCTCTCCATGGATGAGGTGGTGAGGAGGCAGTTTCCTTTGGCTTGGGGTAGCATATGAGGGTAGTACTTCTAGGCGGAACCTCTCTTCTTCTTATAGTGAAGGAAGTGCACCTCAACTTGGTCTAGTGGTGTTGAAAGCTAAAGACAGAAGCTGTGGGTTGCAATAAAGCTTCAAAAGAGGGATAGTCTACTGGCTCAAGGGGAAATTTCTTATATATGCTGCACCATGTAGATATGTTGTACAGAAGTTGTTGAAAAAAAAAAAAAAAAATGCAAAAATGCAAAAAGAACTCCAAAAAAGTGGTGGGTCGGATTGAAAATTTAATAACCCCACCGGAGTGTAAAGATCTCATGAAGCTTGCAGCGGGAGACTTAGCTACACTGGCTAAGCTTCCAAAACTCTATACTTCTACCCCCTCTCCTTGAGCTGGTTGCACTTGAACTTAGAAGGGAATACCCCGCTTCTCGAGGAAAGAGTTGCTAGACCGAGGCATTAGAGTTACCAGGTTGAGGGAGGTTGTTTCTTTGTCACTTCTGAGGTGGGGAGCCACATATCACTTACACAGCAAGAAAAGATTCATGGTCATTAGAGTTTGTGTATGTAGACTTGTTCTGATCTGGTTTATTGAGGAGTCTTGCCCATAGATTGGTGGAGCTTGGAGGCTGTTGAGTTTTAGGCTTGAGTCCAAATAAGGTTCCGACACATTAATAATCCAAAGATCTGATCGAGCTCCATATTTCAATTTAATGAAGGAAAATTTTAATAAGTCAACCTTGATCCATGTACATCCTCTTTTTCTTTTTCTTTTTCTTTCTCTTTCACTTCTTTTTCAAATAAGTGTTTGCTAAGGGACTAGCAAAGTTAAGCATAGGGGGGTGATGAATACCCATTCATCACTCTTTATTCTTCTATTTTAGCTACAAAAACCTTTGCAAATACATGTAGATATGTGTAAATACCAATAAATACCAAAAGCATGCATTGTGTAAAAACCTATAATTAGCATGTTTTTGTGCACAAAATAAAAGAATAAAGAGCAAAAAGAAAAAGAGGGAAATATTTAGAATAAATATTGAGCAACCTAACCCAAGGGAGGGCTCAGCATGGGCCTGACCGCATAAAAGCCAAAGTAGAGGGAGATAGGAGCTCATTTGTATATATTTGTAAATACATAAAAACTAGATATTTTCCTCACCCAAAAATATGTTGTAAGTATTGTGTGTATATTCTATTAAAAACAAAATAAAAAGATAAAAAAATCAAAAATTCAAAAATACCTTGCACCATGTGTATAAACCACACCCTTGTAATTATTTAACCCTATAAATAAATTCATTTATTTTCTAAACTTTCTGTAATTATTCTATATTATATTTTGTAAATAAAATAGATAAAAAGAAACAAAACAAAATTCAAATAAAAATCACAAAATGAAAAATACAAAAATACATTGTATAAATACCACTGTGTATAAATGTATTCATTTATTTATTTCACTCTTGTTTATAATTGATAAAAATAAAATAAAAATATTCTTTTATTCCATATTTTATGTTGTAAATAAATAAAATACAAAATGGGCATAAAAACACATAAAAATAACAAATAAAAAAATCAAAAATAAAAATTCATATAGTGTACATATACCTATGTATATAGCTAACCTATTTTTATTTCCAAAAATTAATTAAAAATCACCAAAAAATAGAAAAAAATAAAAGAAAAATATTTCATGTTTTGAGTTTTAGTTAATTCGACCTATTTTTGCCCTAAAAAAATAAAACAAAAATCGCATACACGTGGCAGAGTCTGATTGGGCCACGGGGGAATGTTGACCCCGGTCAACTCCCCCGCGACCCTTTCCTTTTCTGGAATGTGCGCGCCGCACCCATCTTCCCCGATTTTTCCCACGCGCACCAGGCTGTCATCCACTCAACCCCCGCGCCCGGATCCTTCGCCATTCATCCCTCTCCCTCGCCGGATCTCCCGCCATCGAATCTACACTTTCCATCGCCGTCCTCACTCAACCCTAATCGCCCGGTCACGTTATAAAACCATCACCTCCGCCGCCCTCGCGCCGCATCTTTGGCCCCTCTCTTTCTCCCCAGTGACCTCCATTGGCTCCGCCTGAGTGACAGCGAGCGTCAGCCCTTGTTGCAGTGAGGTGAGGAGGCGACACCATCGATCCGGCGTAACCTCGCCGTCCTTGCTCCGCCGCCGCGTCGAGCACCGAGCTTCAGGCGTTGACGACCTTCGAAGCTACGACCCGGAGATGGCCCATCTCCAGCCCAGTCTACTTCAGCCACCAGGTAGCCTTAATTTCTTCTAGTTTAGTCTAATTTAGGATTTCCCCCAATTCCGACCATCGTCGCACATCTCCGATTACGACCACTCCGATCACCCATCGTCCAATCCGACCCGATCAGCACCTTCGCAACCTCCTCCCGCACCTTCTTCACCCATTCGCACAACCCAGATCGCACAGGATCTGGGAGTCGAGCTCCACCGCCGTCGCCTCGCCGGAGCTCCTTCGCCACGCCGCACCATCCACCTTCACGTCACCTAACCGGGTCGAGGCACTTTGCCCTCGACCCGCGAAGCTCCTTGAATACTTTGCAGGTCCAAAAGGAGGCGTCTGAGGCCTCCCCCGACATCTTCCCAGGAGCTTCTTCTTCGTTGACCTCGCCGGAGCCTTCCAGGGCTCGGCCGAGGCCTTGGCCATCACCATCAGCTGCGGCCAGTCACCAGGAAGCTTCTCCGACCTTCAGGCGCAGCTGAGGAGGGGTGTAGCGCACACAGGAGACCGGCGAAGTTCGCCGGTGACGAGTTCCTCCTCCACCTTCCAGAGCCGTCCGATGAAGCCCTCGCTCCAGATCCAATCCTGAGCGTCCATTCCTCGAGGAGCAGCAGCCGTCGATTCATTTGAGGAGTTCATCCGGACCCTTGATCGCAGAGGAGAGAGGCCAAGAGCCCAGCACCGTTAGATCAGCCACGTGGACCTCTCTCCGCCGTCGATCGAGCCCAAGCGCCGAAGGAGTAAGGGCGCGTTTGATCTCCACCGTCCGATCATCCACGCGTCACCATCGGGCCGTCGATATTAATAAAGGGGTAAATTTCATAGGACCCCCTCTGTTTGTCGCATTTCATTTTAGTCCTGTAATTTTTAAGTTACGTTGTTTATTTTCTGGGTCATTTGCATTCTGGACCTCGCACTTTATTTTATTTGCAATTATACCCCTGCCAGTAGAGACCCACGTGCGTCAGCACGTGTATTTTGGGTTATTTGCAATATATGCCCTGTATGTTCTGGTTGTTATTAATTGAATGAAATGTTTTGATTAATTGCATTTATACCCCTGTGAACACTTTATATGCGCATGTGCGTTTTTATTTTGGGTTATTTGCATATAGGTCCCTGGACTTTTGGTACTTGTTACCAATAAGCCCTCGGAACTTATTTTTATTACATTTAGGTCCCTGTGTGCCCCAGACACGTGCTTGGCACGTGACTTCTTGGGTAAATTGCACCAGGACCCCAGAACTTTTGGGTATTTGCACTTAGGTCCCTGTGCACAGTGCCCAACCTTTATTTTTGAGTAAAATATCAAACGACCTCCAAATCCAATGAAATTTTGACACATGGCTCCTGCCATGGTGTAGGAATTTCTATGATTTTTGGGGACATTTTGGATTTCATTTATTATTTTTAAAAATTCAAAAACCCTAATTTTTGCTACTGTTTGACTTTAAAAATACCAAAAAAATATAAAAACTTCACCAAAAATTCCAAAAAAAATTAGGTATTGTTGTTTACTGGTTGCTTGATTTTCTAGCCAACTTTGGCTATTTTTCATCGCTTAAAAACACTAAAAATTGAAAAACCCCTAAAAACTCATAAAAATTGTAGTAAATAAATTAAAAATCCAAAAACAATAATTAGGGTGCCCAAATTTTCCTTATTCTTCATAGAATATAGGAAAATTACCTTTAGGGCTTTTTGAGATCCAAAATTATTTTATTTTGTGGTCTTAAGCCTTGCTGGACAGTACCCTACATTTTTTGCATTGTTTGATTTTTAATAATTAAGTTACCCATTAGAAAAATTCCAAAAATTCACCAAAAACAGTAAAAAACATAAAAAACATAAAAACCATTTTTCCATAATTTTTGCATCATTTGTGTGTCTTGTATAAATTGTTGAAGTTGCATTGCATTCACTTTTTCTTATTTTCTCTTCATTAAAAAAAATCTAAAAAAAATATAAAAACAATAAAAAAAAACTAAAAAAAGATTCTTTTTGGATACTTGACTACATCGTAGGCCGCAAGGCCAATCTGTGCTCCTTGTGTTCGACCCTGGGAGCTATACCAGGTTAAACCTATAGCTAGATCGCTCCATTTTTGTGCTTGCTTGTTTTATCTTATTTGAGTGATTGATCATTTTTCTGGATTGCTCCGTGTTTGTGATTGAGGTCGCAACGACCATTTCTTTACCTTTACCTCGATCGCATTTTTTGTGCAATCAAGGACATTTAATATTTTTAAATCCATTTTCTTTTAATTATTGCATTGGTCAACTCAGTTTACTGCCATGTGTCTATCACACATTAGTCCACCTCCGCACCGACTCATTGCCCAGTGAAACCTTTCCTTCCTCAATCAACCTTTTTGTTTGCTAGCACCTCTAACACTGACCATTGGATCGAATTTGATCCAACGAACATGATCAATCCCACCCTCTCCTAGCCTCCTCATATGCCACTCACATGAGGACCTCTTATCCATTGGATTGGACCATGATCCAACGGCTCTCAATCCATCCCCCTACCTCCAGTCACCTCCTTCCTCCACTCCTCCTCGATCAGCCCCAATAGCCACTTCCTTTTTCCCCAACAACCACCATTATCCCCTTCTTCCCAAATTTTAACCTACTAATCCTATCACTATCACCATCTTCTCCCTCACGAAGAACCAACATACCTTATCACCGACAATGCCTCCACCTTCTTCGTAAGATCAAGCCCAACTCTATCTATACAAAACCAACATCCATCAACCTTTTACCCAGCCATCAACCCCTAATCCTACATGAAGAAATCCAACAAACCTATAAATCTCCTCTTCTTCCTCCATATCCAAATAATGCCCATCGTTTCCAACTACAAACCACCTAATCCCAAATTTCCCGGAGAATCCCATGATTCTATCCTCTCCATCCCGCTCCAAGCTATAACTCCATCTCATATATGCCTCTTCTCCCATATAAGCCCTTCCATGATACCAAATAGAATCCATCTACCATATTTGATGCACTTCATTGAGAGGAAGAGAGAGAGAGAGAGAGGGAGGCATCTGGTGACAACAAATCCTCATCTCTGGTGAAGACCTACTCCCAGGCATGATCCGTGGAGGATTCTTCCTTGACACTGAACTCCACCAGCGATTCAGCCCATCATTGTGATCTACCTACGACTGAAGTGAGGACCGGAGTCGACGCTCATCTCCTCCACTCGTAGGAAACTACATGTATCGCTTTCACCTATTTTCTTTATTCCTCCTTTTTGTTCTTATGTTTATTTATTCTCCTTCATTTTATCCACCTAAATAATTTACAACTCTATCGTTTCCCCTTGAATCACCTCCACCATCTGAATCACCTCACCTTCCCTTCTTCTTTATGCAAACTTCCATCGCCATTTCACCTGCAAACGGAGCCCATCATTTTTTTGGAGCATCATGACAAAACTGAAGCTTTGAACCTTGAGCTATGTATCTCCCTTGCAAGTAGATATCATAGACCACCGACCCTCGAGCACCGTCATGGCGAAACCAGACCAAGCGGATATCTTCTTCAGCAGCAACACCAGTCGAAGGAGAGGCAGTCATCTTGCGCACCATCGTGGGCTGAGACGGAGAAGACAAAGAGGAAGAAGAACTCCTCCACACAAATATCTTTTGATCAAGGGACCCTTCACCTCAATTGTTCACCTCATGAGGACCCTTGATCATCTTATTGAGGCCACCTACTCATTCGGATCATTAAAAGACCCCAAGCAGACCACCGTTCATAGCTTAGGTCCGAACTACGTGTGCCTCAAGTGGGAGAAAATTTTGCAAGAGTACCTCTCAATCTATCGAGAGTTATCGAGAGGTAGACGATCACGTGTATCTAGTGTGTGATCTATCTATTTGTAAGGGACCCTAAGAAGTCTTTCGAATTACAAAAAAGACGCCTTCCTAGAGAAAACTTCACGTAGACCTCTTTGTCTTGGTATAATTATATAAAAGGGTCTTTATCAGTTGTGCCCCTCTGAGATCTTGCAGTTTCAATTATGCCCCTCCCTTTTTGGGAATATTAGTTGTGCCACGAAACTTCTTACCTTTCTATCACTTGTGCCCCTCAGGTTAGTTGCCATTTATTCCCAATGCAAACAGACATTAACTTTGGGATATAACGGGAATTAAATTAAAAATAAAGGTTAAAAAGGCCATTTTATCATGCTTTCTTCCTTCTTCCCTATCATCTTCCTCCTTTTCCCCTTCTTTTCCTCCTCCCCAACCTCCTGGTCCTATACGTCTCCTCCCCCGCCCCCAGATGCGCCCTCCTCCTCGAGCTTCGTCCATCGCCCTCGTGCCGCCTCCCCGCTGTCTGAGCACCTCCCCCCAGCCCCAGCCACCACCCTTCGCCCCCAGGTCGCTCCCTGCTCCCACGCCTCCCCTTCCCCCTGCCCCGAGCCTCCCCTTCCCCATGCTCCTGCTGCCCCCTACCCCCGCGCCCCTGCGCCTCCCCTCCCCCTGCTCCCACCGCCCCTAGGTCGTCGTCCTACCCCCGCGCCTCCCCCTCCCCTTGATCCCGCTGCCCCCTACCCCCGCTCCCCCGCGCCTCCCTGATAAACTCAAAAGTCAAGAGAGTCTAAATGGGTATCTCACACAAGGCGGAGACAACCGTCGCTGTGGCAGCTCTCAAATGAAATCTGAATTTAATCAACAATTAACCCACACTAAAGATCAACAAATTAGAAATAATGTGGAGTTAAAATTTATTTTTAACTCTGCACAAATGGTGTAAAGGGCAAGTATGCAGAGAGTTCGAACACAGGGAGCAAGCATGGTGGTTCAAGCAAATGTGCTCAAGTGTGTGTGTGATGTGTCTACCCTAAGCAAGCAAGCGAAGGAATTTTTGTGGGTTTTTAATTTTTATTTTTTTTTAATTTTTTTATTTAATTTTTAATTTTGTATTTTGGTTTTTAATTTTCTGATTTTTATAATTTTATATTTTATATTTTTTTTATTTCTTTTTCAATATTGGAAAGTAAAGACAATCTAATAAATAACGAGCTAAAGTATTTATAAAAGTGCACAAAAATAACCAAAAATTCAGAACTAAGATGTTTTTGGTATTTTTATAATTTTCTACTATTTTTGTGATTTTTAGGGATTTTTCAAGGTGTTTTTGGTATTTTTAAATGCTGAAATAAGGCAAAACAGTGGAAATAGGGCTGGCTGTGAATAAAATGGGATTTAAAAATAGCAACCAGTATTCAAAATTTTTCACACTATTTTTCAAATAAAAAGGACAAAATAAGGAACAAACAGGAACTGAGTTTTTGATTTTTGGAGTTTTCTACTATTTTATATATTTTTTTGAAGTTTTTGAGTGTTTTTTAAATTTTTAGTGTTTTTCTTTTGAGATTTTTAATGATTTTTGGACTGACACTAAAATAGGATAAAATAGACACTACGTAATTTTTTTGGAATTTTTAGAGGTGTTTTAATATTTTTTGGTATTTTCTAAACTAGACAGTACACAAAAAACATGTTTTTGATTTTTAATAAATATTAAAATAAAGTAAAATCAAAAACTAAATTGATGCGTCAAAGTGCAAGTGTCCAGGAGCTTAACCCTATTTTTGTGGAATTTTGGGGCTTGAAATGATCATTCAAATAAATACAACAAGCATCCTATTAATAAATAAGCCTGACAGGGGTATATGTGCAATATATCAAACATCCAGGGGCATACATGCAATTTTTCCACAAAAGTTTATACTGAATATTCAATTTATAGCACCAAAAGACAATTACAAAACCCGGAGGGGCTTTAGTACAAAATGTCCCAGCCACGCACGTGCTATACACGCGCCTGGCGAGGACCTAACAGTAATATCCGAAAATCTCAAGGGCTTGTATGCAAAATGTCCAAAATATTTAACGCTGATGTCAAAGTTCTGGGACTAATTAGAAATAGCAAGATCTTAGAGGGTCCCTCTGCAAAATGCCCACACCTCACGTGAACTGGTCACGTGAGGTGGCGTGGCAAGGGACCTGGATGCAATAGTTAAAAGCTGGGTGTCTTATCAGTAAATATTACAAATCTTTTAAGCGGCTAATGAAAGTTTGTGTCCTAATAAAATATTACAAAATTGGCAGGGGTATCGTGCAAAATTACCCCCGCTAGGCGCGATCGGACGGCTGGGCGACTTCACTTGTCCACGTGTCAGCTGCAAAATGCCCGATACCTCTTCGTCGTCCACGACCCAGATTAAGACATCCAGGATTGATCGAACGGTTGGGGATGCTCGTGATCCGACGGTATCTGTGCGATCTGGGCGCTCCTCGTTGATCCGACGGCCCCAGAGGCAGAGGGAAGAACACGGAGGAGCTCCGGTTGGGAGAAGTTCTCCGAGCTCCTCCGTCCGGCTACGGCGACGATTGAGCTTGTAAACCGGTCGAGGGTGCTCCTGCAGGTGTCAGCTGACGTCTGGAAGCATCAAAAGCCACCGACGTTCGCCGATGCTCTCGCACGGAGGTGGCGGAGCTACAAGGTCCCAGGTGCTCCGGCGAGGGGGGCAAAATTGCTCCAGACGCTTCGATGGGCTTCAGTACCTGCACCGAAAAGATTAAGGAGGCCGAGGGCAAAATGCCTCGACCTCAGGTGGCTCTCGAAGGTAGCGTGGAAAGCGAGATGTGGGCTCGCCGGAGTTGCACTCCGGCGAGGTGATCTATGGAGCGATTCGATGAGGGATTTGACGAGGGATTAAGAGCGAAAAGATCCTAACATTAACAGGAACGAGACGGAGATAAAAATGGGAATGGTGGCTGCCTCGATGGCCAAGGGCTAGAGGGTGAGTACCTCACGGGGACACCCGCCGGAGGTGGGGGTGGAACGCGCCCAACTCGCGCGAATCCGCCTTCTCGAAGGTGTAGACCTGGAGCTGTCACCTCCACGGTGCTAGAGCGACTCCAAGGGGGGAAGGAGCTGGATGATTTGCGGTTCGAAATTTCAAATGGGAATTAGGGTTTGCTTTTAAGGGTTTGACGAGGGACTCCATTGATCGAGGTGCCCAGCTTGACTCAGAGGCCCTCAGCCCAAGAAGATCCTTGGGCGAGCAAGATGGATAGTAGGGGAAAACATTTGCAGAAGATGGAATCACCAGAAGATGAAAGATACATCCTCGAAAAATCCGCAAAGGCGGACAAAAAACGAGGTAGCAGGAGCTACAGGGGGTAGGGCGTCCAGTTGACCGCGGTCAACTGTTGACCCCTCCTGGTTGGTCCACGTGGACCAACCAGGAAAAACCCTGGAAAAACCTCTTATTAATTCATTTTAAAATATTAAATGACCGAATTAATTAAATGTTATAAAATAAAAAATGCTTAAAATTTTATGTAGTATTTTATTCTGATTTTTATTTATTTTTATGAGATTTATTTTTACAAGTTGCCTTTTTAAGCCTATATAGGTATAATACCTATGTAGTTTAGTATTTTATTTTTATTTTGTGTATTTTAATTTCTTTAATTTTGTTTAAAATTTTATAAAATATAAAATACTTTTATACACATAAATATATTTTTATTTTATTTTATTGAAGTATTTTGTATATTTAATAAAATCTAAGAGTATTTTATACAGGTATAGATATAGGCAGTATACCTATGTAGTCTTTATACAAGTATTTTTATTTTTATTTTTCTTTGCATTTTATTTTAATTTTAATGCACATATATATTATAAGTAATATGTACAAAATTATAAAAATATAAAAATGAATAAATAATGAATAAAGAATAAATTGAATATTTTATTCAGTACAAGTATACAAGATGGGTCTAAAACTCAACTTTCAAACCGTAGCTCCGCCAAATGCGAGACCACCGTCATTGGATAGATTATTTTATTCTATATACAATTAAAGGTGAGTACACTGCATTTGGAGTTGTCAGTTGTGAGATACGGGTCTGGGAAGTTAGGATTTTGGATTCTTATTCAGATCATAACTTTTCATCTGTACATTCTTTTTCTGTGAAATCAATTTTGTATTTTTCTTTATAAAATTAGCTATAACTTTCATGTACAAAGTTTCTTTATTTGATGAGTAAAGGGTGGACCCAAAAATAGGTCCCAAAATGAATAAAGAATGAATAGAAAGGTATAGGTATTTTATCTGTATGTCTGACCTTATCTCCCCCTACTTTATTCCTTGTCGACCTATTCATTAAGATGCCTAGGTGTCGGGGGTTTTGGGTCATAAAATATTTACAATATTTTATTCTTTTTCTTTTCTTTATTTATTCTATAATTTTGGCCTTAATTACAGTATTTTAAACACTATTTGAATGCACATGCATGAATGCTAAGATGCTCTATTTAAGGGTATTTACAGGCATTTGCTAGGGTTTTTGGTGCCAAAATGATAGAATAAAGATGATGAAATGTGGATTCATCACTCCCCTGCCCCTGATTCCGCCACCCTAGGTCGCCTCCTACCCCTGCTCCCCCACGCCTCCCCTTCCCTACTCCCGCCGCCCCTACCCTCACTCCCCCGTGCCTCCCTTGCCCCTGCTCCCGCCACCCTAGGTCGCCCCCCTACCCTTCATTTTGAAGTTGCCTTAGGTACGCTTGTTAATTCAATCGAGTTATCAATCGAATTAGGTTTGTCGTTCGTTGTAGTCGGGTAATCGAGAGTTCGTCAAAAACAACTCAAATTTAATGTCCGATTAACTCAAGCGGCAAATTTATTTTTCTTGGACAAGCCCAAGGTCGAACTCAGGGAGACAACTGTCTCCTTAGGTAAAATTTTAGTTAATTTAGAGATCAGATTTATAGAAGAATATTTTTTTGATCTTTTTTATGCAATTAAGGAAAATGCAGTACAATTTCAAGCCAATTCGGTAAGTTAAATTAGAAAGATAGCCAAATAAAGTCCAAAATTAAAAAATCTTGACCGAAAGATGATATGTGATGAAACTAAGCTATTGCATTTATTTTGGATTTTTAAGACTCTATATGAATTAAATATGAATAAAATATGGATGCAGGGTAGTTTTTGCAAAATCAATCTTAATAAATACCAAGGCACATTAATTTTTGATATACAAATTATCCTAAATAGGTCTATGTAAGAGGAATCCACGAAAATTAATAAATCTAAAAATCTATGTAAGTTGGACCTATTAAAAATCAATTAGGCAAAATACTATTTGATTTATTCAGGCCTCATGATGCGCGCAAATACAATGATTTTTGGGCACATATAGAGCAACTTAACCTAAGTCTAGTGTAATTTTATGGTGATTTTTGGAGCAACATATGATTTAATATTTAATTTCAAGCACACACTGGGCAAAATATGTCAAATTCCACCAAAATAATATTATTAAATTTGATGCAGCTCACAAAAATATGACACGTGTCACAAGAGATAAAGGACAAGTTAAGCTATAACATGCAATTTTTGAAATTTAAAAATAATGAAAATGGACACCTAAATATGCGTGCAAACACAAGGACCAAATGCAAAACATAAAATAAAAATTGCTTAAAATAAACGTGCATACATGGACTAAAGTGCAAATACCTATAATGCTGGGGTTATGGATGCAAAATTCCCACAGGTACACGTGCTCCTCACCTGACGCATCTGGTAGGGACTGAATTGCAATTTCATTAAGTTGCAAGGGCCTCATTGCAAATTACCTAGCCCTCACGTGAGATACACGTAAGGAGCCAAGCTCGGGAGATATAAGAGGCTCGGGCGGAGGCTCTGGAGGCTCAGACTTTGCTTCGTGTCTGCTTCAGTTGCTCCGAGCCTAGGGTTAGGGAAAAGGCTCGGAGGCTCCACGTGGTGAATGCTGGGCCGCTAGATTTGGAGCGATCCAACGGCTATGGGGAATGAAAACGTGAGCGATGAGGTCCTGTCAGATCTGGATGATCCAAGGCGACGATGGCTGCTGGAACGAGGCGACGTGGCTCAATATTGGCCGTTGGATCGAGATGGATCCAACGAAGGCTGAAGCTCGAAGCAGATGCTATGTGGTGCGATGAGGTCCGTTATATCTGGATGATCCAACGATGGCGGGCTCGGGGCAACGCGTCGTGAAGAGGACCGTTGGATCAAGGTGATCCAACGACAACTGTACGTTGTCTTCTCCGGTCCTTCACCTCCTGCAGTGGACTTGGCGGGACTCCGACGAAGAGGGTCTGGCTCCGCCGCCCTTCCCCGTGCTCGTGGAAGCTCGCCGGTGACTCCTGGATAGCTCAGATCGATCGTGGAAGTGTTAGGAGGCCGACGTGATGTCTGAGGGAAGCGGGGGTGGTCTGGAAGCCGGAGATGATGAAGCTCGAACGAGCTCCGGTGTTGACTCCAGTCAATAAAAATAGCATCTCCTGCAAGGTTAGTGGGTGCCAGAAATCAAGTGCATCATGCTCGTGGGAGTGCAAGGGGTGTGCGAGAGGCCTGAGGGCGAAGTAATGACCGGGCGGAGGTCATATTCTGCCGTGACCGACGGAGCTGTGATCGAAGATGGGTCGAAGTGTCGTAGGGACTAACAGATGGTGACGCGAAGGTGAGAGCTCTAAGGCGGAGCTCGGTGGAGGGTCGGAGAGACATGGAATCGATCAGAGAAGTCGGGAAAAAGGCGAGAAGATCTAGATGAAAAGAGAAAGAAGATCAGAGGAGAATGGAGGAAGCTACCTAGGGATGGAGGCTCAGGTAAAAGCTCCGGTCATCGCTCGAGTGTTGGTTGCTGGCCCGAGATCTTGTAGCTCGTCGAAGAAGCTGCAACACGACGTGCTATGCCGTAGATCTCTCCAGAGATGATGACGCCGTCGTCGCTCACTCTCTTGCCTAATTGTTGTAACCAACAGGTAGAAGGGAGCTCTGGGAATCTCTGCAAGGGCGGATCCGACGGTGGACGGAGGCTGGGTATTTATAGGAAGAGGATGGAGGTACAGGTGATGGGGAGGTGATGTTCGTGGAGTGTGTGGAGCGATGAGGAAAGGTGTCATAGAGATCATGGATGCTGGCGAGGATGATAGAGGTCGGGGCTGTGTTGCGGAGGTGTTAGTGGACGGAGAGGGTGGCTGTAGTGGTGCCAAAAATAGGAAAGGGGGCAGAGGTGTCACAAGGTGGGAAGACATGGGCGAGGCTCTTTCAGAGGAAGAAGATGACTTCTAGACCGTTGGATCTCGTAATCCAACGCCCAGAAGATAGGCGCGAGAGAAGGGTCGTGATCAGATCTGGGTGATGCAATCGAAGGGCTGTAATCAAGCCACGTGGCAGCATGTGGACACAACACTGAAGAATGGTGGAGATGGAATCAGGCGTGGGGATCGAAGGGTCGTTGATTGAACATGGATGAGCGGATGAGATCTAATCATCGGGGCTAAGATCCAGTGGCCATGAGCGTGACACGTTCCCTAAGGAGAGTGAGGCAGAGGCGGTCGGCCTAGATTTGATCTAGGCCTTGATCGAACGGTCGAGATGGGTTGCGGAATGGATGGTGGGGATTTGAAGGGGGAAGGCGCCATCAGACGATGGAAGAAGAGAGGCGTGTGGCGCATGATGAATAGGGCCACGTGGCGCAACTAGAGGGTGCCACGTGGCCCAATCTGAGTAGCTGAGAAAGAATATGAAATAAGAGGGAGAAAATGGCCGAATTTGGAAAAACTCAAAACATGAAAGTTGTAGATCTCGATGAGACCTACAAGTTTTATGTTGACCAAAAACAGAAATGAGGTCGAATAAAGTAATAAAATACAAGGGTACAACTATATATACACACATATATATACATATATATAAATATATAAATAAATATATATATATATATATATATAGTATACAATGGGGGCCCAAAACCCAAGTTTTGCATATGAGCTCCGATTTAAATGAAATTGATCTCATTTTGAAGGTCTCTGAATGTGAATTAATTTAAAAGTGAGTAGACCTAGATCAGAGGTTGTATGAGATAGATATGTGCATTCTAAGGTCTGTGGTATCAAAGTTGGTTTGGGGTTTTATTTGTCCAATTTATAGGTTAGTATTTTTTAGGTATTTTTCTTGTAATATATACAATATAGAGTGAATTTATGGGTTGTAAGGTTAGTGTAAAATATGTACAGACAGGTGATTTTATGAATTTGGCTTCTTATTTCATGCAGATGCGAATGCTAAAATGCACATGTTGTCAATGCATGCATGCATGCTAATTATGCGATATTGGTGGAAATATGCTCCTAATTACTCGGGAACAAGGAGATTCATCACCCCTGCGTCCCCGTGCCTCCCCTCCCCGTGCTCCCGCCGCCCCCTACCCCCGCTCCCCCGTGCCTCCCCTACCCCTACTCCCGCCGCCCCAGGTCTCCCCCTACCCCTGCACCCCAGCAGCTCCCCCTCCCCCTGCTCCCGCCACCCCCTACCCCCGCTCCCCTGTGCCTCCCCTGCCCTTGCTCCCACCGCCCTAGGTCGCCACTACCCCCGCACCCCCGTGCCTTCCCCTCCCCATGCTCCCGCTGCCCCCTACCCACACTCCCCCGTGCCTCTCCTGCCCCTGCTCCCGCTGCCCCAGGTTAACCCCTACCCCCACGCCCCTTGCTCCCTCCGCCCCTTGCTCCTGCCGCCCCCATGTCACCCTCCTACCCTGTACTTTTCTCCCCCTTATTGCAGTTGTAAAGAAGCTGGAGAGGAAGGGGATGAAGGAGGAGGTACGATGGAGGAGAAGGAACAAGGAGGCTGAAATCGGAAGGCTTTCAGTATTTGTTAAGCTAAAATAAATTTTTTACTAATTGATTCATGAAAATTCACCAAAACATTCAATAAAATTCACCGTTTGATCTGTAACGAATGATATATCTGTGAAAATGCAAAAATTTTAGAGATTCGATGGATGCATGAAGGTGTAACTAAGAGAGAGAAATTATGAAGAGAAAGGAAGAAGAATAAATAGAGGAGGAAGAAGATGAAGAAGAAGTCTGGATAATTATACCCCTCTTAACTGCACCATGGTTTGAAAAAATCATGGTTAAGTCAACTCATTGACGGTTAAACTAATGGAGGGGGAAAAGTGATAGAGCGACAAGAAGTCGGGGGCACAATTGATATTCCCAAAAAGGAAGGGGCATAACTGATATTGGAATATCTCGGAGGGACACAACTGAAAAAGCCCTATATATAATCATTCATTTGGACCTAATTGCAAAATAAATTTAATTATTTTTATTATGTTTAGGTCCTTGAAGTCTTTAATGTACATCTTTTCATCTATGCATTCAATTCTAGTGAACTTGGTGTATTTTTAAGATCTCTTAATTCTATATCATTTAAGATATTAATTACATATTTTTAGATATTATTGGACATCAATAAACTCGAAGAAGTTTTTCATTCATCTTTGAGCCATTTAGTTTTTGAAATTTAGTTTTATTGCTAACAAATTGTTTAAAATCGAGGAATAATTTGGGGATTGATTTGATAATCATTTATTCTTTATTTTCTAAAATTAATTAATCCATAAGAACTTTGGCGCTTGGTCCTATGATTCGAGATATCCCGCATCTCCTAGCTCCTCCCTCGATGATAATGGTCTCAAAACGTTCTAGGAATGAATCCGTTACTGTAGGTGCACTAAATAAGTCCAAGCCTCATCGATGGAGGCATGGAGGTCGTGGAATAAGGCGAACACCTAGGTCTTGTGCAGGGCTTGATCAAACCCCAAGAGGGGTTCTTTGAAGTTCCAACATGCACTAGAAGCGAGGGGGGACAAGGGCATTGTGTTCTACCCTTTTTTGAGCAGAATCGAATGGAAATGAAATGGAGGCGATTAGCGAACACCAAAAATAGAGGAGGAATCCTATTATTCGATCTTGGAGGATCTACGTGGCCGACAAGTCGGGTCCGATAATCGCTGTGTCGACCGCTCTCTCAGCTCACAGATATCATGATGTTGCAATCAACAATTAACCCACACTAAGCTCAAGCAGTGAATAATAGTGAGCTAAAATTTATTATACCCTACATAATGATATGTATAGTATGCAAGCGTAGGGTTGATCCACTAAAGAGCAATGGGGATAGATCACACAAAGTGACTAAAATGATAATAAATTTTTTGTTTTTTAAGGATTTTTTGATTTATTGTGGGTTTCTAATATTTAATTTTTTGAATTTCTAATTAATGTTTTTTGTTTTTAATTTTATAGTTTTATTTCCATTTTAATTTTTCTAATTTTTATTTTTTAATATTTATGAATAATATATACGTATAACTAAATGGATATTATATATATAATAGATAGATATATAGGGTATATATATAATATAGAAAAATAAGAAAAATATCCTAAGTACAATATTTTTCATTTTATGGTTTTTAATTTATATAGGATATTTTCAATAATAATATAAGTAAATATAGTTATATATAGTATATTTCCAAAACTATTTTAATGTATAATATATAATATAAGTAAGATATAGGGGTAAACAACAATATTTTTGGATTTTTCATAATTGTTTATAATTTTTATAATATTTTTAGATTTTTTTCATTTTTATTGTTTTTCTTTGAGGTTTATTAATGATTTTTTATTTATAATTTAATAATACAATAATAAATATATTGTATTTTTCTGGAATTTTTCAAAAATTTTTTAAATTTTATATTGATTTTTTAGTGTAAACATGGATCATCTGCAAAGTTTTTGAATTTTTTAAGATAAGAAAATATTTTAATTATCCTACAAAAATATATTTGATTTAAGAGGATGCCAAGCACTTAAAATAATTTTTCTACAAATTTTTGATGCAAAATGATATTTTTAATGTAAGGAATACAAGAAATAAAAATAGAAATACTAGAAGGGACCTAAATGCAAATAGAATTAACTAAAATTTCATTCGAGAATCTAAAATGGAACTGTAGGAGCCTTTGTGCAAAATTCCTCGAATATTTAATTCATACAATATTGGCAAGGGTGTAAATGTAATTTTAAAAAATGTCCTCAGCATACATGAAATTTAACAATAAAGTTTTGTACTTAAATATACATTTTATGGATCAAATAATAACCACAACCCTTGACGGGTTCCCTATAAAAGCTCGCTCCCTCACACACAGAAGCACCTAAGGTGACATGGTGAGGGACCCAGATGCAAATAAAAAAGGCACAAGGGTCTTACAATTAATACAAATGTTTTTGCACTACGAGTTGATTTTTCCGGACTAAATAGAAAATACAAAAAGTAGGGGACAGTTTGCAATTGCCCCCAGTAAGGCACGAGTGGGCGACTGGATGCTCTTCACTTAGATGCGTGTCACCTTCTCAATGACCGATGCTGCTTCCTGCGTGAATGGCTAGGATTAGATTCCAGCGGCTAATCTGGCAGTTGAGGTTGCTCAGATCCAACGGTCGTTGTGCATTCTGGAGCATATGCTTGATCGAATAGTCATGACCTTCCCTGGAAGAACAGGGAAGAACACGACTGCGCCCGAGCTTTGATCGGGTATGGCTCCCTCCTCCAACAGTCTTGGGTGCTGCAAAAAGGTGCCAGAACTTACTGGAAGCATCCCGAAGCTGCTAAAGGGTTCATGCGAGGTCCAAAGCTCTACGAAGGAGCTCCGGAGATCGGGAAAGGTGCAGGGCTCCAGAGACCTTCAACTTGGACAAAGCTGACCCAGATGGGGTCTTTGGCCCTTGGACCCTATAGGATTAGCACAGATAAACAAAAAAGGGGCGTTCAGGGGTCTTATTTAGGGTGGAATGAGGCAGAATGAGGTCGGGCAAAGATCTCCGACATATGGCAACGGAAGGAGATCTGATTTCCTGATCCCGAGAGAATCAAGGGGAGTAGAATGCATCGAGTTGTAGAGAAAATAAAGGGGAACAAAATAGAGGTGTTCGGTGGGTCAGAGAATGGTTGAGTCATGATGAAACGGTGACTGGAGCTTGGCTTTGACGAACAACGAATCGATGATTTCATGAAATACAGAACGAACATGATTAAATTGAAATGCTAAACTACACTAACCTAAGTTTTAGGAACAAAAAGAAGCAAGTAGCTATGGATCTACCTCAGGGAAGATGGATCCGATCGGATCTTCGACTGGTGGTGGCCGGCGAGCTCCGATCTCTGTTTCCCCGCCTCTTCCTCCATGCCAACACGTCTGGCAAGCCTCCTGCTGTCACCACGATGTTAGAACACATGAGAAGTTAGGGATTTCGAGGGTTAATGGGGATCAAATTCAAATGGAAGAAGAGGGGTGTTATATGTACATGAGGGTTTTGACTTGGGAAGAATGCTCGATTCAGAGCTCCTTCAATCGAGGAGTCACTGACATGTGAAAAAGTAAGGATCGATGAGAGAGTTTGCTGAAGGAACCTTGCCATGAAATGGCAAGAATCATGCATAGAAAATTAAGGAAGGGAGCATGTTAGCTATTCTAACATCTCTAAATGAGTACGGGGGTCAGTTGATCGAGGGTCAACAGAAGACCACACCCCATTTGTCCACATCAGCCACTACAAGAAAACCAGAAATAAAATTCAAGAATAAATCAAAATAAAATAATAAATGATTTATTTAATTTTGATTAAAACATGAATTTTTTATTATTTCAAGTAGTATTTTATGGTGATTTTTATTTACTTTTACAAGTTGATTTATTATGAGTTACTTTTTTTTATAAGTTTAAATATAAGTAAATTTACCTATATAGTATCTATTTTATTTTTATTTTGTATATTTTATTATTTTATATACATAATTTATATATTTATAACTTCATTAAATACACATAAATATATTTTATTGTATTTTTCTGAAGTGATATGTACACTTAAATAAATATGTATGTATATTATATATGTATATGTATGTATATTTGGTATATATTTTTTAGTATACTTGTTTATTTTACTATGATTTTCATTGTTTAATTTAATTTAATTATGTGCGTGTATTATAGATAATATTTACAAAATTATATATATATATAGAAATATGAAAAATATCAAGAATAAATAAAATGATTATTTTATTAAGGTAAATTGCACAATAAGGGCCCAAAACCTAACTTTTGCATCTTAACTCCAAATTGAATGAATCACTTTCATTAAATAGATAATTTAACTCTAGGAACAATAAAGATAAGTTTGGTGAATTCTGAGTTCACATGGAGACGATACAAGTCTTGGAAGTTTTAATTTTGGCTTTTTATTCTGAGTATCTAGGGCTGCATTATTTTTGAATGGAATAAATTTTTGTTTTTCTATGTATTTTTATCTATAAGTTTCATGGACAAAGTTTATTGATTTGAAGTATAAACAATAAAGAATAAAATAGGTCCCAAAATCTATTTATCAGGGAATTAAGAATTATGGGTTTGTTGTATTATTGACCCTTATCTCCCCCTACTTTATTCCTTGTCGACCCAGTTATCATCATGCTTAGGTCTCGAGGTTTAGCTTCATTCAATATCTTCTGTATTTCATTTCCTTTTCTTTTATTGTCTTTATCCTTTTTTTGGCTTTAAATACACCACTTTATATAATATTTAAATATAAATAATTGATGTTATTTTGTACAAAATAATCCTATATACATGCATTTAGCTAGGGTTTAAAGGGCAAAATGAAAGAATAAAGGTGATGAAATGGAGATTCATCAACGATGGGTCTCCGATGAGGATGGAAGGAGGAGGCCCGATGAACCTCAATCTATGAAAGATCGAGGGGGAATAGGGGATCTGGAGATGGAGAACTTGATGGGGGAAGGAGACAAAGCTGTTAGGTGGTCAGAACGAGGTTGATTGCATGATGGACAATTGACAGGAGACTAGTGCTCCGACATGCTTAAATTTTTGGGGATTTTGATAATTAAGATGGAATTCAACGAAACTAAGCTAAATATTATGCCAATAAATAAGAAAAACTAAATGAAAAGACTAAGATAAGAGTAGCTTAGCTTAATGTAGTGGGTGGTAGTAGAGCTTCGTCGAAGGGTCTCCAGCGAGGGGTTGAATTATCCTCCAAACACCTTGTCCACACCTCCAAATCACATGGGTCACCTCTTATCACAAGGTCTCCTCTCTGACTATTGATTCAAAAGGGTTACGATGGATGAAGAGTGATTAAACATGAGATTGAAGGTTGTAGGTTGTATTTATAGAAGAACGGGAGGGCTTCTTAGACCACATGTTTTTGGTTCAATCGATGATGTTCTGATCAATCTAGGGTTATGATGTGATGGATGTTGAGTAAATGAAGAGATTTCGTAAAGGGCTCAAGGTGAATCGAGTAGTGAATCAATCGCCAAAAATTAGATAAGAGAGGAGGTCAACGGTTCTGGCAGGACCAGACCTAGGGCAAGGACAACTGACCGAGGGGTCAACGAATCGAGGGCTCCTATTTGTCCATGTAGAACCACTATGCGACAAAAGTAAAATAAAAAGAGAAGAAAATAAAAATAAATTAGAAAATGATTTTATTAAATAAAACTAAAAACATAAAAAAATGTTTATTATTTTATAAACTATTTTATTATGAATTTTATTTATTTTTAAAATATTATTTATTAGGTGTTGATATTTACATGTGCATATATTGGTATATTTACCTATATTCTATGTATTTTATTTTTATTATGTATTTTAAATACTTATTATCAAATTTACATATTTTATATATTTATAATATTAGAAAAAAAATATTTCATATTTTTGTTATATTTTCATGGTTTAATTTACATTCATAAATAAATATATGTATCTCTATTATAGGTATAATATACATATACATTTTAATGCACTAGTTATTTCAATATCTTTTTAATTATTTTGTTTTATGTTTATATTTTTAATATGTTTTAAATAATATTTACAAAATTTTGAAAATATGGTGAAGTAAAAATATAAAGAATAACATATATTAGTACTATATGTGAATACACAGTGCAGTGGTACCCAGTAAGGCGACTTTTGTATCTTAACTTTTTTTTATTGAAACTACTTTTATTAGATAGATAATTTAATTTGGAATACATGGAGGTGAGTTTGGTTCAATCTGAGTTTATATAGAGGAGATATTGATCTGTGAAATTATGTTTGCGGCTTTTTCATCTGTGTCCCAGTTGCATCATGCATGATTTTTATTGGCAACTATTTTTATTATTTTCTATATATTATTATGTACAAGTTTCATGTTGAACACTTTATTATTTGAGATGTGTATATGTGAGAATAAGACAGATAAAAAATGGTTTTTTTAAGATAAAAATAGGGCTTCTATATGGCATTTTGGCCCTTATCCCCCAACTTTATTCTTTACCGACCAAGTCAATACTGACTTGGTCTCGGGGTTTAGAGTTATTCAGTATCTTCGATACATCATTTATTTTTCTTTTCTTTGTTCTTTTATTTTGGATTTAAATAAAGATAAATATGTATTATTTACAGATAAATAATGAATGTTAATTTGTACAAGTTAGCATTATTTACAGATACTTTGATCGGGATTTAAAGATAAAATGGAATAATAAAGGTAGATGAATATGTATTCATCAGAGTGTTAGAGGGTTTGTCTTTTAGGCAAGTAAATTTATGGATTACACTACAGGCGGGTGGGTCTAAGGGGACGTCAAAGACCGTCCTCTTTGTAGTTAAAACTGTCCCCTCTGCGCAGAGGGGACGGTTTACTAACCGTCCCTTCTGACACCGTCTAATTTGATTAAATGGGACGCTTCTGACAACCGTCTAATTTAATAAACCATTGGGGACGGTTGTAACCGTCCCTTATATGATTACTTTTAGGGACGGTTACGACCGTCCCTAGTACCTATTGTATTAGGGACGGTTAACAACCGTCCCCAATGGTCAACAACCATTTTGAGACGGCCACAGAAAACGTTTGGGGACGGTTGCAGACCTTTTGCGACGCCAACAGAATCCTGGAAGAGTCTATAGCGACGCCAACAGAAGAGTATCAGGGGCGGTTGTAACCGTCCTCTCTACTAGCGCCTATAGCGACGCCGACGGAAGCGTATAAGGGACGGTTAAAACTGTCCCATCTGCGATTTGTTAGCGACGCCAACAGAAGCGTATAGGGGACGGTTATAACCATCCCCAATAGTCTCCTGTGAGCTGTTTGGGCAGGCGGGACATTTTTGTAGCTCTTTAGGGGAAGGTTACAACCGTCCCCAATACTCCTTGACAGGAAAAAAAATTCCTAGATTCATGGTGTCTTCCCTGCTCCCTCTGCAAAACCAATAAACATAACATTCAAGAACCAAACAACACAACATTCAAGAACCAAACAACTCAACATTCAAGATCATAAACTCAACATTCAATATCATAATAAAACATAACATAGTTATGAAGAACTGTTATGAAGTATACATAATGTTAGACATTAATAAAAAACATTACAATAAAAAGATCAAAAAGAAACTAAGATGTACTACATTGATGCTATCTACTCAGATGCGCCACTCCCGTCACTCTCGTCACTCTCATCGCTCTCCTCCTCACTCTCCTCATCGTCGTCAAGTTGTGCAGGTTGTACAGGGGGCGTGGCTTGGCTTTGAAGACGGCTTATATAGGACATGACATTCGCCATGTCCATACGCATCTTGGCCATCTCTGCATCTTGTGCAGTCATCTTTGCCTTTACTTCGCGCATCTCCCTCTCCATCTCTCTTTCTCTCTGGCTTCCTTGCGAGGAAGACTGCAACCCACCTACACCACCCATTCCGTACCATGTACGGATCGTTTCGACACGTCCTTCACAAGGATGCGTTCACTGTGTTCTGGACCAGTGGCTTGACGGAAGGCATCATCGCCCGACAACGGGGGAGTGCTCGTCCCCGTGCTATCCAACGAGGAGGTGGTAGAGAGCCTACTCATTTCTTCCTGCATTTAAAAAAATATAAAATAATATCAATATATTACCATAAGTAATTCTATAAGTAAAAAATGCATTTATACTTACATGAATTGGTGCGTAGGCATCATCAACCCACTGCACTTCTCCTCCTAAGTCTCGGCTCTTTGACCCAGCAAATACCTCTATGCGGGTCATTTCTCTTTCATTCTCCCTCAACTTTAAAAATATAAAAACTTGTTAAAAAAATTTAAGACTCAAACTTAATCATTCTAAACATTTTATAAATACTTACAAAGTCATCCTTCAGTTGGTTGGTGTTCTTCCTTCCCATCTTATGCGTGGACCTAAAGCCTTTGGAACGATTCATCGTATTTTTGGAAGAAATTGACTGAAATTTAACGAAGTTAGTATAAACATAAAACAAATAATTAAGAAAAAAGTATACATACCGCAAACTCCTCACTGGACCAAAAATTAATCAGCTCCCTCCATTGCTCTGGTGTAACACCTGGTGGGACATTCTACACAAGCTGCTCATATGGAATCTGGGGGTTGTAGTACTAAAAATAGAGAAATAAATATCGTCAATCTTTAAATCTTTTGTTATTAAAATATAATAAACATTTTACCTTTGCCTTTATGCGTCCCTTGTATCGACGCAACAACTCAGCGGCATGGGAGAGAATCTGAGAATCGACATGGATATTTCGTTCCCATATAAATACGACCTGATACAACAAATATAATAACCATTAGCCCAATAAAATTTAAAAAAACCATTTTTAAATTTCAGAATACCTCTACATCAGAAAGTATGGCAGCCTTTACAGCATAAGGAAGCTGTCGAAAGTCGTGGGTAGTGATGGGGACGCGTGCACGAGCAACCTGACCAAGGTAGCTCTGAAACTCCGTGGAGTTCTCTCCTACCGCATCTCTGCCAACAATGCGTACATGTAACGTCTGCCCGGGTGCAAGACGATCCAAGAATCTACACTGAGACGGTCCACACCGTCTCTGGGTACCTCTACTACCTGCATCAGAAGAACCTCCCTGTGGCTGCTGAGGAGGTTCAGGAACCTCCCGAATACGTCTAGGTCTAGGAGCTATCTCTTCAATTCAAAAGTGGTTATTTTAAACAAAATATTTACATATATCTGAATAAATTCAGCTATTTAAAGAGAAATAAAAAACAGCTAAAAAAATTCATTACCTCATGTTGCTTGTGCCAATGTCGTTGTCTAATACTTCATTAATAAATTCAGTTGAGTTACTTCGATATGCAACATCATTGTCTACGTAATCTTCCACTTCGTTAACATCGAAGAAATCTCTCAGGGTTGTTCTAATGGGTATAATCCATCCACTAGCTGAGTTATCTGGAACATAGAAGACCTGTTCTACCTGACTAGCAAGCGTGTACGGCTCATTGGTCTGCAACCGACCTGTTTGCTTCAAAGAGAGAACTCCATTTCTATCCTTCTTGTAACCTAATCCAACACGACCCACATCGAACCAGATGCAATGAAATAGAACACACCTTGCATCATGTGTAAAATTGATTTCTAATATATCAATAATCTCGGCATAGTATCCGTCAATTTCAGTACTCGAATGTTATCTATCAACTCAAACATAGCATCACGGTCATGTCTTTCAGAGACATCTCTTTCATTATCAACTTGGTCATTATTATCTTCGTCCAAAATAACTCCTTCACCATGATACGTCCAATTTGTATAATGGAGCCAAAAACCATTTAATATCAAATGTTCGTAAACCCTAGTTCGATTTTGATTCAAAGTGTTCTTGCATCTTATGCACGGACAATGTATCTTATCTCCTTCACCTCCTACAATATGATAGAGCGACTCATATCGAAATGCCCAGTCTAAGAATCCGATAACCCCTTTGTTATATGCCCGATAATCATCGAATCTTTTATTCATCCAACTTTTGTCCATTGCCTATAGGTAACATCTAAAGTTAACTACAGTAAAGTTTAATATTGTATGGTAAGTTGAATTTTTTTTAATCATCTAAACTAAACTAATAACTATTTAACTACTATGTTTCTAATCTAACTTTGTTTTAAAACAAGACTTACAAGCATTTAACTAAATTAATAAGCATTTATCACTAAAAGCATTTAATCATAATCAAGATTATCTACTATTTTTTAATCTACTATCTTAAGCATTTGACTAAACTAATAAGTATATTAAAAAAATCCAATCATAAGCATGATGAATATATAAAAAATAATAACAAAACTTACCACCAAGTAATGCGGCGGGCAAGGCGGCGGGCGGGCGGTGGGGCGGGCAAGGCGGCGGGCGGACGGGCACGAGTTGAGGACGAGGAGGGCGGAGGGAAAGGCGGCGGGCGGGCACGAGTTGAGGACGAGGAGGGCAGAGGACAAGGCGGCCGGCGGAGGGCAGCAGCAAGAGGGAGGAGGAGAAGTGAGGAGGCGGCGATGGGGAGGAGGAGGAGGAGGGCGGCGACGAGAGGGAGGAGGAGGCGGCGACGAGGAGTTGAGGGCGAGAGGACGCACGAGTCGAGTGAAGAATGAGGAATGGAGTCTCCGGAGGGGTATATGACCATCGGGGACGGTCATACAACCGTCCCCTATACGAATGATCGGGGACGGTTATAAGTGAACCGTCCCCTTTGAGTGCAGATATTTCGAGGTTCGCGCCGATTACAAGGGCAAAGGGGACGGTTTTGCAACCGTCCCCTATAACCAACTATCGGGGACGGTTGTTACCGCCCCCTTTAGTTTCGTATAAGCGACGAGCATAGTGGAATAACGGGGACAGTTATAACCGTCCCATAAAGTACCCGAGTAGACAAAAAACCAAGCTGGGGCTAGCCTAGTTAGGGATCGTTATAGAACCGTCCCTAAAGGTCAATTAATGGCGACGATCGGTATTAACCGTCGCTATTACATTAGAGAGGGGACGGTCCGCTACTGACCGTCCTCGATACTGTTATTGGGGATGGTTGCTCTTTGACCGTCCCTAATAAGCGTCCCCAAAGGATGTCCAGTTTGTAGTGTTAGCCCCCGTGTCTGGTTTTATAAATTGACAGAAGTATTAGAGAATTTGGGTCTCATTGCAGACCATTCTTTATTCATAAAAAAGAACAAAAAAGATATAGTGGCAATGCTTATCAATATGAATAATATCATACTCATAGGAGATGACTTGGATGGTGTTTTAGAAGTGAAGAAGCAGCTAGAAAAATAATTTGTGATAAAAAAACTTGGGGCCACTACGATACTTTCTGGAGATTGAAATTGCTAGATCCAAGCGAGGTTTAGTGATATCACAATGAAAGTATGCTATTGATATGCTTCGGGAAACATGGATACTAGGATCAAAGCCCAAACAGATACCTATGAATCCAGAGGCACACATCTAGAAGTCAGGAGAGATTAAAAACATTAGTCGGTACAAATGTCTAGTAGGCAAATTACTCTAACATAACTTCACTCGACCATGCATATCTCTGGACGTCAGGAAACTAAGCCAGTTTATGGACTCTCCTACTCTAGTCCACTTCGATGCATGCATGATGGTTTTAAGGTATATCACATCGTCTCCTAGGAAAGGTCTACTCTTCACCAAAGATAACAACTTTGACCTTGTGGCCTATTCAGACACAGATTATGGAGGATACATGATAGATAGAAAATCTACTACAGGTTTCTACACTTAATTAGTAGGAAACCTTATCACTAGAGAGGAGCAAGAAACAATAAGTGGTGTCCTGCTTAAGTGCTGAGAGTGAATACAGAGCCAAGTCTACGGTTGTCATAGAACTAGTATGGATTCGATATGTGCTCATATATCTTTATATCACTCCCAATAATACTGTGGAACTTAAATGCAACAACCGCGTTGCAATGCATATTGCAAACAACCCCGTGTTCCATGAATGCACCAAACATGTGGAAACGACTGCCACTAAACTCGAGATCTGATACAGTGAGGGCTGAGTCATACTCACAATGTATTATTTATACAACAGACTACAAATATCTTCACCAAGACATTCACGTGCACGTAAATCGAGAAATCTTGCAACAAGCTGAGCATGATATATATATATGCTCCAGTTTGATAGAGAGGATCCCCTACTATGGTGTTGTGCCTGCTGTAACGGTTCGAGACACTCGATCTTGATCGAGCGTTTCACACAATTTTACATGGTACAGGCCCACAAAAAGTGTAAGATCGTGCAAATCGCTCGATCAAGATCGAACGGCTCGAGCGGTTGTAGCAGAATCTGCTGCACTACACGCTACAACAGACGATCCGCCTCCCCAGCTTGAAGGGGAGCATTGTGAGTTGAATTGTTAACCCTGATTCTAGGGGTAGGAATCACCTCCATGTAACCCTAGTCCTATGATTCCATCTATATAAGGAGCCCTACGGTCCACTTTCTCAAGCACGGTTATTGACCGCAAATTTCAACTGGGTATAACCATGCTTTTTTCCTTAACTCAGTAAACTCCTGCCATTGATTGTTTTTTTCTTATTTAATTTATTTGCTTGCTTTCTCAAGAAAGTTTATTTATACATAATAATATATATAAAAAACTTCTCTATTTGGCAAAACATCGAACTCCTCATATGCGTCATATCCATAAAATTAAGCATCTACATTTACTACCATTTCAATCCAAACAGTCTTCATTTATATCTATTACTACAGAAATTGACCTATTCATTCAAATAAATCTAAGACAAATAAATCATATTTACACCCTTCACTTACATATATCAATATAAACATTGACCTTAATGAGGGTAAACTTAAAGAGGGTATTGTAAAGCCACTGACTCCCGAATTATTATTATTCTAGCAAGTGAAAAGATTACCTTAAAGAGGGTAAACATGAGGCTAGTAAGTAAATGGAATGCTATTCGTGACTGAGACATACATCTACTTTGTTGTGGGATATAACTAAAGCAAGAATATTCTTAATTAAACGTCAGAACGTACCACTGCATGGTGTAAGATCAGGAAAGTCGTACAAGAGAGAGATGCGGATTACTTCAAAACATAAAATGGTGATTAATCAAGCCACTATAACCTTTTCAAGTAAAGATATTCACGTGGCCTCCTTTTTTATGGGGAGCCACCTAACTCCTTAGCATCTAATTCTTGTTATTGTGCTTCTTGGTTGTAAAACGACGGGGTTCCTCACTGGTATATATCAGGGGCGGACTTACATGTATTTCAAGGGGGGCACGTGCCCTCCCTAAAGTTCTCGACATCATTCATATATCATGCAATTGCCATATTACATACATTAATAATCCAATTAAAACTACCTTGTGCCCCCCTCTCCCATTATCCGTACGCATAGGCACAAGCAAAAACATACCATGCAATATCCCTATTTGTAAATTAAAAAATCAAATTGAAATTGCCACGTGCCCCCGTACGTAGAAGCAAAAAAAAATCCCTCACGATTGGAAAGTGTAAACCTTCTTGTGTTGCCCTCTCCCTCCCTGTCATGCTGATGGCTCCCGCTGTTCCGCACATCGTCGGTATTTTCCAACCAAAAAAGGACACCCTCGCCATCAATTCTCACTAATCTAGAAGTAGGCGATCACCGATTATTAACCTCTTGCGGATCAATCGTTCATCTCCTTGTGTGCTGGCTCCAACATTACACCCAGATCCAACAATCATCGTTCACGATGGGAGGCACAAGGACGTCGTGCAAGCGCTCCCTGCCTCCCCGTGGAACTGTCATTCTCTCCCTCGAGACTCATGCACAACGCCGTCCCTGACATTTTGAGGGCCTTAGGCAAAAGAAAATAATGGATCCTTAACAATTTTTCGGGGAACAATGTGCTCTTATGGAATCCCATTAAATTTGAGCTTTCACATTGAGTTCACCTTCGATTCCATAAGGGTCCATTTTTCGATAAGTTGTTTCATCGAAAATTTGATTGAGGTTATATTTTTTACGGTCTATTGTGTTACCAATTGTAGGAAAATTTTTGTTTTGTTTAACCTTTCTCAAATCTTGGTTGTATGAATAGTGCCCTACCTAGTTTATATTCTTGGGTCCGCCACTGGTATATATCCTACAACTAACTACATGCACACATTCCTTAACCATTCCAGTTCTCAACTTTCTTACGTGGATGGACGTGGAAAGATATATATGCAACCTGTCCCTACTTATAAACAGGCCAGTATTAAGGCGTGATAAATAGCAATGCACGGAACGCAGTAGTGTTGGGAGCCGAGGTACCCCATATATAGAACGGACAGCAATGCACGGAACGCAGTAGTGTTGGGAGCCGAGGTACCCCATATATAGAACGGACAGCAATGCACGGAACGCAGTAGTGTTGGGAGCCGAGGTACCCCATATATAGAACGGACAGATGGGAGAGTCGATCTCTTACACCATCTGAGTTCTCAGAATGTAGAGAATTGGTACCATTCGTAATCCTCCTTCCCTCGGCGACTTGCAATGGATATCGACGACCCAACGACTTCCAGAAAGGAGTCCTAATATCTTTGATCTCAATCAGTGCATGACGTCGGATTGCAGGTAAACCATCTTGAAGCCCTCGCATCAAACATATGCCATAGTTAGTTTTTTAATGATGCATGCGTCACTCGTTTCAAGAGGGGTGATGATGACAAAACCACCACCAACCAACCTGCAAGATCCAATGGCGATGAGGGTATCGATCCAAGCAACCTTCATCTCTCCTGGCAGGATATGGACGTGAAAGAAGGTGAGGATGGAGAGGAGGGAGCGACAGTGATTTGGATAAAGAAGAGTTGTGCCCGAAAGATTGGTAGTTGAGTGGTTCCTGTCAGTACTAGAATAGTATCTTCTCCCGTTTGGTAGGAGAATAAGCATGAATAAGGATGGAGAATAAAGGGAATAAGAGTCTATTCTCCGCTCAGCTGGAGGATAGGAATAAGGAGAATAAGGTGAAATAACGGTAGGTAAGGTGGGATAAAGATATGAATAAGAGTGAAATAAGATAAAATAATGGGGAATAGTCGTACCACGGAGAACCGTGTTGGGGGCTTATTCCCCTTATTCCATTCCCCCTTATCCTCCAAACGAAAAGGCTAACATTGTTGTGGGACGTTAACGCACGGCGTAGGTGTGGTTGCTCAAATAACAGGTGTAGGTGTGGTTGCTGTTCTAGAAAAGGCTAACATTGTTGTGGGACGTTAACGCACGGCGGGGAATCCACTTTAATTTACGCATTGTCCATCATAGGTGATTTGCTTGATATTAAGTTTATCCGTTGAAGTAGAATCTTATTCTAGATTTTTAAATTATGAAAATGGTAAAAATACATTTGTCAAGATTAATTTATTTATTTTGATAAAAATCTTATTTACGAAGATACATGACACAAAGACTCAGTCATTGTTTGATCTGGATTGGCGATTAAATAGTATAATAGGAACAAGTTTAATTTTGTGAAGCATTTGGAGGGGTTAAGTCGGGTCTCTGTCCAGATTAGGGGAGAAGAACACTGCAGCATGAATATTTTGAAAAGCAGATGAGAGATGCCCATGAAATTCTCCTACCAAGCTCCCTCCGATCAGCCACCAAGCTGATGAGATCCTTGATTTTATCTGTCGATGAGAGACTGAATTCGAGATAGTATTCCTAGTATTAAAAAAGTTGTCATAACAAATATCACAGGTTCTAGGTTTAGAAGAAATGGAACCTGTCTAGAAAAAGGCAGCCTACAAAATATGCTTTTGATTTTCAAAATTTTGCAAGCAATGCACATGAAGCAACAATTTACAATCACTACAAGAAAACTGTGGTTTTACTAGCACAATAATGCAACGTGATGTGGGTTTGTGGTCTTTACAGATATTGCGACCACAAACCCACTACATGTGGGTTAAGGTATATCTAATTGAAGATCCGGTCTAATCTGTCTGATCTTAGAAAAAGAGCAGTCAATTTTTTTCAATATATATGAAATCTGACATCATGGACGGTTCGACTTTATTCGGACCAGCGATTTGACCCAATCAAACCAAAACTTATCTGAATCTGGTTTGATATATGGCCCGATTTTATTAAACCTTGATTTAATGATTATTAATTTATTAATTTTAGATGGCGATTCGTGGGATCCATTTGTGCAGCAATCACTCGCCTACCACATGTACTATCCCACCCTATGCACGAGATCTGGCAAAGGTTAGGATTTTGATTAATAAATGTCCATACCACGAGATCACCGAGCCACTCCTACTTTGGAGTTTCTTTACTGTTTGACGTTGATCGTCAGTGGTGCTTGTGTTGGTAGTTATTTGTATAGATATACAGAAGTCGTGTGGGGTCGAAAATAACAGTCTTTCCTACCACATGTGCTTATCTAAAGAATCCATCCCACGACCCCAACACCAAAAGCTTGCATAAGTGTCTCGGGAGAATTAATGGGGATAATTTGTGATTAATTAACGAAAGTGGAATGATCACAGAACAACTGAATGACCTATTAATTTGAAATAGTTGGATACTTTGTCCTCAATTGCTTAATAGATGGAGGATATAGTAGTTATTGTTAGACCTGTGAGGCATGAGGGAACTATTTCTACAATAAATGTTATTGTAATCTTTTATATCAATAACAGTTATTGATTTATTTTTCTTTCTTGTTTGAGATTAAATGAATAAATGAATGCACTTATAAGGTCATTAGTACAATTAGGATCATGTCCCATTGCGGTCTTAATTATCATACAGTTGTTGTTTGAATGGTTGAATCATAGAGATTAGTTCTTGGATGATATCTAAAGAGTTAGATTGTGGACTCGTCAAGCATCGTCAAATGATTGTTAAGAAAGGATCTCCAGGCTGAGAGGGAGAGGCAATCCCGACCCTCTCTAAAGGATGATATCTGACCGACTAATGACTCTCCATTTCATCACCTTTATTCTTTTATTTTGTCCTTAAATCCCTAGCTAAATGCATGTATATAAAATTAATTTATATAAAATAACACTCAATAATTAATATGCAAATAATGTATAAATATATATATTTAATAACAAAATAAAAGTATAAAAGAAGGAAAAGACAAAGAAATGAAGTTCCTAAGACACTGAATGACCCTATACCCTAAGACCCAGTCATCATGATGACTCGCTTGACAAAGAATAAAGCAGGGGGAGATAGGGCATGTTAACTCTATAGAGCACCTCAAAACCCTAATTTTATTCATCAATAAATAGACTTTTTGGGATTTATTTTATTTTCAATAATTTATACCTCATATAATAAAATCCTCAACATGAAAGTTGTATATAAAATTACAAAGAAAAATACAAAATTTATTTTCACTCAAAATAATACACAGTGCACCTGGGACACTCATAAAAAAAGCTGCGAACTAAACTTCCAAACATGTTTCTCCTCCACAGAGATTCAAAATTGACCAAACTCACCTCTTCTGTTAATAAAATTTGATTATCCATTTAATGAACATGGTTTCATTTAATTTAGAGTTGAGATGCAAAAATTGACTTTTGGATCCCTATTGTTCTGTTACCTTATATATAATATTCATTATATTCATTCTTTATATTTTTTTAACTTTCTTACATATTTATATACTTGTAAATATTATTCAAATACGTGTAAATAAAAAAATAGAATAAAACCATTAAAAAATACATCAAAATAAATTAGTATTATAATATATATGTAACCTATACCTATGTAATATGTACAGATTTATTTATGTAAATAAGTAAAATAAAAAATACAATAAAAATATATAAATGTCAATTTAAAAAATTATAAATATATAAAATATGTCAATATAACAATGAAATACAAAGTACAAAATTAAAATAAAATATACCAAATATAAGTAAATATACCTATGAATATACATGTAAAAAATTAACATATAATAAATAAATTTGTAAAAATAAATAAAAATCATAATAAAATACTAAACATGTTTTATGTTTTGACCTAAAATTATTAAATTCATTCATTATTTTAAAATCATTTAATAAAGGATTTTAATCATTCCTTTTTCTAGTTGGTCCACGTGGACCAACTAGAAGCCCCAGACTATTGACCTTCGGTCACTCGTCCTTCCTTCACTTCTGACTTCTGTCAGAAGTCACGAGGGCTCCCTTTTCTCCCCATTTTCACTCCACATCCATGCCACCTTCCCCCTTGAGCAGCCCACCAGCCTGCTCCTTGATCGTCTCTTACCCATACCCATGCCATAGCTTCCACCTACCACCTCCCTTCTTCACACAACCCACTTCTCCCTTTTGCCCCTCGGTCTACTTACGAATAAAACCAGCTGACTCCTTGTCCATTTTGATCCCTCTTGCCTAGCTGTAACCCTAATAGGAACCTCGGGGTAAAAGCTCTTGGTGACAATGAGTGTTTCCTCTCCTTGTCGGTGTGGATAAGGCGGTGGAGGAGATGATCCAAGTTCCGCCGGAAGCTTGCTTCGACGAGCCTCTCTACTCCCTACTCTTTAGGTACGAGCTGCTTTTTCTTTGCATTTTTCTTTCGTTTTTCATTCCCGATTTATAGTTTAATTGTTAATTTCTTCATCTAGGTTGTAGTGTAACTTAATTTGTAGATTTAAGGTTGTTGGAGCCTTAAGCTCTACAACTCAAATTCCTTGTCCCCCGACTATGCTCGACTTGCCTATTCACCCCATCTTTCCCCCTTGTTTTCCCCCTTTATTCTACATAAATCAAGGTTGGTCGAGCTCCTCTCCACCGCCTTCGTCAAAGCTCACTCTCATGCGCATCTCACCTCGCTTTCACCTTCAAGAAGTGGTTGAGGTCCTTCGCCTCGAGAATCTGAACCTCATTGTGCAAGTCTCGGACGTCAACGAACCACCTAGAGACGAATAAAGGCTCAAGTCGGAGCTCCATGTGAACCAAAGCTCCAGGCCCCTTCCGATGGGGCCTAGACCAATATGAGGCCCCTGCAGGTGCAAGAACACCATAGGAACCTTCTGGGCTCGTCGGAGGAGGAGGATGCAAGAGGTATACACAATCCATGATCGAAGCTCACTCAAGCGGGTGTTTATCCAAGTTCTTCGAGCTAGCCTCCCCACCATTGGATTGAAGACACGGCATAGATCTAATCTGGATCGTCCCATCTTAGGCAAAGCATTGCCTTTTGATAGCCACACGATCGAGCCACGTGATGCATGGAGAGGTGCCCAATATTGCGCCTTAAGTGGGGTAAATTTCATAGTAGCCCCACTCTCTTTTTGTATGTAAAGGTTGGTCCTGTAAATATTAAGCGAAGTTCAATTATTTTATGTAAAATATGAAAAAAACCCTGAACTTTCTTCTATTGCATCGGGGTCCCTTGACAGCTCACCTCACGTGGGCCCCATGTGAGGTGGGCTATTTTGTACAGATACCCTTACGGGTTTAATTATTTCGATTTAATCCTAGAAAGCATAAAATACATGTAATATTTTGGGAATATTTACACGGAGACCCCTATAATTTATTTTTATTGAAAAAATACCCATGCCAGACTATTTTTTATTTATGTTATTATTTTTATTAAATAGCTCTTGTGCTTTATTAATGTTTGGATTACTTCTGTAAATGCTTTAATTCATCTAAATCATGCCCATATTTTTATTCAGGCATCTACTGATTTTCCCATTTATTAAAATAGAATAGGATCTAATTATTTCCTGTTAGCATATAAAAATACAAAAAAGTATTAAATCAACTTGAAAATTTCAAAAATAATATAATATATATTACTATATCTTTGAACTCTAGACCAAAACTCACAACAAATACAAAAAAGAATACATTAAGAATTACAAAACCCTAAAAATACTATAAAAATCCATAAAATTTCCTTAAAAACACAAAAAGTAGTTTTTTGTTCTATATTTTTATTTTTATTATATAGTATATATTAAAAATAATTTGGGAGGTCTTGAACCTACTATCTATTTTTAACAACCAAAAGAACTCAGCCTATATATATAACTCATTGTTTTGATACATTAAAAATTACATAAAAATCACAAATCAAAGAAAAATATCAGAAGCATAAAAACATTTTATTTTGTAAATTTTGAGTATAAACAATTATATTTAAAATTTTAATAACATATAAAAACTATATATACTATATAATACTTATATACTTATTATTATTATTATTATTTAAATACATGTATTATATTTCAAACCCTTTAAAGAAATAAAAATGACTATTCTTGTATAAATTTCAATATTTTTATTCATTATATATCTTATATATTATTTAAGATATCTATATTATTATTACTATATATATACATATTGTACCTTAAAATAAATAGAAACTAAAAATTTGCAAAATTAAAAAGAAAATAAATTTTAAAAATTTAAAATATTAAATAATTAAAAAAGCACAAAAATTAAAATAATTAAAATCAACAAAAGAGTACAAAATTTAAAAAAAGTACAAAAAAATTATTGTTTATTTTTTTTAACTGATATTAATTATACCTATCCAGTTTGCTTCTAGTGGTGTGACCCCTACACTTGTTTGCTATACACATCTATTTGCATGGTATAATAATTGTCACCCCACATATAATTTATTGTTTATTCATTATTGTGGTTGATTATTTGTCTTTTTGTATTGGTTGAGTTCCAAATACCGTGAGAGTGATCGCTACATCGATTATTGGATCAGACTTGTCAAACACAGCATGCCCTCTGAGATCAGACATTAGGAATCTCGACCTCGAGAAACAACAAAATGGCAATAATTGCGGAGAGCAACGTGGGATATGATTGTATATATTATTTGTACATATACATCTGCATTTATTTTTTGTAAAATAATTGTTTATCTATTCTGATCAATATCTTGTTTGACTTTGTGTGGGGGACTACAGAACGAGGGTGGTTTTCTTAGGAAGGCCGATGCACCTGAGTCACGTCGAGATCAACTTCTTCTTCACGAGCTGATTGGAGAGAGCATCAAAGTCGTACTTGAGAGAGAGAAGAGGAACATAACATTATTGCATATTTTGTATTTATTTTTGTGTCTGAGAGAGAGAGACTTTATTTTGCATTGTTAATTTGTAGTAATACAAGTACCCATACATTTGGACACTCAGACTCTCACGAACCTATTTTACCAAGTGATTGTTTACTTGGGGGTCCGCTCGGCGCTTTGTCACGTTTTCCTCCTTATTTTCCCACTTGTTTTTCTTTATTTTTTTGCAATTTGTGTTTTTCGCCTTCTTTCATTTGTTTTATGTGAATGATCCCTTAGACTTTACGAATTGCTTGACTCGGTAACTTAGGTCCACATCCCTAATCTTTACGTGTGCCTATAGTTCTTCACTTGGACCTTAGTTAAATTAAAACTATGCCTCACACTAATAGCAATTCCTGCTTGGAGATATTTCACCGGCTTGCATTACATGTAATGTAATTTAAAATTCTGTCTTGCAACACGCATGGAGAGAGCTGGAAAGCGTTGTAATTCTTCTAACTAAGCATCAATCATTAGATACAATGGTGAGTTCTCCATCATAGTGTCACTTGCTCGACTTTTCCATCTTCTCTCCCAGTTTTGTATCACTTAGGCTTTAAAGAAAATAAAAAATGGTTAGGCGAATTATTTTAAAAAACACTAAAAAAAAGTTAAAATTCAAAAAATAAAACAAGGGGTTTGTTTAATAAACTTTGACGAAAAATAAAATTCGTACTAGACATTCATTGTATTGGGTTCATAAAGCCCATATTGTTTTCAGGTATTCTCCGGACATAGTGAAGCACGACCCTAGGAAAATAGAGCCAAAATCCTGGCCTGGCTATCGCCTTGTTGTTGACTGGATTCACGTAGTATCAATGCTTCTATCGTACATGAGTAAGTAGGGATTTGTCTGCTTGCAGACTTATCCTGAAGTATTAAGCTTAGGCCATCCCTTAAGGATACGAGAAGATCCTTCAGCGCATCACAAAAGAGTGAGGATCGCATCGTATGCGATCGGAAGCGACTAGTTGCACTAGTTTCTCGAGGCAGCGAAATTTAAAAATTTTCAATCGATGAAACCACATGATACAAGAACACTTATTGGATCATTTCATCTAAACCACAAGTAGGTATTAAGGTTACCTCTTGAAGTGTGGTTGCGATCGAGTTTTTTAATGAAGAGACCTCATGTATCAAGTCTGATATGATGGAGGAGACGCTTATGAGCACGCTGATGAGACACGTGCTCCTCGCAATCCATGTTGATGATCCAAGCGACAAATCTCCTGATCTTGTCACGCGAGATCCTATGTCTTCTTCACGAGCGAGGCATACCGAAGGAGACGGAGATCCCCGATCAAACAATCCGGCAGCATAACGACGATGCTGCGACGATGGTGACTCTCTCTAAGGCTCCATGGTGGACAATCATAAGAGAGAGAGACTTAGCATGTAGAGAATGAAAAGAGAACAATTGTTAATCTATTAACTCGAAGATTATGGGGTGTGTCTTCTTATGTAGGGTTTTGGGAGTCCATGTATCTCAATATGTGGACACATAAAATCAATGGATGAGATTGATTTGTATTCCTTTCAATGGCCATGATGTTGTTGTAAAAACACAAGAACTATTAATTTAATTCAAATTATTATATATTGATAAATCAATATATATCAGGGTAAATTGCAAAAAAGGGCCTCAGCTACACCTCAATTCCCAATTAGGGGCCTCGTTTTTCAATTGTAACAAATAGGGACCTGACCTATCAACTTAAGGGTTTAACATCGACATATAAGGTGGTTGTTAAAGATTATATAGGCCTCTATTTGAGACAATAACATAAGATCGTGCCTCTATTTGTTAAAATTGAAAAATGAGGCCCATGATTAGGAATTGAGGTATAGTTGGGGCCCTTTTTGTAATTTATCCTATAATTTAATTTCAAATCAAATCATTTGACTAGTCTGGCAGATAATGCGGAGATTGACCACATCCCCTAAAAAGGGGGGACGACTACCTTTTTGAGATGGAATGTGTCTATCTCCTCAATATCTCATGAGATCTCATTATCTCATGATATATCCAAGATTTAGAACAACATTTGTTGTAAATTGTTTCACAAAAATAATTCAAAAGGTCCAACATTTGAACTAAGATCAGATTACTTCTCTATGAGAGGAGTCACTAAAATCCAGACCTGTTTCATCACTCCCTCGGAATGGAAACGCCATGGTTATATAATTGTTTATGATCACATCAGCCTCAGGTATTCCTGATACATGTACATCATGCATACTGGAAGATCCAGAACAAACCTGAAGTTTTAGATCTATTTAGACTGTCTCCTTCAGGGTTTTACCATTAAGGTTCTCATTCGATAATTGGGAGTTGGTATCGATCATATACTTTCCAAAAGCATATATCATACCCAGGTGTTGATCATATACTTTCCGAAAGCATATATCAAACCTACAAATTCAGTAAAGCTTCAAAAGCGAGACGACCGTGCACATAATTTGATTTTCCCGATATCTCATGAGTGAGCTCATGTCTTTCAGTTCAATAACTGAACCTGTATGATCCCTTTGAGAGATTGTATTACTCATATGCCCTTGCATGCACACCAGCGTGCCAGTGTATAGACCTTGGTTAGGTCATCAACCTATTGGTCTGTCAAATGTACGTACTTAAACATATAGTAATACATATGTCTCCGATCAGAGGATGCGTGCATGTATCGTGACAAAATACAATATAAGACTGTGGTTATCTCGATCTCATTAAGTTAACTCTTTGACCTAACTTATCTAACACCTCCGAATCTCTATTCATATGTAGAAGACCTGCATCAAGAGGTCGGTTAGATATCAGCATTTAGAGAAAGGATTGCCATCTCATTCTCAGGTTGGATATCATCTCTTAACAATCATTTGACGATATTTCATGAGTCCTCAATCTAACTTTTTAGATATTCATTCAAGCACCAGCCTCTATGATTCAATAATTAAATCAACAACTGTATGATAATTAAGATGGCTATGGTACATAACACTAATTGTACTACGGGGCCTACTATTCAAATTAGTTATTCTTCATTTCAGATCAGAGAATAATATTTGCAATAACATTTATTATATACTGGCTTGCCGTGGGCTCTCATGTCAAACAATCTCCCACTAGCCTAAAGAGCCATTAATGAGATAATCTTTAAACCCACACTCTTGTGACAATCATTGACTGTTTAGAAAAATATATAGGTAAGCTGATCAGTCACTCTTTTCCCGAGAGACTAGGCCAAGTCCTTTTACGTCACTTGCATATCTCCCAGTAACAGTGCTCGCATCCAATGCGAATGTTGCATCTTATGCAACCAATACTCAATTTTGTCAGTTATAGTGTTCTTGACACTACAACTCAATATTTATTATAACCAATATGTATTTTCCATTATCCTTATCTGAATATGCTTATTCCTGGAGATCTTTATCGCATAAGGTATCCGTAGTAAAGACTTTTTAGATCTCCACCTATAAAGTATTAATTTTTTGAAGATAAGACTTAGAGATCACTATGTATAAAGTCTTGTAATCTTTGAAGATATTGTTATTACTGTAATCAAGTATTTTTTATCTGTAGTAGGATTAGTAACAGTTTACTACTCCCACTTCATGGCAGACATATGGCTTTTGTACACATTTAGCATACACTCGGCTTCTCAAAACTGATGCACAAGGGCAAGCAGTTCTAGCATTCACTTCCTCAACTCTTTGAGGTGCTATCCCTTCAGACATGTCGGTACCACATTAATTGAAGGAATCCTTCCTCGGAGTTTTCTAACAATGGAATATATCCGAGGTGTACCATTAATGTGAAGGTCCCAATTTCCTCTTCTCTTTGCTTCTGAACAACTTCAGAACTAAGATCTAAGAGGTATCCTTGATATCATATCTCAAGGTATGGAATAGCCAGACAATAAAACACTTATTATTATTCACATATCATTCCAAATGATTAGGATATCATCTACATTTAGCATGATGAACACAATGACACTCCCACTAAGCTTCACATGGTTCATCAAGATTCTATCTGAAATCATAACTTTTATAGTTTTATCAAATCTGATGTTCCAACTACAAGAAGCTTATTCGAGTCCATAGATAGAGTTATTAAGCTTGCATACCTTACTTTCCTCAACCATGAATCCCTGGGGATACTTCATGTGAATATCCTCAGAGAGGTTTTCACAGAGGAATGCAATCTTGACTTACATCTTGTAGATGTAGAAGTCAAGTTGTGTAGCTATAGTTAGCAATATTGTGATGGGTTTAAGCATGGCCACTGAAGAGTAAGTCTTATCGCAGGCAATGTCTTCTCTTCATGTATAGCTTGTGGATACGAGCCATGCTTTGAAGGTCCCTACCTTCTCATCAGGTTCCCTCTTTCTCTTGAAGATCCATTTACACCTTAACAGATCTTACCCTCATAGGTGGATCCTCGAGGGTCCATATACAACACTTGTATATGAAGTGTACTTTACACTTTATTGCTAAATTCCATCTTTCCATGACATGATCTTGAAAAGCTTCATCACATGAAGTTTGATCATTGTCAGATTTCTCAGACACATGGAATCAATCCTCAAACTCATTTGAAGACGTATGAGTGTTTCATCTTTAATTATCCTTTTAGTTTTTGATTTTAGGAGCCTCATTATCTTCTCAAGGTTAAATGAGTTCCTTCACTTCATTTTCATCTTGATTCTCAAGAGAGTTATCCTCTAAGAATCATATCCTTGGAGATGAAATCTTGTAAGAATCTCAAGCTCATAAAGTAGGTATCCAATACCATCCTTATTTTCCTAATGAACTAGCACTCTCTGGTGCTAGGTTCTATCTTACTAGCATGGAACCTTATTAAGGATATATATTGTAGTCTTTACTATAATATACACCTGGAATCCAAGAGGTAATCTTGCTAAGATTCATCATTTATCAAATCATGTCACATATGATCCAATTGTATCTCCCTACAAATCTCTTGAGTTAAGGTGCATTAGGAGGATTGAGATAGGAATGATATTACTTTCTCTATAAGGTATTCCTTGAATTCATCTTATAGGTACTTGCTGCCTAGATTAGATCAAATTCATTTCATCTTCCTTCAAACTTTGGTTCTAAACCAAAACTGTGAAATCTTTGAACATTTCAAAGGTTTCTAAGATGAAGGGAAGAAATTGCATATCATAAATAATCATCTAATAATATCACACATCATCATATTTATTATGATATAGATGATCCACATACATCAATATGTATGAGATCCTGAATACCTTGACATCTTACTCCATTCCCAGAGAAGGGTGCATTGGACATTTTTAATTTTGAATACAATATTCGCAAGTATGTAAGATTTGAAATTTCAGATAATCTAAAATTTTATCTCTTACAAGTCTATTGATCTCATCGATATACTGATGTCCAAAGCTTGATGCCAGATCATTGTCAAAGGATCTTATCCCCATATTGATCTCTAAAGGTTTAATTTTCAGCATTAGAAATATTAATGAACCATTCATTAATTTCCTAATTTTAGTTGAATCCATTAGATGTTAGAATACTATCTGAAATATATCCATCATAACTCTTTATGATGAGTCTATTCCAGAATTCATGTTTATTTCCGACATTAGAAATAAATAGCGAGTGTATTCTAATATCTAGGTCATAGAGACATTCTCTAAGACTAAGGGCTCTCCCACTAGAATCATGAAGACTATAAATCTAATAGAGATTGTTGCAGAAATTGCATTAATATCCATATGGATGATTATTAAACCATAAGATCAAATTTTCTAGTCTTATAAAACATATGCAACCAATTGCAAGTGTTATTAGAAGAATGAGATAAAATTATTAGACTTTGATCTTATCAAATAAGAAAGTCAATTTCAATGATTAAATGTAGATTATTTTGATGCACTATCCGAGTCCTTCTTTAAGGATCCTTGATAGACTAGGTAGTCACACTATTAATACATCAGCTTATTGCAGTGTTGGAATTTATCCAACTCTTTGGATGTCATATGGAAGTTACAGAAGTACAGTCAACTCTATGACTTTCCTTCTAACTTGGGTCCGACCCATGCTTTCACTGTACCCTTTTCATCTATAAAAAAATCATTTCTTAAGACAAAGGATCTCTTATGTTGAACTCAAAAGACTTAAATATAAGAGTATTTCAATATTTATGCATGCTTCATTCAATTCATACATTATGAATATTAGGAGACTTCATGAATGACTTAAGTATAGATAGTAGAATGATGATACTCATCATATCTACATACACCTTAACTCTTAAGGACTTTGGTTTAGGTAGGTAATCAAACACTTTGAATACATCATCTCCTATAGAGCCACCATTCTGCATGATGCAGTGAACCATGCCATTCATAATTAAATGTCAAGAGCACATATGAATGCTAAAACATCTTCTTAGATTTCATAAGGATTATTTGACAATTACGATCATCATCAACATGTCACTTTCAAAGTACATTCGATGAGAGATCAAGACAAGAGAGTCACACAAACCTTAAATTGTTGACCTATTGTCTATTAAATTGTCTTCCTCATTATTATGAGAAAACATGCATATTGCAACCACATACATTATGTGTCCAATGCAAGTACAATATTTTGATCATGGATCCAATCCATGATATTTTACTGGTTATTATTGAGTATAGTATTGAGTGGGTTTAATGAGGATTATCTGAAATATGAATTTTACATGCATACATACATACATACATACATACATACATACATACATACATACACATATTTCTTTGATTTAGGAATTTTTATATCAAAGTTGTCTTACCTTGTTAACACTGAAAGTTCATTCCCTTAGCCACTTTTAATGTAAGAGATATACTTACCATTATATCTCAAGCAAGATCTGGGATATCCTTCCTTATCTTTGTTACATCCCAATAATATGAGAACTTGCAACTCAGATAAAAAGAAGCAGGAACACATTCCGCATTGCAAGTCCAACTTGCATTCCCAATTCGATATTTAACACCCAAGCCCACCACTCCTAATGTGATGTTGACCCGTCATTAATTGAACCAACCGTCAACAGGTTTAAAACTCGCTATGCGTAATCCAATATGGCCACAATGTGAGGACTCCATATTGGGGTCACTACGCATACGTCTTTACTCTTTCAAGAAGCAAAGAGCCCAATCCAGATGCACTTGTATGCAAGAGCTGTCACTTTGGACATGCGTCTCCTACATACAATCTCTGGCGATGGAACCCTTTGCCTTGACGGGAGATCATGGATGTCACTCATGTGATCCTCCATATCTTGTTCAAATTTTAATTAATTATTATGAATTATATTCACATAATTAACTCTTCCAAGGGAAATAACAAATATATTCAAGATAGAGTATTTTAATATTAATTGGATCCAATTCATTTAATCATATTAAATCAATTATCAATCCAATCAATCAACCAACAAATAATTTTTAATTATTACTTGAAGGATGGTATAATATAAAATTCGTATTTTTTGAATTTTAATAATTAGAAAAATACATCGTGATCTCTCAAGCATTATCCCTTCCCTACCCGTTGTCATGGACGGTACCAACGGGAGAGGGACGGACCGCTCACGGAGCAACCTGTTACCCTAACGCTCCCTGACTAGACACCATATCTGCCTAGAGAAAGGAT
This sequence comes from Ottelia alismoides, assembly GCA_037367405.1. NCBI lineage: Eukaryota > Viridiplantae > Streptophyta > Magnoliopsida > Alismatales > Hydrocharitaceae > Ottelia > Ottelia alismoides. Next base: position 180,234 of record JAZKJV010010860.1, on the reverse strand, counting down.
AATGCCAAATTGATCGCTTTGTACTCGAGATGATAATTAGGTTTTCAACCGAAGTTATACCATATAATAATAATAATAATCAAAACTATTTTGATTTTCATTATAAAGAAATTTGCTAAATAAATTCCCAATCCTATTCAAGCATCAATGTTTGTTGGAAGGTTCATGTAACCAATTATGATTTAGATCATATCTAATCAAGTTTTGGTTAGGGTCAATGTCATTCAAGGAAATAATCATCATTATTAAATATCTCACAAATATTTATCAATGATTAACTCAGGAAATTAACCATTAATTTCCATTAATTTAATTGAATCACAATCACAATGTTCATGATTAAGTATGTAATTTCCAACAGTGACCCCTGCGTACTAAAATTAGCATATCTCAATAAATTTAAATCCAAATCATGCAAAATAAGTTTTCAAAGTTAGATTATCTGATTTATAATAGAACTCAAGTGATTAGAATTCATTTCTAATCATTTTAAATCACTAAATAACTCCTTAATTAAGTCATGATTCACCATCCCTGAACCAGTGGATATGCGTTCATTAAAAACGATCATATCTTGAGCAATCAGATACCAAATCACGCAAATTAAAATCCCACGGTTTCATTAATTAATGTGGAACATTATTCAAGTGATAATTTTGTGTTTAAACATTTCAAAAAGGGACGAAAATAATCACAAAACATGGCTGTGAGAATGAAATGCGATAAAATTTTCACAATCCCAAATGAGCCCAAGTCTTCTTAAGTTTATCGATCACATCCAAAACCTCCAACCTGACTCTGATACCACTTGAGGGATATGGAAATATCATTAAGCGCATCATGGAAGTGTGAGGATTATATCATATGCAATCGGGAGCGACTAGTCGCACTTGTTGCTCGAGGCAACTGAATAAAAAAAGTTTTCAGTCGATGAAACCACATGATCCAAGAACACTTCTCGGATCATTTCATCTAAACCACAATTAGGTATAAAGGTTACCTCTTAGAGCATGGTTGCGATCGAGTCTCTAAACGAAGAGACCTCCTGTCTCAAGTCTGATCCGACAGAGGAGACGCCTGTGAGCACGTTGATAAGATGTGTGCTCCTCGCAATCCATGTTGGTGAGCCAAGCGACAAATCTCCTGATCTCATCACACGAGATCCGATGCCTTTTTCACAAGTGTGGTGCATCGAAGGAGACAGAGATCCACGAGCAAACAATACAGTAGCAAAACTATGATGTTGCGGCGATGGCGACTCTCTCTAAGGCTCCATAGTGGACGACCACAATAGAGAGAGAGACTTGGCATGTAGAGAATAAGAGAGAGAGAGAGAGAGAGGGAAATTGTTAATCTATTAACTCGAAGATTAAGGGGTGCCTCTTATTATATAGGGTTTTGGGAGTCCATGGATCTCAATCCGTGGACACACAAAATCAATGGATGAGATTGATTTATGTCTGTTTCAATGGCCATGATGTTGTTGTAAAAACACAACAACTATTAATTTAATTCAAATTAATATATATATATATTGATAAATCAATATAAATTAATTTTATATCAAACTAATAGACTAGTGTTGAAGATAATGAGAAGATTGACCACATTCCCTAAAAAGGGGGTACGACCATCCTTTTGAGATGGAATGTGTCTATCTCCTCAATATATCATAAGATCTCATTATCTCATGATATCTCCAAGATTTAAAACAACATTGGTTGTAAATTATTTCATAAAAATAATTCATAATTATCTTGTGAATATTGTAATCATGCCATTGGAAAAAATGTGAATCACACTCACATCTCAAAACAAAATGTAAACTATATTTTCAATTAATTATCTAATGTAAATCCAATTCACATCAATAATTAATTAACAAATATAAATCACAATAGGCTCTCTCTAATATATTATAAATCACATTTATAATATATATGATTAATATAGATAGTGATACCTGCATTATTCATATCCATGATAATTATATCACATTTAATCATCTTGGATCTCTATTCTAATGTGCCCAAATAATATGAATCAAATTCACATTATTCACATCTTTGATAATTAAATCATATTTAATTATCTTAGATAACTCTCCTTATAATATGAATCAACTTCGTATTATTCATGATAATTAAATCACATTTAATTATCAATTTTGTCAATGCTCAGATACATATATCAATAATGAAATTATCCGTGAACTCTTTCAAGATAATGCGCTTTCTTCACGGATATTTGGAGATAAGGACACGATGATTGTATTTTTCCAAGTATAATGACTCAGATATTGAGATCACATCTGAAATCCAGATCTTGTGGATCTCCCATAGATGTTTGATTAAATCAAAGCCGTAGATCTAATTTTCTCATTGTATTGGAATCACATTCAGATCAAGGTCCAACATTTGGATTAAGATCAGATTAATTCTCTATGAGCAGAGTCACTAAAATTCAGACCTGTTTCAACACTCCCTCGGAATAGTAGCGTCAGGGTTATACAATTATTTATGATCACATCACCCTCAGGTATTCCTAATATCTATACATCCTGCATACTGGAAGACCCAGAATAAACCCGAAGTTTTAGATCTAATAAGATTGTCTCCTTCATGGTTCTATCATTAAGTTTCTCATTCGATCATTGGGAGTTGGTATCGATCATATACTTTCCAAAAGCATATATCATACCCATGTGTTGATCATATACTTTTCAAAAGCATATATCAAACCTACAAATTCAGTCAGGCTTCCAAAGCGAGACGACTGTGCGGAATTTGATTCTTCCCAATATCTCATGAGTGAGCTCATTTCTTTCGGTTCAGTAACTGAACCTGTTTGATCTCTTTGAGAGATTGTATTACTCATAAGCCCTTGCATGCATACCAACGCGCTGGTGTATAGACCTTGGTTAGGTCGTCAACCTATTGGTCTGCCAAATGTACATACTCAGACATATAGTAGTACATCCATCTCTGGTCAGAGGATGCGTGCATGTATCGTGACAGCATATGACATAGGACTTTGGTTATCTTGATCTCATTAAGTCAACTCAACCTAACTTATCTAACACCTACGAATCTCTATTCCTATGCAGAAGACCTGGATCAAGAGGTTGGTTAGATATTAGCCTCCAGAGAAAGGATTGCCATCTCCTTCTCAAGTTGGAGATCATCTCTTAACAATCATTTGATGGTACTTGATGAGTCCTCAATCTAATCTTAAGATATTCATCCAAGTACCAGCCTTTATGATTCAATAATTGAATCAACAGTAGTATGATCATTAAGATGTCCATGGCACATAACCCTAATTGTAATAAGGGACCTATTACGCAAATTAGTTATTCTTCATTTCAGATCAGAGAATGATATTTGCAATAACATTTATTGCATAATGGCTCGCTGTGCGCTCGCATGTCCAACAATCTCCCACTAGCCCAAAGAGATGGGCTAATCTTTAAATCCACACTCATGTGACAATCATAGGCTATTTAGAAAAATAGGTAGGTAAGCTGATTAGTCACTCTTCCTGAGAGACTAGTCCATGTCCTTTTACGACACTTGCATATCTATGAGTAACAATGCTCGCATTCTATGCGAATGCTGCATCTTATGCAACCAATACTCAATATTGTCAGTTATAGTGTTTTTGACACAACAACTCAATATTTGTTATAACCAGGATGTATTTTCCATTATCCTTATCTGAATAACATTATTCCTGGAGATCTATCTCCTAAGGTATCCGTAGTTAAGACATTTTAGATCTCCATCTATAAAGTCATAGTTTCTTGAAGATATGACTTAGAGATCACTATTTCTAAAGTCTTGTCATCTTTGAAGATATTGTTATTACTACAATCATGTGTTTTATCTCCATAGTAGGATTAGTAACAGTTGCTACTCCCACTTCATGGCAGACATATGGCTTTTGTTTACATCTAGCATACAATCGACTTCTTGTAATTGATGCACAAGGGCAAGCAATTCTAGCATTCACTTACTCAACCCTTTGAGGTGCTATCCCTTCAGACAGATCAATACCATATCATAAGGGAAGGAATCCTTCCTTGGGGTTTTCTAACAATAGAATATGTCCAAGGTGTACCACTAATGTGATGGTCCCAATTCCCTCTTCTCTTTGCTTCTGGACAACTTCAGAACTAAGATGTGATGAATGCCCATTCATCACTCTTTATTCTTATATTTTAGCTACAAAAACCTTTGCAAATGCATGTAGATATGTGTAAATAGGAATAATTTCCAAAAGCATGCATTGTGTAAAAACCTATAATTAGCATGTTTTTGTGCAAAAATAAAAGAATAAAGATTAAAAAGAAAAAGAGGGAAATATTTAGAATAAATATTGAGCAACCTAACCCAAGGGAGGGCTCAGCATGGGCCTGACCGCATAAAAGCCAAAGTAGAGGGAGATAGGGGCTCTTGTGTAAATATTTATGTAAATAAATAAAATTATATTTTCCTCACCCAAAAATATGCTTGTAAATATTTGTATATATTTATTCATATAAAACAAAATAAAAAATAAAAATAAAAAAGATTAAAAATATCCTTTCAGCATGTACATAAACCACACCTATATATATTTTTTTATTTGGCTTTATAAATATACAAAATTAATTTTTAAACTTTTTGTAAATAGTTTATGTTATACTTTGTAAATAAATAAAATAAAAAGAATCAAAGCAAAAATCAAAATAAAAATAGAAAAATCAAAAATACCAAAAATACATATTGTATATATACCTATATATAGATATATAATGTATATACCTTATTTTTATTTCCAAAAATTAATTAAAAATCACCAAAAAATAGAAAAAAATAAAATAAAAATATTCCATGTTTTGGGTTTTTGCTGATTCGGCCCCTAGCTATGTGTATTCGTCACTTCTTGATTCAGCCACGTGGCCTTCAGCCATTGGCCCTGGAGGATGTTGACCGCCCGGTCAACTGGCCCCCCCAGGACCACTTCCCACGGACTCGAGCACCGGACCCCTGTTCTCGGATTTTTACCCGCTCGACCCGACTCCATCTCGCCTAAACCCCGGGTCCGACTCCTTCACGTTACACCCGAGACCCTCGACGGAGCTACCGCATCGGGATCCGCGCTCCTGATTTCCCTACCCGCGCACTTCTTTCCGGATCATCCCCACGTATAAAGCCGAGCTCCGCCTCCTTCATTGATCATCTTTGGCTCATTCTCTCCATCCCCCGTGACCTCCAGTGCTCGAGCGTGAGTGACAGCTCGCTTCAGGTGCTGTCGCAGCGAGGAGAGGGGCCGGATACCACTGATCCGGCGAATAGCTCCGCCGTAGCTCCGCCACTGGTGCGAGCTCCGAGCCTCGGGCCCAGACGTCCCTCGAGGCTACGACCGGGAGCTTCCCCAGCTCCAACCCAGTCTATTCATCCACCCAGGTAGTCCCGTAGCTCCCCTATTTAGTCTAATTTCCGATTAGCCCCAAATCGCGCCGCCATCGATTTTCGCTGATTCCGACCGCCTCACCTTCCCGTTCGACCATCGGAATCCACCATCACCTCCGCCTTCCTTCCACGCACCTTCTCCGCCCTTCCGTTCAACCCAGCTCGCACAGGAGCTGGGGTTCGAATCCCTTCGCCGTCGCATCACCGGGGTTCGCCCACACCGACGCACCATTCACCTTCACGCCGCCTAACCGGGTCGAGGCACTTTGCCCTCGACCCGCGAAGCTTCTGAGCTGTTTTGCAGGACAAGCAGAGACCATCTGAGGCCTCTCGACATTCAGACAGGAGCTTCAGCTCCGCCACCCTCGTCGGAGCTCATCCGAGCTCGGCTGGGGCATCGGAGACCACCAGCAGCTGCGCACCTTCACGACGGAGCTCCTCCGACACTCAGGCGCAGCAGAGGAGGCCTGAGGTAGCTTCACGAGGCCGGAGAAGCTCGCCGGCCATCAGTTCTTCCAGACCCTCCAGCAGCCGTTGGATTGCCCTCCTCGCTCCAGTTTTGATCAACACTGTCCATCTCTGGAGCGCCCGTGGACGTCAGATCAGAGGAGACAGATCCAGGCCGTTAGATCCACACGTGTCCTGGCCTGGACCGTTGGATCGACCAGAGCAGAGCAACATTGAGAGCCGCCCCCACCTCGACCGTCCGATCGCCACGTGGCGGCCATCCGTCAGCTCCGGTTAATAAAGGGTAAATTACCCTTAGGCCCTTATCTTAGTTTTATTTCATTAGAGTCCTGTAAATATTTAAGCACGTTATTTAGTTTTAGGTTTATTTGCACAATGGACCCTGCACTTTAGAGTATTTGCTTATATACCCCTGCCTGTGTGAGCCACGTGCTTCGTCACGTGTATTTTTGGGTTATTTGCATCATTTGCCCTTGTAGTTCTAATTGTTCTGAAATGAAAGAATCTTTTTAGTATTTGCATTTATGCCCCTGTGAATGGTTTTATTCCGCATGTGCGTTTATTTTTGGGATATTTGCAGCTGAGGCCCTCGGACTTTTGGTACGTGTTACCAATTAGTCCCCAGACCTTATTTTTATTACATATAGGTCCCTGAGTGCCCCAGGCACGTGCCTCGTGCGTGTTTTGCTGGGTATTTTGCACCGGGACCCCCAGAACTTTGGGTATTTGCATTTCAGTCCTTGTGCACAGTACCCTCCTGTGATTTTTGAATAAAATATCAAATCACCTCCAAATTCGACGAAAATTTGACACATGGCTCCTGCCATGGTGTAGGATTTTTGTGAATTTTTGAGGACATTTTTCATTTCGTTTGTTATTTTTAAAAATTCAAAAACTATCATTTTAGCTACTGTCTAGTTTTAAAAACCCAAAAAAATAATATAAAAACTCCCCTAAAAATTCTATAAAAATTCGGTACTGTTTGTTTTGTGTTCCTTGATTTTCTAGCCAATTTTGGCTATTTTTCACGTTAAAAACCTTAAAAACTTAAAAACCCCTAAAAACCCATAAAAATTCTAATAAATACATTAAAAATCCAAAAACAATAAATCTGGTACCTAAATTTTCCTTATTTCATCTATTTTCTAGGAAAATTACCTCCAGGCCTTTTTGAGGTCCTTAGGTACTTTATCTAGGGACTTTAGGCTTGGCTGGACAATACCACTTAGTTTTGTTACTGTTTGATTTTTAGAAATTAAAATAAATATCAGAAAAATCCCAAAAATTCACCAAAAACATAAAAAATTATAAAACACACAAAAATATTTTTGTTTGAATTTTTGCTTGATTTTTGATGTATTAAATAAATTGTTGAAGTTCTTGTTTTTGTTTTTCTTATTTGCTTTATATTTTAAAAAATCCAAAAAAATCTGAAAATAATTAAAAACCACTAAAAAATATTTTGTCTTTTATTTTATTCATTTTTTTACTACTTCGTAGGCCTTCGGCCAACCCGTGCTCCTCGAGTTCGACCCTGGGAGCTATACCAGGTTAAATACATAGCAGGACCTCTTTATTTGTGCTTGAGTGATTTTTGATTTAGTTAGTGGTCTGATATTTTTCTTGATATACATGGTCTGATTGCTCGGGTCACAACGACCCTATTTCTGTACCTCATACCCTAGCCTTCAGCCCTATTATCAGAATGGCGCCGTTGCCGGGGAGCACGGCTTAGTAGTGTTTCTTTTCTTTTCGTTTTTATTTTCGCGGTTTTCGCGGCTTTTTGTCTATATTTCATTTTCATTTTATTTTGCTTTATTTTCTTTTTCTTCTATTTTTGTTGTGTTTTATTTGGTGTGACTATTTTACTTTTGCATTTTTGCATATATACCCTTTTTCTTTTCATTTATTTTCTTTGTTATTATTTGATTGGTTCTGACCATTTTGTTTTCTCTTGCGAGGGCCCGAGGACCGAGGCGGCTATTCTCGAGAGCCGGCGCAACCGCGGGATTCGGAGGCGGCTCCCTTCTTCGCGGAGCCGCAGGAGAGAGTGAGAGAGAGCTGAGTGGGTGAGGATTAGGATAGATTTATTTTTATTCATTATTATTGTAATAATACAGGACTCAGGACTTGGACACTTGTGAGTTGACCGTAGCGGGTATGTTTCGCCGAGCACCGGAGTGCTCGGGGGACCCTTAGGACCTTCGCGGTTTTTTTCGCGGCTTTTTCGCGGTTTTATTTTCTTTTCTTTCTGCCTTTTCCGGTGTTTACGCAGTTTTTGCTCGAGCCCCTAGACTTAGGAATTTCTGGTGACTATGCCGTAATCAGTAGGATCCACACACCTAATTGATTATCTGTTCCCATAGATCGATAATTGGACCTACTTAAAAATCAATAATAAAAATAACCGATTCATTTGCCTTCGTAGCCTACGTGCCGCAGCCCGTCCTGTAAAGCGCTTACTCCTACCCCCGATTTGTCGGACAGAGGAGGGACGGGCCAAGACCGGACTCTTTGGCTTGGGGGTCGATGACCGGTTAGACGGTTCATCGCTAGAATTGCTCGTCTAGGACTCGGCTTTCCTCGTTGCACCATATAGGTAGTTTTATTCCTGCCTTTACTTTTATGCGCGGATCATATTGCATGTAGAGTGCTGGAGGCAAGGTACGCATTTCTTACTCAGCATGCATCATTGATTTATCGTGCATCGGCTTTTTCGTCTTCTCCCCCCTGTTTTGGACTTAATAACCAGGAGAACCGAAAAATTCGTTAGGCCTTTTGTTTGTTTTGAAAAAGATTAAAAAAAGTGAAACCATAAAATTGGGACTGCTAAAATTATTGATCTAAAAACCGCTCACCCAAAAATTTTGTCTTGGGGAGAGCAACCCCCTCATTGTATGGTTTGGATGCGCGAGAGAGTGACCCGCACCCTAGGTAGAGCCCCCCGTTGCTAGTCCCGACTGATTACCGACTTTTTCGTGCGGGCTAGTCGGTTGGGATAGCATCGGATATCCCAACAGGTCACGTAAGCGCTCTGATGTTTTGTGTGTTCACCAAAATAAAATCGACAAGATAATTTGACCGAACTTTCACGGTCTTCAGCTCGCGTTGCGTTGGTGAACCGGGAGTTTGTTTTCAGATCATAATTTTTCCAGATCTCATCCGCCTTACTCGCCAGATCAAGATGATGGGTAGACGGTCTCTTAGGCAGCCTCTGGCTGCACCGCTTTCGGGCGCGTCTACCTCCTCATCTAGGTTGGCTCGCGAGAGCTCAGACCCGCTCTCCGAGCCCGAGTACGACTCCACCCTGTTCTCCCTCGACCCCCTTTCTGATCTACCTGAGAGACACGAGCCCGAGGAGAGATTGATACATTTGACAACACCTGAGTTGGGCTCGTTTGATTTTGCAGACGTCGACATGGCCGGAGCTGGCAGTTCAGACGATCACTCCCGTCAGCCTGAGCATTTCGTACTTGACCAGGGAGCGATCAACTCCACCCTGATCGCATCACTTGAGACAGTCCAGCAGCAGCTTCGCGATCAGGGAGCATTTATGATTGAGATGAGGCGAGAGTTGGAGAGGCTCAGAGCAGAGCGAGACCAGCAGAGCGAGCCCGAGGAGCCCGATGATGCAAAGGCACGAGCCGCAGCAGCAACAGCAGCAGCCGCAGCCGCCGCCGCAGCGGCAGCAGCTGCGGGAGGAGGAGGACCACCTAGACCGATGCGGGAGTTGCACAACCCCGGATCTACACTGATGCACCATTGGGTGGTGGTGCCTGCTGATGAATCCACGTTTCATCATCTTTATTCTATCATTTTGGCCTTAAAAACCCTAGTAAATGCGTGTAAATAGCATTAATTTATGCATTTTAGCATTCATGCATATGTGTGTAAATATTGTATAAAAAGCGGTTTTTAAAGCCAAAATAATAGAATAAAGAAAAGAAAAGAAAAATAATAAAATATTGTAAATATTTTATGACCCGAAACCCCAAGACCTAGGCATCTTGATGAATAGGTCGACAAGGAATAAAGTAGGGGGAGATAAGGGCCAAAACACAGATAAAATACCTATACATTTTATTCATTCTTTATTCATCTTGGGACCTATTTTTGGTTCCACTTTTTGCACATCAAATAAAGAAACTTTGTACATGAAAGTTGTAGATAATTTTATAAAGAAAAATACAAAATTGATTTCACAGAAAGATAATGTACAGATAAAAAGTTATGGTCTGAATAAAAATCCAGAATTCCAACTTCCCAAACCCGTATCTCACAAACGACAACTCCAAATGCATCAAACTCACCTTTAATTGTATATAGAATAAAATAATCTATCCAATGGCGGTGGTTTCGCATCTGGCGGAGCTAAGGTTTGAAAGTTGACTTTTGGACCCACATTGTATACTTGTACATATTAAAATATTCAATTTATTATTTATTTATTATTTTTATAATTTTATATTTTTATAATGTTGTAAATATTACTTATAATAATTATGTGTATTAAAATTAGAATAAAAACATAATTAAAATTTAAATAAAAAATACTTGTACATATTCAATACATAGGTACATTACCTATATATGTATATACCTCTGCAAAACATACTTGTATTTTATTAAATATACAAAACATATCAGAAAAATAAAATAAAAATATATTTGTGTACATTAAAGTATGTTATAATTTTAGAAAATAATAAACAAAAATAATAGCATTAAAATACACAAAAGAAAAAAAAGTGATAAAGTATATAGGTATTATGCCTATAAAGGGGTAAAAAGTGAACTTGTAAAAATAAGCCTTATAAAATTAAATAAAATTCATAATAAAATACTCCATAAATTAATAAACAACTTTTATTTTTTTGACCATACTAAAATTCATCCATTTACTATTTTATCTCGATTTTTTTTATAATTTCGTGAAGGTTTTTCCTGGTTGGTCCACATGGACCAACCAGGTTGGTCTGACAGTTGACCTAGGTCAACTGTCTGACCTCCCCTTCCAGACTTGTCAGATGAGTTTTTGTCCCATCTTCTCGTCTTTTTCTAGGTCCAACCTTGCACCAAATCGTGTCGACGTCTTCTGCATTTTTGCACCTCGATCTATGGCGAATCACGCCCCAGTGATTTCTTGGGCCGAGGACCATCGATCGAGGCGCTGGACCCTCGTCTTCCACGCCGTTCGTCAACCCTTCAAAAGAGGACCCCCAACTTCGATTTGATTTTTGATCCTTCTTCCGCCAAATCCACCCAAAAATCCCTAGCCCATTGTGCTCCTGGTGACAGCAGGAGTCGATTTGAACCGGGGTTTGCGTCATCTGGCGTCGAATCGAAGTCGATCCGACCCTCGCCGGAGCTCCGCCGAGCTTCATCGCCCGACGTCTCTGGTGAGTCCCCTCCTCCTTTCTCTGCGTCTTTTTGTAGCCTTAGCATAGATTAGTGTAGACCTATAGCAGTTTTTAGCCTCGATCACCCAATCGCCGTGAATCGTCGATCAAAGTCCACGGCGGAGCTGAGCTCCGCCTCCATTTTCCGACTACTTCTGTCATCGACCGCCGCACCGACCACCTCCATCTTCTTCCTCGTCGCTCCGTCACTCCACGCCACCCTTCATTCCCCCTCGATCTCGCTCAGATCAAGCCGACCGAGCTCCTCTCTCCGCCGCTCGCCGGAGTTCTTCGCCCGCACCCTCCTTCGCCTCATCGGAACCGTCGGGAACCACCAAATTGTTCGCTGGGATTTTGTGCGCCTAACCTTGCAGGTTCGAGCCCAAGAGGAGGCTCGATCGACCATCGACGAACCCAGGACCACCTGCCCAGGCCTCCTCCGCCGTCCGAGCACCTCGAGCCGTCTCCGCCTCACCTGAGACCACCCGCTGACGCGGAAGAGCCCCAGGATCGTTTTGCCCTTGATCCGGGGGCCGGAGCGGCCGTGTGTCGGTCGGATTCGCATCTCGAAGTTCGCCGGGGAGGTGTTCTTCGTGAACCCCTCCCCGCCGTTGGATCGAGGGCCCGCGCCAGACACGCCACCAGCCGTTCGATCGCCTTCGCCTTCAACCGTCCGATCAAGCCTTGATGATCTAATCCCAGCCGTCCGTGACGAAGGGGTACGCACCGTCAGATGCGCGCCACGTGGACAAGTGACTCACCATCGACCGCTGGATCAACCCCCGTGGGTATTTTGCACTTTTAACCCACGCTTTTTGCATTTACTTTTTAGTCCAGTAACTTTTATTTGTAGTTTAAAAAGTATTGTAATATTTGCACGCAGGCCCTCACATTATCACTATTTGCAATTCAGTCCACGCCACGTCACCTCACGTGACGTTGGCGTGTGACTTTTGGGTATTTTGCAAGTTAGGCCCAGGACTTCTATGTATTTGCAATTTCGTCCCTGTGCGTAGGATATATAATATATTGTTGGAAATTTTGCATGCATGCCCAGCTGGTTTTCTTTAATTGCAATTATGCCCCTATGAATGGTGTTTCACGTGAGCTGTGCGTGATTTTGTGGTGGAAATTGCATCTGTGCCCCCATAGTTTTATCTATTTGCGGACAGGTCCCTGCCAGGCCTTTAATTTTTGTATGCTTGTTGTATTTATTTGACCTATCATTTCGAGCCCAAAAATTCCACAAAAATAGACTTAAGCATCTGGACATGTGTACTTTAACGCCATCTATTTAGTTTCTGATTTTACTGTATTTTCATATTTATTAAAAATCAAAAACATCTATTTTGTGCACTGTCTAGCTTAGAAAATACCAAAAAAATATTAGAACACCTCTAAAAATTTCCAAAAAAAATATCTAGTGTCTATTTTATCCTATTTTAGTGTCAGTCCAAAAATCATTAAAAATTTCAAAAGAAAAGCACTAAAAATTTAAAAACAATCCAAAAACTTCAAAAAATTATATAAAATAGTAGAAAAATCCAAAAATTATAAACTCAGGTTCTGTTTATTCCTAATTTTGTTCTTTTTATTTGAAAAATAGTGTGAAAATTTGTTGTTGCTGTTTGCTATTTTTAATTCCCATTTTTACCACAGCGAGCATTATTTCCACTGTTTTGCTTTATTTCAATATTTAAAAATATCAAAAACACCTTGAAAAACTCCCAAAAATCACAAAAACAGTAGAAAACCATAAAAATATCAAAAATATTTGATTCCTGAATTTTTGGTTATTTTTGCACCATTTTATAAATATTTTAGCTTGCCCTTTTATTATATTGTCTTTATTCTCCAATGTTGAAAAAGAAATAAAAAATATAAAATATAAAATATAAAAATCAGAAAATTAAAAATCAAAATACAAAAATATAAAATTAAAAATTAAATAAAAAAATATAAAAATAAAAAACCCACAAAAAATTTTGGATTGGCTAAGTAGCTTGTTAGACCTAGGTTTGGATTTTTATCCGTGCTTTACACCTTTGCTTCTTGAGTTCGACCCCTACTTGCTTGCCATTGTACATCTTTAGTGGGGTATAATAAATTTTAATCCTTGCTATTCATTCTCTGATTGATTGTGTGGGTTAATTGTTGAAGACCGAGGAAGTTTGAGCAGTCGCATCAGCGACAGTGAGTCTGACTTGTCAGACCGCTATTTAGCGGCTCTCGCTTTCTTGCTTTTCACCTGCTATCGTGGGGGACTTCAAGTTCCCCCCGAACACCCTGCAGATGCTTCCTCGTTTCCACGGACTTGCCACTGAGCAGCCCCACCTCCACCTCCAGGAGTTTCTGATGATCTGCAGTACTGTCAACGACCGGCATGTGGACCGGGACACGATCCAGATGATAGCCTTCCCGTTTTCACTGGCAGATAGAGCAACCACTTGGCTGAAGCATCTTGGGAGGTTTGTCTATACCTGGGAGCAGCTCCGCACCGAGTACTTGAACAAGTACTATCCACTCAGGCGGACGAATGCAGCGAGGTCCCTGATAAGCAACTTCTCCATGTTCCCCAACGAGCAGTTTCACGAGGCATGGGAGAGGTTCCGAGAGCTCCTGGACAGATGCCCGCACCACGACATCACGAAGCTGAACCTTGTGCAGAGCTTCTTCAGTGGGTTGACACCAGAGCTACAGGGCCTGGTGAATGCTTCTTGCGGCGGGTCCTACTTCTCCAAGGACCACGACCAGGTCTGGGCCATCTTCGAGGAGATGGCTGAGAACTATATGGTGATGTCCCAGACCCAGTTGTATTCTCAGAGACCCCAGCCACAGCAGCCAGGACCCGTGCAGTACCAGAGGATAGCACGGGTAGATGCAGGTCCATCCAGTTCGTCCGCAGTAGCAGCAACACAGTTAGAGTCGTCAACTGCGGACATGGGCATTATCAGCGAGAAGTTGGACCGCATGGAGCTGATTGAGAAGAAGCAGTGCCAGAGCATCACGCAGATGGAACATATGGCACAGGTTCTGAGCGACATGAAGACACAGCTCATGTGTCTCCAGGAGGCACAGACGGCTTCTCAGCCCCGTCTTCAGTCGCGAGGCGACGCCGGCAGCAGCAGCAGCTTGTCCCAGCGCTCCAGCACCCACGTACAGAGCCAGGTTCACCTTGTACAGGCGGAGCCGTACCAGCAGCCGCAGCCCACCTACCAGTCCCCACCATCTCCAGAGATGCAGATGGTGGTCTACCAGCCGGATCAGCCTCTGGCAGTACTCCCGCCAGCCCCCTACGATGCCGAGCCGTTGATGGATGTCAACGGGATTTGGTATGACCGCCCTCAGCCTGGGATCCGACGAGACCATCCCGGATTCAGGTGGGGGAGTGGTGGTACCCAGCCCCAGCAGCAGCCGTCAGGACAGGGAGGGCAGTACTCCCAGCAGAGAGATCACCACCAGCCGCAGCAGCAGCCCCCAGCATATCAGCAGCACCAACCATCATCCTTCGGTCCTCGTCCCTATCAGCAGCAGGGACAGTCGTGGAGACGTGAGCAGCAGGCTCACCCGGTTCAGCAGCAGCACCTGTCCTCATACCCCTCTTACCAGCACCACCAGCAGCAGTTCCAGCAGCCTCACCCCCAGAGAGGCTACCCGTCGGGCTCCCACGAGAGCCCCGCTTTGGATGACATTGCCCGCCTCCTCACGGACCAGCAGGCCACATTCCGACGGGAGATGGACGAGTTCCGCCAGGAGATGCGGGACTTGGTGAGAGGGAAGGCCGCCATTCCAGCCCAGATTGAGCCGAACCCGAACAACCTCAAGAGGAAATCTGAGCAGGTAGTACATACTGAGTTTGCCACTCCTAGTGACCCATTTGATGATACATCCTCGGATCTTTTTGATGCTGATTTTGTCACACTTAGGAGCGGTAGGACCCCAGCAGGCGGCGGCGCCTCATCTGAGCTACCTCACGAGGACACTTCCGAGGCGCCACATGAGGAGGAGGAGAGCGGTACTGAGGCCGCTCCAGACGATGACGGTGGCACTGAGGCCACCAAGGATGCTGATCCCACCGGCGGTACTAAGGCCGCCGCTTCACCAGATCTAGGAGGTGGTACTGACGCCACCAGTTCAGCCGAGCCAGCCCGCGGTACTGATGCCACGAGACGTCTACCAGCAGCAGCAGCAGAGCCAGCCCACGGTGGTACTGAGGCCACCAGTGTTTGTCGTGATAGAGATGTTGTCTTTCCTCGCATTCCTGTATCTCAGAACTCTGTTGTGAATAAAGGAAAAGGTTTACTTTCTTCTGGTCCCACTGTGGTGCATGATGTATGTGTGGATCCGGTCATCGAACCGTCTAGGCCTTTTCCTAGTCCTTCATCTGAGAAGGATCCCGTGATCCCCTTCCCTAGAGCCCTTCAGACGGGGAAGGGGAAGAAAAAAGAAAACCCAAAAAAGAGAGAGCTTGAGGAGTTCAGCCAGAGCATGATCGATCGATTCCACATCCAGCTGACCCTCCAGGAGGCTTTGCAGCACATCCCCCTTCTCCAGCGATCTTTGAGAGAGAGGACTACAGTCAGGAGGAGGAGGAGGAACCACACTTCAGAGATACATGTGCTGACGAAAGCCACTTGTTTCGCGATCCAGAACCGTCTGCCAGCCAAGAGGCCAGATTCAGGGGTCCCGTACGTCAGATGCCAGATTAGTGAGCAGAGGTTCGACCGTACTCTTCTAGATAGCGGATCGTCGATTAACCTTCTTCCGGCAGCCCTTCTTGACCGCTTTGAGTTGGGCACTCTTCGACAGAGCAGGACAGTCCTTCAGTTCGCTGATCGATCTGTCAAGAGGCTGAAGGGGTTACTACGAGACGTTATCGTCACGATTCAGGGCCTGAAATTCCTCGTGGACTTCGTAGTGTTGGACATGGAGATCCCTGAGTCTGTGGCCGATACCCCCATCATCCTTGGTCGTCCGTTCTTGGCCACAGCCAAGGCGGTGACTGATCATGATAGCGGGAAGGTGTACTTTCGCGTCGAGTGCGAGAGTATACAAATAGAGACGGTCGAGGACTACAGAGCTAGATTCAGAGCCCGCTCAGATGCGAGTACAAATTCAGAGCAGCTGACAGACGCAGAGCCAGACATCCACCAGGACTGTGATTTTGTGATCACAGATGATGAGGCAGCTTGGGCAGATCTTGAGACACAGACCATCCTCTCACTTTCAGATACAACTGATGCCGAGATGATAGCAGAGGAGAGTCTGGAGAGCACAGCCCTGGTCCCGGATACCATTGAGGATGCAGAGCCGGTCCTTGATCGCAGCACGATGTTTAGTGATGGTGGTGCTGAGGCCACCTTGCTTTACGGTGGTACTGATGCCACCGCGGTTGATACAGATCCCTCGGATTCAGAGTCTGATTGGGCCGATTGTGATGACCAGATGCCAGACCTGATTCCACCTGAGCCTACAGATGAGGAGGAGGCAGATGCAGAGCAGACCAGAGACAGTGCACTTGAGCAGCCTTCTCCCGATCCAGTTTGCGAGAGTACGCTTTCACTTTCCCAGGCAGATTTGGTAGATTTAGCAGCTTTCACTCAGTTTCTTCCACAGCCAGATTTGCCAGAACCCAGCATTCCAGAGCTGAAGCCGCTCCCTACTTCGCTGAAGTATCGATTCCTTGCGGGCGATCCAGAGATGTACCCAGTCATCATCTCCGCCGAGTTGACTGGAGAGCAGGAATCCCGTTTGATGGGGGTTCTTGAAAAGAACCGCAAGGTGATCGGATGGAGCGTAGCAGATCTCCATGGGATTAGTCCATCAGTGTGCTCCCACCATATCTATCTCGAGGAGGGGGCGAAGCCGTCGCGTGAGTTCCAGCGGCGACTGAACCCCAACCTGAGAGAGGTCGTGATGAAGGAAATATCAAAATGGTGGAGTGCAGATTTTATTTATCCCATTTCCGACTCCAAGTGGGTCAGCCCCTTGCATGTGGTGCCCAAGAAGACGGGCATCACGACTGTGATCAGTGAGTCGGGAGAGGAGATTGCTACACGAGTACCCACCTCTTGGAGGGTCTGTGTTGACTACAGGAGACTCAACCAGGCCACCAAGAAGGACCATTTCCCCCTGCCTTTTATTGACCAGATCATTGAGAGACTGGCAGGGAAGAGCCATTATTGCTTCCTGGATGGGTACTCGGGCTACAACCAAGTGGCCATCGCTCCTGAGGATCAGGAGAAGACCACCTTTACCTGTCCCTTCGGCACATATGCTTTTCGACGCATGCCATTTGGGCTATGCAATGCCCCTGCGACTTTTCAGAGGTGCATGCTGTCGATCTTCTCGGACATGGTAGGGGAGTGTTTGGAGGTCTTCATGGACGATTTCTCGGTCTACGGTGACGGATTTGATTCTTGTCTTGACTGCCTAGATCGAGTACTCCAGCGATGTATTGAGTATCATTTGGTGCTATCTTGAGAGAAGAGTCACTTCATGGTGACTCAAGGGACAGTGCTTGGCCATATCATCTCCAACAGGGGCATGGAGGTTGATCCGGCCAAGGTTGATGTCATTAGAAAACTCGCACCGCCGTCCAATTTGAGGCAGCTACGGTCATTCCTGGGGCACGTTGGATTTTATAGAAGATTCATTCAGGATTTCAGCAGGATTGCCCGACCGTTGACTGACCTCTTGACGAAAGACACCGAGTTCCTTGTCGATGACAAGTGTCTTTCGTCATTCGCGACTCTCCAGTAGTGCGTCATTGAGGCTCCTGTCCTCCAGCCGCCTGATTGGTCTCTCCCATTCGAGATCATGACGGATGCCTCCGATTTTGCCGTAGGGGCAGTGCTGGGACAGAGGAGGGATGGAGTTCCATTTGCCATACACTACGCTAGCCGCACACTGGATTCTGCCCAGCGGAATTACACGGTCACAGAGAAGGAGATGCTAGCCGTAGTGTTTGCCCTAGATAAGTTCAGATCGTATATCATTGGATCTAGAGTGACTTTGTTTACAGATCACACCGCCATCAGGTACCTCATGGCAAAGAAGGATGCCAAGGCCAGACTGACTAGATGGATCCTTCTACTCCAGGAGTTCGACATTGAGATCAAGGATAAGCCTGGAGTCAAGAATGTGGTGGCGGATCATCTCTCTCGACTAGAGCAGCCTGAGGATTCTGAGCAGATTGACCCTATTAGAGATACCTTCCCAGATGAGGCGATCCTTGCTATCGCCTCACTCCCATGGTACGCCGATATTGTGAACTTTCTCGTTGTTGGGAAAGTCCCACAAGATTGGCCCAGGCAGAGACTTGAGACCTTCCTTGCGAAGGCCAAGTCCTACCACTGGGAGGATCCCATCCTTTACCACGAAGGAGGGGATAGAGTCTGGCGTCGGTGTATTCCTCAGGAGGAACACCATAGCGTCCTAACTTACTGCCACAAGCTTGAGGCAGGAGGACATCATTCTGGGAGGAGAACGGCACAGAAGGTGCTCCAATCCGGCTTGTGGTGGCCTACCCTTTTCAAGGACTCAGATGAGTTCGTGAAGAGGTGTACTGACTGTCAGAGGATGGGCACTTGTGGGCAGTGTGATATGATGCCGATGCAGCCCATTCACTTCTGTGAGGTTTTTGACGCATGGGGCATCAATTTCATGGGTCCATTCCCTAAGAGTCAGGGATTTGAGTACATTCTGTTGGCCGTTGATTATGTGAGTCGTTGGGTGGAGGCTATCCCCGCCCGAGCCGCTGATGCGAGGACCGTTTGCAGATTTTTGAGGAAGCACATCATCACGCGGTTCGGGGTTCCACGAGTTTTGATATCTGATGGGGGATCTCACTTCATCAATGACCAGGTGAAGGCACTTGCTGACGAGTTCGGCATAGACCATCGTGTTGCTACACCTTACCATCCACAGACGAATGGTCTAGCCGAAGTGTCAAACAGGGAGATCAAGACTATTCTACAGAAAGTCGTCCGCCCTGACCGAAAGGATTGGTCACAGCTTTTGGACTCGGTCTTGTGGGCATATAGGACGTCTTTCAAGACACCTTTGGGCACATCTCCCTTTCGCCTCGTATACGGCAAGCCATGCCATTTACCTGTTGAGCTGAGGCACAAGTCACTTTGGGCAGTCACAGATATTATCATGGATCCAGATGGTATGGGAGACCAAAGAAGGGCAGAGCTAGCTGCCCTGGAGGAGCTTAGAGATGCAGCTTTCTCAAGCAGCCTACATTATAAGGAGAAAGTCAAGGAGTGGCATGATTCTCATATCAGCCACAAGCATTTTGAGATTGGACAGAGAGTATGGCTATTTGATGCGAGGCTTAGATTATTTCCAGGGAAGCTACAGAGCAAATGGAAGGGACCTTATCCGGTTCGAAAGGTACACGACAACGGTAGCATCGACATTTCTGAGTTGTCTTCTGAGAGTACCTTTCGAGTGAACGGCCAGCGGCTCAAGCCATTTCTAGATCATGAGCCGCGGGTCGTTGATCTTGCCCCTATTCATTTTGCGTGAGATGTGGTCTTTGACTCACATCTAATGCATCTCACGCCTGAGTTTCACTGATTTTCCGCTGTATATAGATCCAGATGTCCATATCACCACATTCTTTAGTCCCACATCCCTTCTTCATCTTGTGATTATGCTATACTTAGGGTGCACTTTGCCCTAAGTATAGGGGGGATGTGAGACTTTTCGGGTATTTCTTTTGTTTCTGTCTACCCCTGTTTTTGCTGCCTATACTTAGGGATATTTCACCCTAAGTATAGGGGGGGTAGACCCTGTACATTCTGCACTCAGGTTTTCCCTTAGTATACAGCCTGCTATACTTAGGATTATTTGATCCTAAGTATAGGGGGAAGACCCAAGTCCCTCTTGACTTTTCATTTCCTTTTTGTATAGCCTTTCTTTTCACTCTCCTATACCTAGCACGAGTTATGTCTTCTTCATCGCTCTTGACTCTGAGGACAACGTTCGAGCTAAGTATAGGGGTGTGTGTATATATTTCATATATACTTTAGCCATAACTCGTACTTTGTGTGAGTGTGTTAATAAATAAAATGGCTAAAAACCACAAAAATTAAAAATTTTCATGTACATAATCTTCTTTTATTTGCACATACATAGCTAGTGTACAAATTATTTTTGTAAAAATGATTTCAAAAGTCTTTTGTGTAAAGCTTGTGTAAATATTTTTGTATCAAAATTATGTATATAGTACAAAAATTTTTCCAAAATGTTTTGAAAATCAAAAGTTTGCAAAAATCTTGTGTAAATGTGTGTAAATATCTTTTTGCAAAACTTGCACTTCATGCATCATCCATTCATGATTTCAAAACATTTTTCAAAAAATTTTGCATGATTGTAAACTTTGTGTAAATAAGCATCTTTTTGTACATATGTATATAGTTTTTCTTGGATGATAGTTGACATTTAAACTAGCCTGGAATCAAATTGAGAAATGGAGCTTGATTAAGATCTTAATCCACTTAATTTCTAAGAGGAACCTTATAGGACTTAGGTTTAAGGCTTTTCAGGTCCATGGTGACTTAATTCTTTGAGTCCACTAGGCTATGATCACATGTCATCTCAATGAGCCTAAGTAGAACACTTAACAACAACACATGACTCATACAGATTATGGCTTTACTTGGACAACCGCACTATGCACCGAGCTCTCTACGGATGAGGCGGTGAGGAGGCAGTCTTCCTTGACTTGGGGTAGCATATGAGGGTAGTACTTCTAGGCGGAACCTCTCTTCTTCTTATAGTGAAGGAAGTGCGTCTCAACTTGGTCTGGTTGCCATGAGGTCTAACGACAGGAGTTGTGGGTTGCAATAAAGCTTCAAAAGAGGGATAGTCTACTGGCTCAAGAAGAAAAACTCCTTGTATATATGCTGCACATGTATATGTTGTATAGATGCACTCGAAAAAAAAATGTGCAAAAAGAAAAGAACTCCAAAAAAGTGGTGGGTCTGAGAGAAAATGATAATCCCATCGGAGTATGTATATAAAGTGCAATAAGCAAAGCTCGGTTTCATGATCCACCTGTTGTAGCTTGCAGCAGGGAGACTTGGCTACACTGGTCAAGCTCCCAAGGGTACTTGGCTACACTGGCCTTGACCCATTCTCTTCTTCCCCCTCTTCTTGAGCCGGTTGTACTTGAACTTAGAAGGGAATACCCCGCTCCTCGAGGAAAGAGTGGCCAGATTGAGGTCATAGAGTTACCTTGTTGGGGAGGGTTGTCAAGTTGCCATTTCTGAGGTGGAGAGCTTAGACTTCACATTCACAGGACAAGAAAAGATTCATGGTCTTCAGGGTTTGTGATTGATGACTTGTTCTGATCTGGAGCATTGAGAAGTCTTGGTTATAGATTAGTGGAACTTAGAGGCTGTTGAGTTTTAAGCTTAAGTCTAAATAAGGTTCCGACACATTAATAATCTAAAGATCTGATCGAGCTCCATACCCCAATTTAATGAAGGCAAGTTTAATAATCAACCTTGATCCATGTACATCCTCTTTTTCTTTTTCTTTCTTTCTTTTTCACTTCTTTTTCAAATAAGTGTTTGCTAAGGGACTAGCAAAGTATAGTATAGGGGGGTGATGAATGCCCATTCATCACTCTTTATTCTTATATTTTAGCTACAAAAACCTTTGCAAATGCATGTAGATATGTGTAAATAGGAATAATTACCAAAAGCATGCATTGTGTAAAAACCTATAATTAGCATGTTTTTGTGCAAAAATAAAAGAATAAAGATTAAAAAGAAAAAGAGGGAAATATTTAGAATAAATATTGAGCAACCTAACCCAAGGGAGGGCTCAGCATGGGCCTGACCGCATAAAAGCCAAAGTAGAGGGAGATAGGGGCTCTTGTGTAAATATTTATGTAAATACATAAATTTATATTTTCCTCACCCAAAAATATGCTTGTAAATATTTGTATATATTTATTAATATAAAAACAAAATAAAAAATAAAAATAAAAAAGATTAATACAAAATTAATTTTTAAACTTTTTGTAAATAGTTTATGTTATACTTTGTAAATAAATAAATAAAAAGAATCAAAGCAAAAATCAAAATAAAAATAGAAAAATCAAAAATACCAAAAATACATATTGTATATATACCTATATATAGATATATAATGTATATACCTTATTTTTATTTCCAAAAATTAATTAAAAATCACCAAAAAATAGAAAAAAATAAAATAAAAATATTCCATGTTTTGGGTTTTTGCTGATTCGGCCCCTAGCTATGTGTATTCGTCACTTCTTGATTCAGCCACGTGGCCTTCAGCCATTGGCCCTGGAGGATGTTGACTGCCCGGTCAACTGGCCCCCCCAGGACCACTTCCCACGGACTCGAGCACCGGACCCCTGTTCTCGGATTTTTACCCGCTCGACCCGACTCCATCTCGCCTAAACCCCGGGTCCGACTCCTTCACGTTACACCCGAGACCCTCGCCGGAGCTACCGCATCGGGATCCGCGCTCCTGATTTCCCTACCCGCGCACTTCTTTCCAGATCATCCCCACGTATAAAGCCGAGCTCCGCCTCCTTCATTGATCATCTTTGGCTCATTCGCTCCATCCCCCGTGACCTCCAGTGCTCGAGCGTGAGTGACAGCTCGCTCCAGGTGCTGTCGCAACGAGGAGAGGGGCCGGATACCACTGATCCGGCGAATAGCTCCGCCGTAGCTCCGCCACTGGTGCGAGCTCCAAGCCTCGGGCCCAGACGTCCCTCGAGGCTACGACCGGGAGCTTCCCCAGCTCCAGCCTAGTCTATTCATCCACCCAGGTAGTCCCGTAGCTCCCCTATTTAGTCTAATTTCCGATTAGCCCCAAATCGCGCCGCCATCGATTTTCGCTGATTCCGACCGCCTCACCTTCCCGTTCGACCATCGGAATCCACCATCACCTCCGCCTTCCTTCCACACACCTTCTCCGTCCTTCCGTTCAACCCAGCTCGCACAGGAGCTGGGGTTCGAATCCCTTCGCCGTCGCATCGCCGGGGTTCGCCCACACCGACGCACCATTCACCTTCACGCCGCCTAACCGGGTCGAGGCACTTTGCCCTCGACCCGCGAAGCTTCTGAGTTGTTTTGCAGGACAAGCAGAGACCATCTGAGGCCTCTCGACATTCAGACAGGAGCTTCAGCTCCGCCACCCTCGTCGGAGCTCATCCGAGCTCGGCTGGGGCATCGGAGACCACCAGCAGCTGCGCACCTTCACGACGGAGCTCCTCCGACACTCAGGCGCAGCAGAGGAGGCCTGAGGTAGCTTCACGAGGCCGGAGAAGCTCGCCGGCCATCAGTTCTTCCAGACCCTCCAACAGCCGTTGGATTGCCCTCCTCGCTCCAGTTTTGATCAGCACCGTCCATCTCTGGAGCGCCCGTGGACGTCAGATCAGAGGAGAAAGATCCAGGCCGTTAGATCCACACGTGTCCTGGCCTGGACCGTTGGATCGACCAGAGCAGAGCAGCATTGAGAGCCGCCCCCACCTCGACCGTCCGATCGCCACGTGGCGGCCATCCGTCAGCTCCGGTTAATAAAGGGTAAATTACCCTTAGGCCCTTATCTTAGTTTTATTTCATTAGAGTCCTGTAAATATTTAAGCACGTTATTTAGTTTTAGGTTTATTTGCACAATGGACCCTGCACTTTAGAGTATTTGCTTATATACCCCTGCCTGTGTGAGCCACGTGCTTCGTCACGTGTATTTTTGGGTTATTTGCATCATATGCCCTTGTAGTTTTAATTGTTCTGAAATGAAAGAATCTTTTTAGTATTTGCATTTATGCCCCTGTGAATGTTTTTATTCCGCATGTGCGTTTATTTTTGGGATATTTGCAGCTGAGGCCCTTGGACTTTTGGTACGTGTTACCAATTAGTCCCCGGACCTTATTTTTATTACATATAGGTCCCTCAGTGGCCCAGGCACGCGCCTCGTGCGTGTTTTGCTGGGTATTTTGCACCGGGACCCCCAGAACTTTGGGTATTTGCATTTCAGTCCTTGTGCACAGTACCCTCTTGTGATTTTTGAATAAAATATCAAATCACCTCCAAATTCGACGAAAATTTGACACATGGCTCCTGCCATGGTGTAAGATTTTTGTGAATTTTTGAGGAAATTTTTGATTTCGTTTGTTATTTTTAAAAATTCAAAAACTATCATTTTAGCTACTGTCTAGTTTTAAAAACCCAAAAAAATATAAAAACTCCCCTAAAAATTCTATAAAACTTCGGTACTGTTTGTTTTGTGTTCGTTGATTTTCTAGCCAATTTTGGCTATTTTTCACTGATTAAAAACCTTAAAAATTTAAAAACCCCTAAAAACCAATAAAAATTCTAATAAATACATTAAAAATCCAAAAACAATAAATCTGGTACCTAAATTTTCCTTATTCCATATATTTTCTAGGAAAATTACCTCCAGGCCTTTTTGAGGTCCTTAGGTACTTTATCTAGGGACTTTAGGCTTGGCTGGACAGTACCACTTAGTTTTGTTACTGTTTGATTTTTAGAAATTAAAATAAATATCAGAAAAATCCCAAAAATTCACAAAAAACATAAAAAATTATAAAACACACAAAAATATTTTTGTTTGAATTTTTGCTTGATTTTTGATGTATTAAATAAATTGTTGAAGTGTGCTTGTTTTTGTTTTTCTTATTTGCTTTATATTTTAAAAAATCCAAAAAAATCTGAAAATAATTAAAAACCACTAAAAAATATTTTGTCTTTTATTTTATTCATTTTTTTACTACTTCGTAGGCCTTCGGCCAACCCGTGCTCCTCGAGTTCGACCCTGGGAGCTATACCAGGTTAAATACATAGCAGGACCGCTTTATTTGTGCTGGAGTGATTTTTGATTTAGTTAGTGGTCTGATATTTTTCTTGATATACATGGTCTGATTGCTCGGGTCACAACGACCCTATTTCTGTACCTCATACCCTAGCCTTCAGCCCTGTTATCAAGATGTAAGAAGTATTCTTGAGATCATATTTTAAGGTATGGAATGGCCAGACAATAAAACACTTATTATTATTCACATATCATTTGATTAGGATATGATCTACATTTAGCATGATGAACACAATGGCACTTCCACTAAGCTTCACATGGTTCATCAAGATTCTATATGAAATCACAACCTTTATAATTTCATCAAATTGGATGTTCCAGCTACAAGAAGCTTATTCGAGTCCATATATGGAGTTATAAAGCTTGCACATCTTGCTTTCCTCAATTATGAAGCCCTGGGGCTACTTCATGTGAATATCCTCAGAGAGGTTTTCATAGAGGAATGCAATCATGACTCACATCTTGTAGATGTCAAAGTCAAGTTGTGTAGCTATAGTTAACAATATTCTGATGGGTTTAAGCATGGCCACTGAAGATCAAGTCTTATCGCAAGCAATGTCTTCTCTTCGTGTGTATCTTGTGGATACAAGTTGTGCTTTGAAGGTCCCTACCTTCTCATCCGGTTCCCTCTTTCTCTTGAAGATCCATTTACACCTTAACGGGTCTTACGCTTATTGGTGGATTTTCGAGAGTCCATGTACAATACTTGTATATGAAGTGTACTTTACACTTTGTTGCTAACATCCATCATTCCATGACATGATCTTCAGTAGCTTCATCACATGAAGTTCGATCATTGTCAGATTTCTCTGACACATGGAATCCATCCTCAAACTCATTTCAAGAGGTATGAGTGTTTCATCTTTAATTATGCTTTTAGTTTCCAATTTTAGGAGCCTCATTATCTTCTCAAGGTTAAATTACTTCCTTCACTTCATTTTCATCTTGATTCTCAAGAGAGCCATCCTCTAAGAATCATATTCTTAGCGATGAAATCTTTTAAGAATCTCGAGTTCATAAAGTAGGTATCCAATACCATGCTTTATTTTCCTAATGAACTATAACTCTCTGGTGCTTGGTTCTATATTACTAGCATGGAACCTTATTAACGATATATATTGTAGTCTTTATTATAATATACACCTGGAAACTAAGAGGTAATCATGCAAGATTCATCATTGATCAAATCATGTCACACATGATCCAATCGTATCTCTCTACAACTCTATTGAGTTAAGGTGCATTAGGAGGATTGAGATAGGGATGATATTCCTTTTTCCATAAGGTATTCCTCGAGTTTATCTTATAGGCACTTGCTACCTAGGTTAGATCAAATTCATTTCATCTTCCTTAAAACTTTGGTTCTAAACCAAAACTGTGAAATCTTTGAACATTTCAAAGGTTTCTAAGGTGAAGGGATCGTATCACAAATAATCATCGAATGATATCACATATCATCAAAATTTATTATGATATAGGTGATCCACATACATCAGTATGTAAGAGATCCTGAATACCTTGACATCTTGCTGCATTCCTAGAGAAGGGTGCACTGAACATTTTTACTTTTGAGTACAATAATCACAAGTATGTAAGATTTGAAATTTCAGACAATCTAAAGTTTCATATCTTACCAGTCTATTGATCTCATCAATAGATTGATGTCCAATGCTTGATGGCAGATCATTGTCAAATGATCTTTATCCCCTTATTGATGTTTAAAGGTTTAATTTTCAACATTAGAAATGTTAATGAATCATTCATTAATTTTCTAATTTTGGTAGGGTCCACTAGATGTTAGAATACTATATGAAATATATCCATCATAACTCTTTATATCAGGTCTATTCCAGAATTTGTGTTCTTCCACTCTAAGTGTTTTTGTGTGGGTTTTTAATTTTTTTATATTTTTAGATTTTAATTTGTATACTTTTTATTTATTTTGAAAAGTTTTTAATTTTATTCTCTTTTTATATTTTCTGATTTTTAATTTCTGTTCTTTTTAATTAATTAATATAAGAATATTGTATATACGATATAGAGTAATAAAATTATATGTATAACTAAAATTAATAAGAATACAAAAATAAAATGTTTTTGGTTTTTTTTTATGATTTCCTACTTATTTTGCAATTTTTTGGGCAATTTTTTGCTAAATTTTATATATTTTTATAGTCAAACATATCTCACTACAGGGATTAGATAATTAGTACGAATTGTTTTGGAATTTAAAAATAGAAAATAAAGCTAAAAGTTTCCAACATTATTTATTACTATTAATATATAATAAAAAGAAAATTGCAAATATAAGTGGATATTTTTGGATATTTTTGGCTATTTTTATATTTTTACAAAGGATTTTGGATATTTTAATTTTTTATCTTTATATTTTTCTATTATTAGGGATTTTTTGTCTGGTGTTAGGAAATACAATAATAAATAAAATATACTTTTTGGGGTTTTTTCAAAACGTTTTATATTTTTAGTATTTTCTAAGTCAAACAAGGATAAAATGTGCTCTTTTTATTTTTAGAAAAATGGTTAAATGCCTAAAATGAAATTCAAAATAGCGTGAAACTGCAAGCAAACACGCACTTAACCCTAATTTTTCATAATTTTTGTCGCACATATGACATTTTTAATATGGAAAACAAGTACAAAAAATCAAATACTAGAAAGGACATTTTTGCAATTAAAAATAAATGCAAGTTTCTTTAAGCAAATTACCAAAAAGTATTTAACTAATATTTAATGTTTACAGACTAAAATGAAATACAAAAAATCGCAAGGATTGAAGTGCAAAATTTCCACCTCAGGTGGGATCGCAAATAAGGTGATGTGGCATAGACCATGTTGCAATATCAAATAAAAGCTGGGCTTCACATGTAATTTTACCAAAAGTTTTAAACTTTTAAATTAAATTATGGGACTAAAATAAAATAATACAAAAACGAGGAATGATTGTGCAAATTACCCCTATATGAAATCCATCGTGCGGTCGAGGGTGATTGACTTGACACGTGTAATTCTTGCTGCACGAAGACGCTTCGACGTCCAACGACTTGGATTATATCCAATTGTGGACCTGACAGTCGAAGCTCCTCCTGCTCGGATGGCACCTGCTTTGTCTGGGACACAACCTCTAATCCAACGGTGGATGAAGGCTCTTGAAGAAAAGGACAAGAACTCGTGGAAGGTAGGATTGAATCTGATGTTGTGCGAAACTCCAGTCACCCAACCCTCCATCGAGCGTTGCCTCACGTTCCTGCTGACGTCCTACAGCTCCTAGAGCCCTCAAAGATGCACGACCCATTAGTGGGTTCCTGGTAGCTCGTAGAAGAAGTCGACTCCAGGCAGCCTCCTTACTGCTCAAAATCGACCTAGCTGGGTCCTTTGCCTCACGGTACTGCAAGAAAATCACAAGCACACAAAAATGGGGGTTCCTTGGGGTTTTGTTGGTGGAGATGGTGAAAGATAGTGCGTTGTGGCGTTCTCCGGCGAAGTGGTGGTGGAGGAGAACAGATCTCCTGATCGAGGGGGGAGCAGGGCTAGTGGAAGGTGTATGGATGTAGAGAAAGTGGAGGGGAATGAAGAGGTGGCAGAGTGTGGGTCAGAATAGGAGTGTACGATGAGACATAGGTCGCCGGAGCTCTTGAGCTACAGCGAGATTAATATCCTAACCTAGGCTAATACAATAAATAAAACACAAAACAAAAGGCATAAAACTAAACCTAAGGACTAAAGCTAACTAAAGGAGCAAAGAAAATTACCTCGAGCGGCTAAGAGCCACGAGATCAGACCTCACAGTGGCGGAGCATCAGAGGTTATGGGAACCACCCTATTACTCCTCCTTCCTTGCTGTGAAGCACAAGGCGAGGTAGTTGTCCCCTATGTCCAACCATGGAAGCACTCCGAGGGGTCTGGAGAGGTAGAAAGTGGAACCAAATTCAAAAAATGGCGAGGAGAGATCTTTGTACATGCGAGGGAACATGGTGGTTGACCTAGGGATCACAGGTGAGTTGACGCGATTCATCCCTAGGCGAGGTGTCGGTATGGATCAAGGATGAACATCGAACAAATCTCATTGATAATCCCAGAATGATGTATCAAGCTGGGAAATATCGAGAAAGAGGGGGGGTACTCTACTCTGACAGGGTAGGCCCGAGTCAGAATAGTTGACCCGTGGTCAACTATCGGAGGGCTCCTATTGGTCCAGATGGGCCTCTAGAAGACAAAACCGATTAAAAATATATAAAAAAAATAAAAATATAATAATAAATAAATTAATTAAATAAAAGTCATAAAATAAAAAAGGTTTATTATTTTATGTAGTATTTTAATATGATTTTTATTTATTTTTATGAGTTAATTTATTACAATTTACCTTTTATAAATGCATATATATATTGACCTAAGTTTTGTATTTTGTATTTTTTATTTTGTATTTTTTATTTTATCATTTTATTTCCTTTTTTATATATTTATAACTTATTTTTATATACATAAATATATTTTTATTATATTTTTCTGATGTATTTTGTACACTTAAATAAATATGTATACTTATTATATAGGTATAAGTATTGTATATTCATATATGTATTTATATATACTATTTTAGTTTTATATTTCTTTATGGTTTTCTACTATTCTAAATATGTACATGTTTCACAAATAATATTTACAAAAATATAAAAAATATAAAAATGTAAAATTATAAAGAATAAATAAAGTGAATATTTTATTCAGGAAAATTACACAATTGGGATTCAAAATCTAACTTTTACATGTTAGTTCCAAATTGGATGAAACTACCTTCAATAGTAGGGATCTTGTAATCTTGCATTTCCAAGTTAACAACTTATTAAAGGTTATATATATATAAAAGGTGATTTTGATACATTTTGAGTTCATATGGAAAAGATATGGGTTTGAGAAGTTTGGGTTTCTGCTTTTTTTTATTTTAAGAATAAAATATACAATGTGTATTATTTTTTTTGTGAACTCTATTGTGTATTTTTCTACGTATTTTTATCTACAACATTTATGTACAAAGTTTCTTTATTTGATGTATAAATAATAAATAATAAAATAGGTCCTAAAAATGAATGATTTGGCCAAATAAAGTGGGAACTTTATTGTGTTTTTGACCCTTATCTACCCCTACTTTATTCCTTATCGACCCAATCATCAAGATGTTTAGGTCTCAAGGTTTAGGATCATAAAATACCTTTGGCATTTTATTCCTTTTCTTTTCTTTATTTTATAATTTTGGCATTAAAACTATATTTTATATATAATAAATGAAATAAATAATGAATGTTTTTACAAATAATGCTATTTACATGCATTTAGCTAGGGTTTTTAGGTCAAAATGATAAAATAAAGGTGATGAAATGGAGATTCATCACCTATAAGCTTCCTCATCTATTCTTTAGCTAAGCAGTGGATCTAGACCCAATAACAAGTCTCTTAAAAAAGTACAGGCTACATGTTACAAAGGAAGTGGGAAGTACGTGATATCTTTTGGCAGTACTCACTCTCCTATAGGGTTAGCCTCTAAGGACTTGTTATAATTTTGCCTAAAAAATAATTAAAACTGAAAAGATAAAAATTACCAAACTATTACGGCTTTACTAAGTTGAGTTGGTGAATCCATTGCATTGGTGTTTGTTTGAATTGGATTTTAGGTCAAAGATCAGTCCCGTGCACTTGCTCCATTTTTCCTTCCATCTGTTTTTCATTTCTTTTACTTTGTCAATTTTGAGCCTTCTTCTATCTATCTCATCATTAATCACTTTATTCCATTTCTCATCTATTTCGCTTCTCTCTCAAGATGTCGACTCATGGATGGTTTAGCCGTTACACCACCTATATGTACATAGATTCCATGAATTCAACATCTTCAATAATTCGAGGAAATTTCTGAGAACCTGGTTCAGACTTTACGAATTGATCTCCAGACTCCTCGTCTTCTTCTCCAATAAATCGAGATCACTCTTGTCATGATATTTGCCCCTTGTGGATGGAGATCCGTTTATCTTCAGATGAAGTACTCAATTCACATTTAACTGGAATTGACCTTAATTCAAGATCCATCCATTCATCAGGTGCACATGATTGTTAGTCAGAACGAGTTGAATTTGAATGTGTAGATCAAGAGCCGAGCCTGGACCATGTTTATATCAATTCCTCTGAGTCTGATTCAGAGATGGCTTCTCATGGAAATGGGAAGGGACCGTAACAACCAAATCATGTTCTGCAGCCAGTGAATGCACAGTTTCTTGCATCCATACAGTTCATTCAACGGTAGCTGACAGATCAGGCTCTCACCTAGGTCGCCATCACTAACATGCTCAATGACTTGAGTAGGGAGAGAGAGAGAACAGAGGAGGAGGAGGAGGAAATGATGATGAACAAGGAGATGGACCCCATTGAAGACTGAAAGATGAACCAAGAAGATAGGCCCAAAAGCCTACGCTCAAGGAGACATACAATCCTGGCTCTGTATAGAAGATCGAGTGGATACAAATTCCTGTAGTCCACGAACACTTTAAGCTGAAGCCTCGGTTCTTGGCTCTTATTCCCTCCTTCCATGAGAAAACCAATGAAGATCCATATATCCATCTCCAGCAATTTTCTCGCATGTGTTGCACAACTCACTAGTTAACATCCTGTTACATGTAGTCAAAATGACGAATTTCTCATTTAGCCTTCAGGATAAGGCTTTGTACTTGATTAATCATTTGGGGAAAGTCGTGATGACCTGGGAGGAACTAAAATCTGCGTTCCTCCACAAATTCTACCATCTTGGCCATCTTAATCAGATGCGTGCCGGGATTTCTAACTTCTCCCAGGGATGACACGAGTCCATTCTTGATGCTTGAGAGAGGTTTAAAGATTTACAAGAGAAGTGCCTCGACCATGACATTCCTTGGACCAGCTTGGTCAAATACTTTTTGTACAGATAGTTTATTTTGGTTTGGGGTCCTTCACGAAAGTTGTAGATCTCGTCGAGATTAATAACTTTTATGCTAACCACTTTTTGATTTGACCTCTTTTGTTATTTTTTTTATTTTCCTTTACATTTAATTTTTTTTATTTTATTAGGAGCAACATGTGGCAGCTCCTGGGGTCACCACGTGTCACCCTCTTATTATTTTCTTTTATTTTCTTTTTATTTATATAATTATTATTTTAATTAATTAATTTATCTACTTATTTTACTTTATTTATATAATTATTTATCAATATCTTTATTTTGTTTTATTTTATTTTAGTATTATTTCATCATCATCGGTGAGATTCGCGAGGCGAGCCCTCGTGTTGCAGCACATCCTCCAAGATCGCTGCCGATTCTATCGATTCCTTTCTCTTCGGAATCGATCAAGGCAACGACATAGTGGAGATCGTTGATCTTCATCACCTTCAAGGTGAGAAATCCAATCCCCAAGTAACCCCTTCTCCTCCTTCTTCTTGCTCCTCTTCGTTCTCTCTTCTTCTCGATCAAACTCTCCATCTGCTTTTCGTTATCTGGTATGTTTGCCTTTTCCACCCATTTTCTTCGTATTTTGCTTTGATTCAAACCACAAACTCCGACATCCTCCGTGTTTTCCTCTGACCTTCATCCTCCGCCTCATCTTCATTACCCCATCACCTTCTTATTCTTCCTCTCCACAACTCTGTCATGTCTGGTCCGATCATATTAGAGCAATTGCGCTTTCCTCATGCATGCACGGAGCGTCACCCCACCTTCTTCCTCCGTTGGGCCTTCTACACCTCCCACAACTCTACCTCCACTGCATGCCTCACCTCAATGCCACTTTGATCTACCTATCTTGCCACCGTGAGTAGCCATCACTTGCCCCTACGAAGCATCGTGCCTTGAACCCACTCCATCCATAACAACGGAGCCCCTTTGGACTTCATTACTACCACACACCATAACCAATCACCCTCCAGGTCGAAGCCTCTCTACAACATCTCCACTGATTGCAGCCTCACCATCGCGATGATCGTTCACCTCGGAGTGCACTGCCGTCGCCCTTCTTGAGAAGGAGGATCAGCCTCCGCTTGATCCTCCGCCCATCTACATCGGGCTCAACCTCATGCACTGCCTTCGACCTCCTGCCCCGATGAGCTTGTCACCCACGACCCCGCTCCAGATCGCCAAGCATACGCTCGTCACCGACCATTGAGCCCTCCGAACGAGCTGCACCTCCCTAACTGCATCCTCATCACGGCACACCACAATCGATCAACTG
This sequence comes from Ottelia alismoides, assembly GCA_037367405.1. Classification (NCBI taxonomy): domain Eukaryota; kingdom Viridiplantae; phylum Streptophyta; class Magnoliopsida; order Alismatales; family Hydrocharitaceae; genus Ottelia; species Ottelia alismoides. The sequence goes on along the minus strand of JAZKJV010010860.1, from coordinate 146,757 downwards.
CCTTGATCCTCTGTCCTCTTTTCATCGTCACTGACATCAACAATAGCGAGCCCCACTAGCCAAGTTGCTCCTCCTACACTCGTTGAGCTTGCCACCCACAACCCTACTCCAGATTGCCAAGCAGTCGCACGCTACTGCATTATCTCCCCGTCACGTGCATGGCACGTGAGGATGGGGAAAATTACATCTGGCCCCCTTGGAAGATTTGCACAAAGGCCCCTGTTAAGCTTTAAATTCGCCAAGGATCCCAACCTTTGGGTGACGTCAGCCTCATGTGAGAGACATGTGCGCTCCATGGAAAATTACACCAATAATGCCCTAGTTTTAAGTAATTGCATTTCAATCCAATCGCATTTTTTATCAATTTTATTTATATATTGCATTTAGAACCCTATGTTTGCATATTTGTTTGACCTAATTTTGCATTATTTTTTAAATTACAAATATTTGTACTTGTAGAACAACTTATACTTAACATTGTATATGGTTGATTAGATTTTATGAGACATGGTTGATTTAATGTAATCATTATTGTGGAAAATTGAATATTTTTCCCACTGTGTGCTATTAATTCCATATTAAATCAATAGCTGTTCCAAAATTTACTCAAAATTCCCAGTAATTAGTTTTTAATGTGTTCTACAATGTGCCCAAAAATTGTTGATTTGCAAGCATCGAGGTAGCAATAAAATAATCGATGATTTTACTAATTAATTTTTAATAGACCCTACACCAATTATTTTTAGGATCTAATAGTTTTCCTAGATAGTTCTCACATAGATACATCTAGAATAATTTTATTTCGGAGAAATAGATTGGTTTGCTATTTATTAAAATCAATTTGCAAAAAATCACCCTACATGCATATTGAATTCGTGATTAATTCATCTTGCATTAGAAAATTCCAAAAAAATACAGTAGCTTAATTTTACATTCATACACATTTTGGTTAAGTTTCATTAGGTTTGGAGTTCATCTGATCATAATTTACAGTTTAGCCCTTGAACTTATCTGAATTTTCCTTTCATTTATTAGCTGCATAATAAAATTATTACAAAAAATGCATCATTGAAAACCTAATTTCTAGATCGCCTAATAACAAACCTAAGGAGATAGTGGCATCCCTCAGTTTGACCTTGGGCATAAGTAAAATAAAAATTTGATCGCTCGTTTTAATCGATAAATTAATTTAAGTGGTCATTTTTATTAATCTGAATATACTTCCTACAATGGAATTAAACATTAATTCCAAATAATTCACGAGGGTAATTTAGGGGTTTTCAGTCAATGCTCTCCTTTTTATATCCATCACGCCGCCGCCCTTCCTATTCCACCGCACCTTTGCCCATATCTCATCCCCGATCTTGTTGTATCTCTTATCAAGCCAATCAAACTTCAACCTTCCTTCTCCGCTACTCGCCTACTGCCCTTATAAAACCACCTCCGTCGTACCACTAATCTGCCATCCACAGTTTCAAGCTCTAAAGGTGCAAGCTCAAAGAAATCTGACCAGATGGTGATAGCGCATGATGGCTCCTCGACCTCCCTTCCTGTGGTGTGATCCGACCTCTTGGTTGTTGCATATCGTGCCCCGCTACTGCTCCGCTCTGGTCCTTCGACCGTCAGGCTCCTTCTCCCAGGTACCCCCTTCCCCATTCACCTTCTCTGTCATTCACGCTGCCCCCTCTACTTCTACTTTACCTCATCATACCCTCCACCTTCTCTCATACATCACTGATGAATATGCATTTCATCATGTTTTATCATTTATTTTAGCTTAAAATCCCTTATAAAACACCTTTATATAATACTTACTCCATATTCTTACTAACTTGCATCTATGTGTAAATAATGTACACTTATTACCATTTTTACCTAAAATAAAAAAAAAAGAAAGAAAGAAAGGAAAATCAAAGAAAAGAAAATAAAAAATGAGAAGACTTTATATATGTAATACATACAGGCTGACCGAACCCCGAGAGAAGGTCAAGACTTGACCTGATCGACAAGGAATAAAGTAGGGTGAGATAGGGGTCCTTAATCAAAAAAATCCAAAAAAATGCGTGCTGTGTATATTTGTATATTATACTATTTTATTTGTACATCACTTGACCTCAAACTAAATAATGTTCAAAACAAAATTGTAAATAAAAATGTTTCCTAATTAATAAAAATAATTGCACAATCAAATCATGTACAGAATAAAAGTAACCATACTTGGAAAAAAGGCATTGAGCAATAATTGAAAGACAAATTCCAGCTCTATATGAATCAAATTGAACCAAACTCGCTTCCACTCTAAATCAAATTATCTTTAAAATGCCTGTGATTCCATAATTTTTGGAGTTATGGTTGAAAAGTCATTTTTCTGGGATAGTTTGTGCAATCTACCATTTATTTGTACATATTGTATTTGTAAATATTTGTAAATTTTTTACTAATTATTTAAAAAATATATTTTTTAAAATAAAAAAACTAATTTCCTTATTTAACTATGTATATAATGTACCATATGTAGATAATATATGTATATAGTTGCTGTTCTTAAATAACCACCACAAAAAATAAAAAATTTAACTTTTTTTATTCAATTTAATTAAGTGATGAAAATACAAAAAACTAGTTTTTGTAAATATTTTTAACACTAATCTCTCTCTCTTTATCTTTATTTCATTTCAAATTTTCTCTCTTATCTCTTATCTTCATTCAAAATTTCAAAAAACATTCAAACTCCATTCTCTATCTATTAATATGGCTCTCTCTCCCTCATTTCAACTTGATCAGTCTTTGGTGAGAGGAGCCCGATCTCCGAGAGTCTTCTTGTCTTAGAAAGGTGCCTAGCCTTCGAGCTGTACGGTGATAGCGAGTCGGCCTTCGTCAAGGCTATCACGGTCTTTTCCGCTCCTAAGGTGAGATCCACATTTTCTTCTCTTATTTTTAACTTAGGTTAATCCTAATTTTATTTTTTGCCTCTTTATTTCGTCGTCATTTTTTATCTAGATCTTAGAATCCATCACGATTTGATCCACCACCAACTCGATTGTTCATCTCACTTTCCCGATCTCTATGCGTTCTTTTCTACCTCGCATGATCTCTTACCTCCGACCACACACGGTGGTCGGAGATCTGGTTCCATCTGCCATTTTCCTTGGAATCGCACTCGTTCATGTCTTCCGTTCTGATTTTGGGATCGAGTCATCATGCTCATATCCTAATTTATTTATAAACAAAAAATAAAAAAAATAAAAAATATATTTTCCCTTTTCTTTCTAACATTTGTTTTGTAGGATCATCTAAAAAAACTAATAAAATACTAATAAAATAAAAAATTCTGCCATTTTATTTTCAGAAAAATAAAAATAAAAACATTTTTTATTTTCTGTTTCTATTCCATATTTCAGATTTTACAATAAAAAAGGGCTCTAGCGACCAACGCCCTCCTCATCGCCATCCACGTACCGCCCACGCGTGTGTCTGCCGCCCCACCACGTACGTCACCAATACCTGCGCGAGGGAGGGGGGGACCTATCTCCAGCTCCCCACGGAATACCGTCGCCCCACCCTTGAACAACCGGCGGTGCAGTCGCCATAAAGCCCCTCCGCCATTTCACGGCATACCGTCTTGCAGCCCCGTGAGCGGTCGCACACCTCCATTGTTGGGAACACCGTCATGGCAACTGCCGCATCGCTATCACCGACCTCCGCCTAGACCAGCGGCACCCCACCTACGTCACACCCGTGCGCCCCACCGTCCATTCCGCTCGACCATCGCTTGGGAGCAGCCTCGCATCAGCAACCGATGCCCTCCTCACCGCCATCCATGCAACGCCCACACACGTGGCTGCCGACCCCTCCGACGCGCCACTGCCCGCCGTCTCACCACAGCCATCCACGTGCTCAACACCAACCTTGGGCAAGAAGAAAGGGGGCGACAACACTGCCCTTGTGCCTATTGCCTTTTGAACGAATAAAGTCTCTACGAAACCTTAGGGTTTTTGATTAAAAAATCGAAAAATATCAAAAAGGCCCTAGAGGTTTCCTAAATTGCCAAATAGCCTCTGCCATCTCCAGATCAAGTTTTACTTGGGAAAATTACGTGAATGTCCCTCAAGGTTTTTAAATTTACACAAACGCCCAATTCCAGAATTTAAGCATGTGCTTTGCACGTTTCTATTGGGCAATTTTCACTTCCAGTCCACTAGTTATTCGTGTTATATTTTATTGTGAAAACTCTGAACTAATTGCATTTCAGTCCTTGTGTTTCCAGACTATTTATTGCTTATCTTTTATATTGAAATAAATGTATTTTGTGCCTAAAAATTCTCAAAAAACAACTTACACTCATGTTATGTGCATATTCATTGTATGAAAATTACATTGCATTTTAATTTTTTTGATATTATAAAAAATAAAAAATAGTGTCATTTTCTCTTCTAGAAATTCATAAATTCATAAAAAAATTGAATATTTCCCTTAAAATTCAAAAAAAAATAGATTAATTTTCTTTCACTATCTTTTAATTTCTATGAAAATTTCGTGCATTAACTCTTTTCAAGACCCAAAAAAATTGAAAAATATAAAAATTCTTAAAAAAATCATAAGAAATTGTAGAAAAATCCAAAATTGTGATTTCAGTTCTTGTTTGTAGATATTTGTGTATATTTTAGTATAAAAATAATCGCCAGGAGTTTTGGGCACTTAAAATATTTTTAAACTCGCAAATTACTCCAGGCTGTGCACTGTTTATCATTTTTACCATTGTTTGATTTTAAAAAAAATAACAAAACATCTAAAAATTCTACAAAAAAACCCAAAAAAACATTTCAAATCATTTAAAACCCAAAAAATTTTCTCTGGATTTTTCTGAGCATTTCTGACTATTTTGAAAAATACAAAAAAGTGTGGTGTGTGTATTTCATCCCTTGTACATATTGTTCCTTATTTTTGAAAATAAAAAATTGCAAATTAAAATCAATAAAAATTTGAAAAATTAAAAATAAAAAATTAGATATAAAAAGATAAAAAATTTCACAAAAAACCAGGATAGTTTGCATTTGAGATTCCCTTTTTTCTTTTAATTAATTTTTTATTTATTGAATAACCCTCTGGAATTGTAGGCTCCCTGAGTTCGATCCTGTCCGCTATACAGATAAATAAGTAGAAAAAATTCTCTCCCTTCATTATTCTTGTAATTATTTTGTAGCTTGAGAAGAAAAAAATTTGTTTGTTGACGCTTGATTTGGTTGCAACGACAATGTTCATAATTAATATAATTTAAACCCCTGTAACGACGCGTACATCACTGCACCACCACTCCTCTTCTCTCGAGAGGTGAGCGACCTCTAATCACTAGGAGCTCTGTCGTTCCTAGCCCTATTCTCCGATTCACCCATCATCCTCTTCATCCCTTTTCCCACGTTCCCCTGCATCTCCAGCTCCTGGACGGATCAAGGAGTAGTCTCCATCAAGCTTCTCGAACATCGATAACCACCCCTCTGCGGCTCGAGCTTCGACCTCTCAGCTCGGCCTCGGACTCCAGCAGTGCCTATGCCCACTTCCTCCAGAGTGTCTTCGTGCAGCCTCGACGACCACTCCCAAATGCATTAGACCTCCCTCATCTGTAGCTTCAGCCCTCTACTCCATCTTCCACATTCGAAAGATGAGGCTACGCCTTCGTCTTTCAGACTCCAAGCCACCAGGTAGGAAGCCCAAGGCCCTCCACACGTGAGGCACACGTGCTGGAGGGAACATTTGCATCAAACTCCCTCCAGAAGTGCCAATTTGCATCCAAGCCCCTTTCAGGGGTCACGTGAGGTACACGTGACTCGATGGGAATTTAGCACAAGACCCCCTCGAGGGGTCGGTAATCTCTTTTCAATCCTTCTTCTGCATTTTTATTTTGTAATTTTGTAAATAGTTACCTAACTTCTTCTATAATTTTGAACTTCATTATTGCATTATATTAATATTTAAAAATCATAATTTTATTCTATAACTAATTCTCTATATTGTGGCATGCTTTTTATATGTTTATGCTCCGTGGTTAATTATTAATAACTGTTTATGTGGAAAATTGCATACTTTGCCCACTCTATGCTTAAAAATTCATTATTAATTAACTAGTGTTAGAAAATTGCCAAAAAAACCATCTATCATAGAATTAGTCCAGTTATATTTTACGCCCAAAAATCATTGCATTTGCATGCATATTTTATTATGTAAAAACATTTTACGCATTTCCATATATGATAATCAATAGATACAAGGCTTCACATTTTTAGGGTTTGTGTTTTTTTTGAATACATCACATCGTGATATATCTTGGATAATTTTATTACCTCAAAGTAATTTGTTTTATATTTATTGTAATTAATATTGAAAATCACATTGCACGCACTCATTTTATTTATTAAATATTCAAATTGAATCAGAAAATTCTAAAAAGATTACAATGCACTAATTTCATCATATTTTACATTCTGACCAAATTTTGTAATTTTAGGAATCTGTTTAATCTGAATTTGCATTTTAGTCCTTAAAATCATCCTAATTTGCATGTGCATTCATTAATTGCATGGGAAATACCAAAAAAATCTACCTCAAAAATTATGCATTAATTGTGATAGATTTAAGCTTAGGTTGTTCATTTGCCTCCTTAAGTTTGACCCTGGGACTTGACTTGGTTAAATAAACATAAAAGCACCTCATATTAATTGAATAATTAATTTGTGGTTATTTTTTACTGATCTCTAATTGTCCGACTACAACATAAAAATGACAAATTTAATAAAGGGTTGGAGTGGTTCGTTAGCCCCCAAACTTAGTCGAGGCTATCTTTCATCGATTTTAGATAATATCTAAGGTGTAGTTTTGATTCCAATATTTAGTTTTAAGTTTTAATTAGGAATTTTAGGTTAAATCGAATCTTTCTATTAACCTGGAGCTCGAGCATGACGAACTGAATTTTACCCTTCTATATATGTGGAATTAACCGCTTCGTTGTAGTTAGGTAGAATCTAACATGTCAAAGACCGCTTCATTTTAAAATAATCGTTCAAAATGAAGCGGTCGAATTTATATTTTGCTTGGGCAAGCCCAAAGTCGAACTCAGGGACACGAGCCTCTTAAGCGATTTATCTATACTCTTATTACTTGAACTAAGTGTTGAATTAAAGATTCGTAGGTCAATAAAGGCATGAAGACAAGACTCGATCCATAAAGAAACATGAGAAATTCAATATTTGTTTTATTTGTTTTTCATACGCAACAAGATGCAAGGAAATGCAATGAGAATATGCCCTAATTGTATAAAATATTGAGCAATTTAAACTTTAGTCAATTTCGAGCTCAAGTCATTAAGCAAGCTTATCGATTAATTCAGGCAAGGCATAAAAATACTACATAAGGTACACTTGGCTATTAAAATAATGCATCAACATTTAGAGCGTCAAAAAAAGATTAACTTGTGCCATTAGAAAGAGAATTAAGCTAGCTTTAAAATGAGACCAAAAACCATTTAAAACGGAGTTCACATGCTCAAGTTATTAACAAAGGAAACCAGGGGCATAAACGCAAGAAAAACATAAAGATAACTAGCAAAAAGGTCCTTGAGAGGGAATAGAATGTAAACACAAATCAACACGAGGGCTTCCCAATAAATTACCTACACAAGCGGGGGCATATTTGCAATTATTAAAACCCATGAGGGTTTCAATGCAAAATACCTCAGGCGCATGTAGGTGGCACGCGATCTCTGGACCTGGTTGCAAATTGAAGAACTCGAAGGGGCCTCCATGCAAAATACCCGGTCAGTCACGTGACTCACGTGACGGCAAAGTTCGGGTGGCTTGCACGTCCGCAGGAGGCTCGGCTAGGCTCGACGTGCGGATTGGGCCTGAACTTGGCTCGAACTGCTGGCTCAGCTTCAGATTTGGATCGGGAGGCTCAGGAAAGGCTTGGGGAACCCAAGCCTGCAGGTTCGGAGAGAAGGCTCGACTGGCGTGTAATGAAAAAGCCTAATAAATTTAGAGAAAATCGACAAAAAAGAAAACGGGGAGGAGATACTTACTTGAGCAATGGGCAGAGCGAAAGCTTGGGCTCGAGCTTCTGGAAGGCGCTCTGGTCATCGCTAGACCACCTCAGCTACTGGTGGCATCTAGGCAGGGTGGAGCCACCAACCTGGCTGTGATGGGCTAGGGGTCAACACCGGAAGCAGATGGTCGTCTTCACTCCTTAATTGAACCCCCCCCTATCACAGGGAGGTGGAATAGGGCTGGGCCTCGCCCCACGTAAAGGTGGACCCGGTGTGGTGGCGACGACGACGACATATTTAAAGGTGGGAGATGGCAGTTCCACTAATGGGGGTGTGGATAGCGTGGAGATTATGGAGCGAGGGGAGCGGTTATGAGGCGACCCACGAGGCTCACGAGGATTTTGGAGGATCGATCTCCATCGTGGGATGGTTGGAGAGTGGAGATGATGGAAGAAGAGGTTGGGAAAATGGAAAGGGGAGGTTAACGCGCGAGGTGGAGATCGTGGGCGAGATGCGAATGAAGGTAGACGATAAAGCCTCCACCGTTGGATCTTGCGATCCAACAGCTGAGATATAGGCGCAAACGAGGGGCTTTGATCAGATCTAGGGTGCTCATTCCCAATTTCCATTATCGTAGGTGATCAAGCCAGGAAGGGAGGTTGAGAAAAAGCCATGCATTCGATAAAAATCATGATCCAGGCTAAGAGAGAAAACATGCAGTGCCTTGAGCAACATTCGTGAAAACTCGGACTGAATTAAAAATCAAAACCAAATATATGCAAGTCGATGAAAACCACACCTTGGGGAAGAACATCTTTTATTTTGGCTAAGTGAAGCGATGTCTATGTGCATCTTGATTAAATGTGTGTCCTACCTATGATCAAACACGTAAAATAAAAAATGTGTAAGAAGTTCTGTGAGCCACGTGCCTGGTCCTAGGTCGACACTCAATTGGGGCGATCCCCACACAACCACAGAGAACTTCGTTCATTTACAAGCGTGAGTCTTCGAACGAAGACCACTGTAAAGACGATTATTACATGAAATGGAATACAATGCAAGAAACATTTTTTTTTTCGATTTTTCTCCCAAAATTTGCTTCTGCAGCTCCTCGCAGTGGGAAACACCTGCTCCTCGCCTCCTTGAAAACTAAGGGCCCTGCCACAAAAACAAGAGTTAGATATCCATCAAAAGAAATTTTAAATTATAATGCATGACAAACATATGACCTATGAATTAAAAATTAACACTTAATTAAATAGATAAAAATCCAAACAAAACAAAAGATGAGCCGTATCCCCAGTAACGGTGCCATTTGACGAATCAAATTTTACCCTTCTAATTACGTACAATTAACCGCTTCGTTGCAGTCAGGTAAAATATGATACGTCAAAGACTACTTTATTTTAAAATAAACATTCAAAATGAAGCGGTCGAATTTATATTTTTCTTGGGCAAACCCAAGGTCGAACTCAGAGACATGAGCCTCTTAAGCGATTTATCTATACTCTTATTACCTAAACTAAGTCTGTAATTAAAGACTCGTAGGTCAATAAATGCATGAAGACAAGTCTCGATGCATAAAGAAACATTAGAAATACAATTTTTGTTTTATTTGTTTTTTTACATGCAACAAGATGCAAGGAAATGCAATGCGAATATGCCTTAATTGTATTATTGAGCAATGTAAACTTTAGTCAATTTCGGGCTCAAGTCAATAAGCAAGCTTATTGATTAATTCGGGCAAGGCATAAAAATACTATATAAGGGACACATGGCTATTTAAATAATGCATCAACATTTAGAGTGTCAAAACAGAGATTAACTATACCATTAGAAAGGGAATTAAGCTAGCTTCAAAATGAGATCAAAATCAATTAAAAAAGGAGTTCGCATGCTTAAGTTATTAACAAAGGAAACCATGGGCATAACGCAAGAAAAACATAAAGATAACTAGAAAACAGGTCCCTGGAGGGACTAGAATATAAATACAAATAAGCGCGAGTCCTTCCCTGTAAAATACCCACACGCGTGGGGTATATTTGTAATTATTAAAACCCGTGAGGTTTGAATGCTAAATACCCCAAGCATGCATGGGTGGCACGTGATCTCTGGAACTGGTTGCAAATTAAAGAACTCAAAGTGGCCTCCATGCAAAATACCCGGCCAGTCACATGACTCACACGCGACGGTGAGGTTCGGGTGGATTGCAGGTCCGAAGGAGGCTCAGCTAGGCTCGGCGTGCGGCTTGGGCTCGAACATGGCTCGAACAGCTAGCTCTGCTTCGGATGTGGCTCGAGAGGCTCGGGGAACCCAAGCCTGCAGGTTCGGAGAGAAGGCTCGACTGGCGCGTGAGGCTGACACGTGGCTCCGTATGCACCATTGGATGGCCACCAGGGGGTGCCATCCAATGCCACATGTAGACTTTGTCCCATCTTCTTCCTCTGCGATGCGGGTAGCAGAAACATACCTCCGGCGAGATGCCTGGAGCTCCACTACCGGCTATCAGACGCCATGGAGTTTCCTAGCTTCTCATGTATGGTTGAAGATTCTTGTCGAAGCTCGGCAAAGCGGCTGGAAGATCTGGAAGACTCGATGGACGCTTGGAAGCCAGCGGTGACACCCACGAATGATGCTCCGATGACAACTCCAGCCATTGAAATGAGTACCTGCAACGTTAGTCTACATATCCGAAGCAAATGCAAATTACGTAGTGGACGAGATGGGGAGCCTATGCAGATGGAGGAAATGAAGGCTCGATACTCCTCCGCCGAGAAGGGCCGAGGAGATGGGTCGGAGATGGCCAGGCTATGGAGAAGAGAAGGTGGATCTCAATGGATGCACGAAGATGATCGTGGATGGGTGAAGCTCATGTGATGGTTTATGGAGGGTGAACTTGCATGGAAAAGCCTAAAAAATTTAGAGAAAATTGACGAAAAGCAAAAGGGGATCGGTGATACTTCCCTGAGCAATGGGCGGAGCAAAAGCTTGGGCTCGAGTGTCTGGAAGACGCTCTGGTCATAGCTGGACCACCTCAGCTACTGGTGGTAGCTAGGTGGGGTGGAGCCACCGCGAACCTGGCCGTGATGGGCCAGGGGTCAACACCGGAAGCAAATGGTCATCTTCTCTCCTTGATTGAGCCTCCCCTATCACGGGGAGGTGGAATAGGACTGGGCCTCGCCCCACGTAAAGGTGGACCCGATGTGGTGGCGACAACGATGACGTATTTAAAGGTGGGAGATGGGAGTTTCGGTGATGGGGGTGTGGATTGCGTGGATATTATGGAGCGAGGGAAGCGGTTATAAGGCGACCCATGAGGCTCGTGAGGATGTTGAAGTACCGGGCTCCATCATGGGCTAGTTGGAGAGTGGAGAAGATGGAAGAAGAGGTCGGGAAAACGAAAAGGGGGAGGTTAACATGCGAGGTGGAGACCATGGGTGGGGCGAACGGAGGTAGATGACAAAGCCTCCACCGTTGGATATCGCGATCCAGTGGCTGAGATATAGGCACTAACGAGGGGCTACGATCAGATCTAGGGAGGACTGATCGAGTTGTGAAGGGGAATAGCCATGAGGCGAAAGGAGATGTGGGCGGAGACGAGCAGCCGTGATGAGAGGAAGGTGTCGATCGGAGGGCTGAGAACACAGCTTCAGATGTGCAGTGAAGATGGAGAAGATCCAGCAGCGATAATGGAGACACGTGGCGAGCTGGAAAAGAGGCGCTCACAGACAAACCTGATGAAATTAAGGGCTAGATCGGATGGTGAGGATGGGTTGTGGGAAATGACATCGGGGATTAGGGTTCCTGGAGTTGACCGGTAGTGGAAAAGATGGGTGCGTGGCGCGTGAAGAGACGGGCCACGTGGCGCAACCAGAAGGCGCCACGTGGCCCAATCAGATTATTTAGAAGAAGAATGTGAAATATGAAGGAGAAGTAGGCCGAATTTGGAAAACATCAAAACACGAAAGTTGTAGATCTCGATGAGATCTACAAGTTTCATGTTGACCAAAATCAGAAAGGAGGTCAAACAGAGGGATAAATATTTTTGTGAGCATTTTTAAGGGTAAAAACACTACTGATTTTTGGCTTTGCTATTTTTTGTCTTTTAAATTTATTCCATGATTCCGATAAATACAAAGATTAATCTGGTTTTTATTGACACTTAGTCTAAGCTAGGGGGTTAATATCTGCGAATTAAAACTATGAAACTAGGTTTCATCAGAGCTCCAAGTCTGATTCACCATGAAATACCCTGTTGTCAGAACTGCCTCCTGATGAACGTCAAATTTCGCCTCTTTAATAATTTATAACGGTCGTAGTATATGAGTCAAATTCAGTTTGTCAAAAACCACAATCTTTGAATATTGTGGAGTATTTTTAACTTGGCAAGTCTACTAAGGTCAAACATAGGGACACTGGCCTCTTTAATCTATTTATCGAATTTAGGTCAATTAAATGTATGTGTCAAAATATTCTCATTTTTAGGTCTTCACAGATATGCACAACAAAATGCAGATTAAACTGCTGCGTGCATTTTTTATTTGATTTTATGATGTAATTATATGAGTATACTTGAACAGAAGATATGATTAAGTGTAGAGGATATGCATGCCAAATATTAATTACAAGAATGCCCTACAAGATGTGAGCATAGATTATGATTCAGAATCAGAGTCAATTAAGCATCAAAATTAAGAGCATGGATCTATCAATGGTTGAGACTTATAAAGCAAAGGACACTATATAACATTAAAATGCATCACATTTAAATTACTGTCAGATGAGAAATATAACTATGCATTAGATAGATGATGAAATAAGGAAATAAGACAAATGCCATTGAAATCATGCAATTTGGACCTACGATGCTCAAGTTATGAAACAAACAATGTGGGGTCATAAATGTAAATAAAATGCAAGAAATAAAAAATAAAAAATAACCAATAGGTCCATAGAGGGACCTATTTGCAATTTTACATAAGTGAAGGGCCTCTTTGTAATTTCACCATATGCACATAGGGGCATATCTTTAATTCATGAAACTTGGGAGGACCTCCTTGAAATTTACCCAGGCGCGCACGTGAGGCAGGCACCTGGGGACCAAAATGCAATTTCAAAACTTCCCAGGGTCCTTGCAATTTACCCAACGCCCCACTTGCAGGGCACGCGAGGAGCAAGGCTCGGGAGTCGTCACAAGCTCGGGCACACGTGGTGGGCATCGGTGGCTCGGTGGTTCCGAGCCTGCTAGTTTGACGTGAGTCTCGGGAGTGCCACATGTCATCATCTGGATCATCCAATCGTGAGGATCAAATGATAGTTGTACTTCAAGCTCCGCTACATGTCGCTGGAGGAGGCTACGGCTCTGACGACATTTGTGTAGCTCTGCCATATGCTCTGAGGGCTCCGTCGAGGCTTGTAGGACATTGTTGACATGTGGGCGAAAGACTTTAGAGCACGTCGTAGGCACGACAATGGATCGAAGCTGCTTGCGATGAATCCTCGTCGGAGGCGGCACTGCAGAAGGTGTCTCCAGCGATTCTCCGACCAATGAAGGGTCTTTGACCTGCAAGCGTTAGGTGTGGAAGGCCGAATCAAGTGGGTGTGTCCAAGCGATTTGAGTGACATGGGAGCCGAGCAAAGGTGAAGAAGGTGGTGGCTCTGGAAAGTCCTCCACCGTGATGATGGAGGAGTTGGGTCGGAGCGCGAAGGGGTTCTGGAGGGAAGAGATGGTGGCACGAAGGTCATTGGTGATGGACGAAGCTCGTGAGGTGGTCAGGTGAGGGTGGTAGTGATGATAGGTGAAGAATATAATTCAAGAAATCAAAGAAAAAATAAGGGAGTGGGAGGAACCTGATCGAAGAGAAATACATCGGAGAAGGTGGCTTGTGCTGGGCTTCGAAGAAGCTCGGGTCATCGCACAGACCTGATCAGCTAATTCGAGGAGCTTAGCGAGCTAGAGGAACCATGACACGATGGTTAGTGTCGTGGGTCAACACCTTGGAGGTTCGACCATCTTAACCGGCCAATTCCACCTCATGTTGTCATGAGGAGCGGAAGAGGGGTTTTGCAGAGCTCCGTCTAATGGTGGACAGGTTGAACGGTGGCAGAGCGGGGGTTCTCGTAGGAGGAGGGACTCGGTTATCGGAGAGGGAGCGTGGGGTTTTGCAACAGCTGGATTGAATTCTAGGAGTGATGGAGAGGGTGTTTACGAGGCGCGTGAAGAAGGTGGATCTGGGGGCGATGTGATGGTGGCGTTACGAGAGGGAGAAGGTGATCGAAGGAGGGAGCAACAAATGGAAGGGGGTGCGGGGTTGCGAGTCGTAACACCTAGGGAGTGGAAGGTGTCTGAGGTAGGAGATGAGGTTCTGATCATTGGATCTTGCGATCCAACAACACATATGCAGGCGTGGGCAAGTGGATCAGATGGAGCTTAGGATCCCATCCAATGGTGGGGGGGGGTGAGTGGATGACGTGGTGCGAAGGTGGTCGTAGGATCTTAGGGAGGTCGTGTGCTTGAATTTGAGGCATAAAGGGGTGGTTCTGATCTCATCACGTAGTGAGATCCAACGGTTGTGGGTGCAGTGGAGATGGATGGTTCCGATGGAGGAGAGGCTTGATCCAAGGTGCAGAGAGAGGGGCTGACGTGGCACAAGGAGAGGCCATTGGATGTTGAGGCGATCATGCGGTGAGGATCTATGCGTGAGGGAGCAGCTTGGATCTGATCAGGATCAGATCTAATGGTTGGAGATGGAGTGTAGATCAACGGGTGAGATGGAAGGCGGCCATGGAGATCCAACGGCCAGGGGAAGGGATGAGTGGCAGACGAAGAAGCGTGCCACATGGGCAACCCAGAGGGCGCCACGTGGCCCAATTGAAAAATCAGAAAATACGAAAATAAAGAAAAATAAAAAAGGAATAGTTAGAGGTAAAATTAAGAAAAAGTCAAAACATGAAAGTTGTAGATCTCGATGAGATCTACAAGTTTCTTGTTTGACAAAAAGTCAAAAGAGATCATTTGTACAAAAGTGTATTTTTGGGTTTTGATATTTTTGTGTGTTTTATTTCTTCTAAAGCTTAGGAAACTATAAACAATTAATTAACCTATTTTTATGGGGTTTTAATGAGAATTAGAAACAAAGAAAATAATAGGAATTAAATACAATATTTACAGGTTAAATTATACATAATATAGTACAAGATAATAATAAGGAATTATTAGTGATTTTTATTGGATTATTTAAGCCAGGGGATTAAGAATTGATTTTTAGCATGATGAATACAAGATTCATTATACCCCTATACTTAAACTATGAAGGAGTCAGATTAATTCCTGACAGTGCATGTGAAAATTTCAAGGCTCAAATCTATCAAAGACCCTTAATTTAAGTGATCCTAAAATTCTGAACTCAACCATGCTTTAGTTAAAAGGAATCCAACTTCTCCAATTATCAGACTCTCAATTTGTACATAAAATATATGGATATAAAATTTAGTGTACTGCATTAATAAGAGTCAAGTCAAGGCATCACCCGAAGTTCCGGTCCAGGAGACTATCCTCTAGACCTAATCCTCAACACTAGGGAATAAGTCTATTCTTGCTTCAGTCAACTGTCTCTTTAGTTTGTCAGACTTGAAAATGAAGATGGACGGCTAGATGATGGAGGGCATATGATTGTGTCTATTTTTCTCTCCCTCACATTGAAACAAGGGGCCTCTCAAGTGCCTTATCACTCAACACAAGTATTTTTAGTTTGTTGATCAATGTGTCCGTCAAGAAAATTCGGAGTCGTCTACACTTGTTTTTCTGGGAGTACACCTGGGTGTGTCTCTTTTGAGTATCTAAGATACCTTCGACACCCAGACTTGTATCACTATACGATGTAGAGTCCTTTTATGGTGCTAGCTAGACTCCTTGGTCCTAATAAGCATTTGGTCCAAGAGGACACTTTGAAAATGTTTGGGAGTGCTCGCCATTGGTGGAAGTTCATTTGTAATTTTACTTTTAAGGATAGAGATTTCTTTAAATATTTCTCTTCTTTTCTTTTCTTGTTTGCTAGCTCCACTACTTTTACCAAAAGTTGGTGCACACTAATCAACAATTATTTAGTTTCATCAAACCCTAGTACATACGTAAATATCAAATGATAGCATGTGAACTTGTTCACATACTGGCTAGGGTTTTGCTGACAATCAGGTTTCTTGAAGCCTTCATTAACATTATCCCATCCTCGAGCATCATTAGATCAAAACTAGACTCAAATCACCACTCCTAGTTCCTCAAGTGAAAACTCATCTCATCAATCATGGAGTTGTGTATGTGTTGTGCTGATCATATTCTTTAGAAGGTAAAAATGAAGAGTGCAATATAGCTTTCAAATATTTCAAACTAGGGAAGTGTGGATTATTAAGTTCAAAACCCTAATGACTAAGGCTAGCCAACTCAGACTCACAAGACCACATAAATCAAGTGTCCTCAAACTCCTTAAGCCTTGTATGAATGTGAATGTGTCAGTAATATACCAACTCCTTGGTTAGTGTATTTTTGTGACTTTTATCTTTTACAAAAAAAATTTATGGATCTTAATTTCTCAAATTTTTCACTTTTTTTGAGAGACAATGACTGGCCCAGGCTCATATGAACAACTGCATCCACTCTCAGCTAGTATGTGTGTAAGTACGGACCATTAGATGCACCCGTGTTACTTGAGGACGAATCCATATACAATGTCCTCTAAACAACCCACTCTGCTAAGGGAGACTGAAATTCCCTCACTGAGAGTAGGTACTCATTTTAAGCCTAGTAGTCAGAGCCTTTACCAAAGAAAAACTTTTAGTTTTTCAGATTTTTGTGGATCTTTTTGAAAAAGGTTAATTTCACAAAAAAACTAATTTTTTACAAAAAAGTTAATTTTTACAAATTAATCCCTCAATTTTAAAAACAATTTTACAAGAATTTTTACAAAACTCAATTCACAAGTTTACTTAAACCAAGCCCAAAAAGATTTTTTAAAGATTTTAAAAATATTGGAGCTGTGGCTATAGTAGATATATAATGGTATACAATATACCCCCATATACTTAACTATTGTTATGTCCTCATAGCACAAGTGATATGAAGCCATGGCTTAGGTTAAATGTAGGGTGATATAGCGGAACTGAGTATGAGGGTCCCCTTATACTTAGGTCAAAACTGACCTAAGTATAAGAAGACTGAGCGAGGGAGGAATGATGGTCAGTTTCCCCCTATACTTAGGCTGAAAATAGCTTAAGTAAAAGATCTGGAAATAGAGCTGGGGGTCCAAGGCTGTTAGGGATAGGGTATGTTTTTATACATATGAATGGAGAGAGGGGGGGGGGGAAGGGGGGGGGGATTTTTAAAGATGATTAATAAGATGCGGGAGGGGGTGTGTGTATGTCCATTTTTTACAAAGTCAGATGTAGGGGGTGATTTTATGAAAATAGAGAGATAGTGAAGGGGGTGAGGTAAGTGGATGTATATGTTCATGTGTGTGTCGGGGGGAGGGGGAGGGAAGATCACTAAGTGATCTATTTTTTCTCTTTTTTTACACATGCGAGCCCTCAATTGAGGACTGCTAAAAATGCACATGATACAGATATTTTTTTACAACATGAAAATGCATGTGGAGCTGACTAGTTCTTCATCTTTTCTTCTGTGAACTTCTCAGCGGGAGCTCCCAACTCCACGCCTCCATGGGATCAAGCGTCCTCGATCTTCATGGGACCTTACCACAAAAGAAAAATGTTAGAAAAATAACAAGGAAAATAATCAGCAGAAATGATGCAGAAATAATACATGAAGAGAAGACCTACAAATTTTGAAAATATTCAACTCAAAAATATATCAAAATTCGATGAATAAATAAAGATGATTTGTGTCCCCGACAATGATGCCATTTAATGAACGTCAAATTTCACATCTTTAATAATTCATAATTGTCATAGTATAGGAGGCAAATTCGGTTAGTCAAATACCACAATCTTTGAATGTTGTGGAGTATTTCTAACTTGGCAAGTCTATGAAGGTCGAACACAGGGACACGAGTCTCTTTAATCTATTTATCGAATTTAGGTCGATTAGATGTATGTGTGAATAAATTCTCATTTTCAGGTCTTCACGCAAATGCACAATAAAATGCATATTAAACTGATGCGTGCATTTTTTGTTTGATTTTATGATGTCATAATATGAGTATGCATGAACACAAGATATGATCAAGTACAAAGGATATGCATGCCAAATATTAATTACAAGAATGACCTACAAGATTTGAGCACAGATTATGATTCAGAATCAGAGTCAAATTGAGCGTCAAAATCAAGAGCAAGGATCTATCAATGGCTGAGACATATAAAGCGAAGGACACTATATAACATTAAAATGCATCACATTTAAATTAGTGTAAGATGACATATGATAGATGATGAAATAAGGAACAAAATGCCACTGAAATCATGCAATTTGGACCTACGATGCTCAAGTTATGAAAGAATCAATGCTGGGGAATAAATGTAATAGAAATATGGGAAATAAAAGATAAATAACTACAACCCTGGAGGGACCTATTTGCAATTTTGCAAAACCAACTGGGCCCCTATGTAATTTCACCATCTACGCACAGAGGCATATCTGTAATTTATGAAACTTGTGAGGGCCTCCCTGAAATTTACTCAGGCACCTACGTGAGGCACGTGCCTGGGGACCAAAATGCAATTTCAAAACCTCATAGGGTCCTTGCAATTTACCCAACGCGGGCGTCAGTGGCTCGATTGAGGCTCGGTGGTTCCGAGCCTGCTGGTTCAGCGTAAGGCTAGGGAGTGCCATGTATCATCATCTAGACCATCCAGTCCTGAGGATCGGACTGTAGATGTACTTCTTGTCCCGTCGCATGTCGCCAAAGGAGGCGGTGCTCCGGCGATCTTCGTGTAGCTCCGGCATGCTCTGAGGTGCTCTGTCGAGCCTTGTAGGACATTGCTGAGGTATGGGTGATGGACCTAGAGCACGATGAAGGCACGGTGATGGATGGAAGCAGCTGGTAACAAAGCCTCACTCGAGGCGGAGCTGCAGAAGGTGTCTCCGACGATTCTCCAACCAATGAACGGTCTTTGACCTGTAATCTTAAGTGCGAATAACTGAAGAAAGTGGGTGTGTTCGGGCGATTTGAGTGATATGGGAGCCGGACGGAGGTGAAGAAGGTGGCGGCTCTGGAAAGTCCTCCGTCGTGACGACAGAGGAGTTGTGTCAGAGCACGAAGGGGTTCTGGAGGGAAGAGATGGTGGTGCGAAGGTCATTGGTGATGGGCGGAGCTCATGAGGTGGTCAGGTGAGGGTGGTAGTGATGATAGGTGATGAAGATAATTCGAGAAATCGAAGAAAAATCAAGGGAGTGGGAGGAACCTGATCAGAGAGAAATACGATGGAGGAGGTGGCTTGTGCTGGGCTTCGAAGAAGCCTGGGTCATCGCTCAGACCCGGTCAGCCGATTCGAGGAGCTTAGCGGGCCAGAGGCACTGCGACACGGCAATTACTACCATGGGTCGACACCTTGGAGGTTCGGCCATCTTCACCGGCCAATTCCACCTCCTCCTCACACGAGGAGGGGAAGAGGGGCTAGGCGGAGCTCCGTCTAATGGTTGATAGGTTGAACAGTGGCGGAGCGGGGGTTTTCGTAGGAGGAGGGAGTCGGTTACCGGAGAGGGAGCGGGGGGTTTTGTAACGGCTGGATTGAATGATATGAGTAATGGAGAGGGTGTTTATGAGGCACGCGAAGAAGGTGGATCTGGGAGCGATGTGATGGTGGCGTTACAAGAAGGAGATGGTGATCGGAGGAGGGAGCAAGGAATGGAAGGGGGCACGGTTATCGGAGAGGGAGTGGGGGCGGCCTAGAGGGCGCCCCGTGGCCCAATAGAAAAAAATCAGAAAATATGAAAATAAAGAAAAATAAAAAAGAAATAGTTAGAGACAAAATTTAGGAAAAAGTCAAAACATGAAAGTTGTAGATCTCGATTAGATCTATAAGTTTCATGTTGAACAAAAAGTCAAAAGAGGTCATTTGTACAAAAGCGTATTCGTGGGGTATTTTTAAAGGGATAAAAACATCGATATTTTGGTTTTGGTATTTTTTTTTGTTTTTATTTCTTTTAAATGTTAGGGAAATTATAGATAATTAATTAACCTAATTTTTATGGGTTTTTAATGAGAATTAAAACAAAAAAATAATAGTAATTAAATTCAATGATTATAGGTTAATTATACACAATATAATATAAGACAATAATAAGGATGTATTAGTGATTTTTATTGGATTATTTAAGACAGGGGATTAAGAATTGATTTTTAGCATGATGAATACAAGATTCATCATACCCCTATACTTAAACTATTTTCATGCTCGAGCATCTAAAGAATAAAGGAGTTGGATTAATTCCTGACAGTGCATGTAAAAATTTCAAGGCTCAATTCTTTCGAAGACCCTTAATTTAAGTGATCCTAAAATTCTACGCTCAACCATGCTTTAGTCAAAAGGAATCCAACTTCTCTAATTATCAGACTCTCTTTTTGTAAATAAAATATAAGGATATGGAATTTAGTGTACTGCATTCATGAGAGTCGATTCGAGGAATCACCCAAAGTTCTAGTCTAGGAGACTCTCCTTTAGACCTAATCCTCAACACTAGGGAATAAGTCTATTCTTGCTTCAGTCAACCATCTCTTTAGTTTTTCAGACTTGAAAATGAAGATGGACGGTCAGATGATGGACGACATACGATTGTGTCTATTTTTCTTTCCATCACATTGGAACAAGGGACCTCTCCAGTGCCTTATTACTCAACACAAGTATTTTTAGTTTGTTGATCAATTTGTCCGTTAAGAGAATTCGGAGTCGTCTACACTTGTTTTTTTGGGAGTACACTGGGGTGTGTTTCTTTTGTGTATCCAAGAAACCTTTAACACCCAGACTTGTTTCACTATACGATGTAGAGCCCTTTTATAGTGCTAGCCCGACTCCTTGGTCCTAATAAGCGTTAGGTATAAGTGGACCCTTTGAAAATGTTTGGGAGCACTCGCCATTGGTGGAAACTCATTTGTAATTTGACTTTTGGAGGATAGAACTTTTCTTTGAATATTTCTCTTCTTTTCTTTTCTTGTTGGCTAGCTCCACTAGTTTTACCAAAAGTTGGCGCACACTGATCAACAATTATTTAGTTTCATCACACCCTGATGATGAATCTTCATTTCATCACCTTTATTCTATCATTTTGGCTTAAAAACCCTAGTAAATGCGTGTAAATAGTCTTAATTTTTGCATTTTATCATTCATGCATTTGAGTATAGAAAGTGTATAAAATACGGTTTTTAAAGCCAAAATAATAGAATAAAGAAAAGAAAAGAAAAAGAATAAAATATCATAGATATTTTATGACCCGAAACCTCGAGACCTAGGCATCTCGATGACTAGGTCGACAAGGAATAAACAAGGGGGAGATAAGGGCCAAAATCAAATAAAAACCCTTTTATTTAATCCATTCTCCTTCATTTTTGGGACCTATTTTTAGTTCTACTTTTTATACTTCAAATAAAGAAACTTTAAACATGAAAGTTGTAGATAATTAAATATAGGAAAATACAAAATTGATTTCACACAAAAATAATATACAGATAAAAAGTTATGATCTGAATAAAATTCCAAAACCCTAACTTCCCAGACCTGTATCTCTCAAATAAAAGCTCAAAATATATCATCACCTTTAATAGTATATAACTTTTTATAAGCTATTTAATGAAGGTGGTTTCATAATTTTTAGAGCCACGATTTTAAAGTTAGATTTTGGACCCCTATTGTATTTTTTACCCGATTAAAATATTCATTTTATTTATTATTCATTATTTTTAAATTTTCTATTTTTATAATTATGTAAATATTATTTATAATATATATGTATATTAAAATAGGAATAAAACATAAAGAAAATACAAAAGTAAAATACTTATATAAAGCATATAGGATAAATACCTATATCTAGACCTATAGAATTAATATAACTATTTATTTAATTATATATAATACATCAGAAAAATAAAATAAAAATATATTTAAGTTTATAAAAATAAGTTATATATATAATAACAAACAAAATTAATAAAATTAAAAGCACAAAATAAAAATAAAACATTAAAATTTAGATATATAAACCTATATATCCCTTAAAAGGTAACTTGTAATTTTAAACCTCTAAAAAATAAATAAAAATCGTAATAAAAAACTTCAGAAAATAATAAAAAAAACTTTTTTAAAACCTAAAATTAATAAAAATCATTTATTATTTTTAATTTAATTTACAAATCTTTTATTTTTTTGTCTTTTTGCGGACGACGTGGCCCAATCAAGCCAAGTCATCCGTTGACCAGGGGTCAACTTCATGACCCCAGGTCTGTGACCTCCAGACTTTCGCCTGCCCTCTTCTTCTTGATTGTTTCCACGCCGACTCTTTCACCCACCGGCCTAGCATCCTTCTGAACTTTTTTTCCCTGTAGATTGACCTTACACGCCTAGGGTATATCTTGGGGATTGCACCGCTGATTCGCTAGATTTGCCTCGTCCTTTGAGCTCCGTACACCATCATGTACAAAACCACCTCCGTCCTTCATTTGATTTTTGAACCCCTTTTAAGCCCTGATTTTGCCCCTCTTCACGTTCTTCGAGGGGAGGAGGGTGACAACCTCCTTCTCCAGCCCCTAGGGGGTGTGTTCAGCCGGTTCTCGGATGCATTCCACCCATCACTGGAGCTCTGCTCCCGGCGGTTTTATCTCCTCATCTTAGGTCGAGTCGAGGTCATTTTTTTGCTGGTTTTCTTTGCTTTTTAGTAAGCCGTAGTTGTCAGCTTTAGTTCTACATTTTTATTTGTGCAAGTTCACACTTTAATCAGCTCACTCCGGCGAGCTCTATTCTTTTACCCACGCCATTCTCTGCCCATATCGCTTGCCAGAGGGTCACGACAGTTTGCCCGCGACCCTCTTATCCTCTTTTTCGTAGGAACGTCGTACGCCATGCATTGCTGGGGTGAATTTTGGGATCATCGGATGCACCTGGAGTGCTGCAGCTTCCATCTCGCCAAGGAAGAGATCCAGTAATACTCGCTCCATTTTGTTACCACCCGCCATCAGAGGGGACCGCCGGCGAGCTCGTGGACCTCATAGCAGCTGCAGATCATGCCGGAGAATGGAGTTCGCATTGATTCAATCTTGTCGGGCTCCTGTTCTTTGGTTGTTCTTGTAGATCGACGTAGAGCCGTCGGATCCCCGCCAGTTCTTCAGGGCCATCCAATCGCCATTGGATTTCGTCTGCCTTCTGCCATTAGATCTTCATCGACATTCTAATCTCCACCATTGGCTGACGAATCGTTATCGGCCGTCGGATCATCGACACGCGACAAGTGGATGCAGATATGTTGTCGGATCCGCTAGATGCATGAGTATTTTGCAGTTAAGCCCTGCCAATTTTTTTATTTACTAATTAGACCTTAAACATTCATTTGCAGTTATTTTTATTTTGTAAAATGTATAGAAAAACCACTAAACTTTTCATATTTGCAACAAGGTCCCTGGCCACGTCACCTCACGTGCCTAACATACGTGAGGCGTGGGCATTTTGCGCGGGAACCCTTGCTAGTTGTGTTATTTC
This sequence comes from Ottelia alismoides, assembly GCA_037367405.1. Classification (NCBI taxonomy): domain Eukaryota; kingdom Viridiplantae; phylum Streptophyta; class Magnoliopsida; order Alismatales; family Hydrocharitaceae; genus Ottelia; species Ottelia alismoides. The sequence continues at coordinate 123,026 of JAZKJV010010860.1, read as the reverse complement.
ATATTAGTCCTGAAACATTTTAATGCAATTACAATATTTTTGGATAAATTGCAGATTGTCCCCTAGGTTCTTGATATTTGCTATTTAGACCCTGTCAGGCTCACGTGCCGGTCACATGAGCTATGGCAATTTTGCGGGAAAGTCCGTCAGTTTTTGGTTAATTCGTATTGGTCTGTTAACTTTTTTCCAGCGTTATAATATTTTGGTGAAAATTGCAACTTGGCCCTTTCACTTTTAGATATTTACAAAAAATTGAATAATAAAACAAAAAAATTAAAATACATAAAAACTTTGGAAATCCATAATTAAATAAAGAAAAATCATCTAAAAATGCACAACCTATAATTTTAAAGATAATTTCATCAACTTTTTAATAAGGATAAAATAAAAATATTTTCAACTTGTTTTCTATATTTAAAATCAGAAAAACATCACAGATTTCAATAAAAATAGCCTTTCTCTTTAAAAATAGACCAAACTTCAAAAAAATACTAAAACCTTTTAAAAATCCATAAAAAATGGAAAATAACAATAAAATATAAAAGTAATAAATTAAAAATTAAATAAAATTTAAAACATTTTCTAATAATAAAAAATACTAAATACATAAAAATACAAAAACAATATTAAATTATTTAAAATTTAAATAAAAATTTAGAAAAATTCCTAAAAATAAAATAAAAATTTAGAGAACCGTTTACCTTAGTTAGTCTATAGTGTAACCCTAGTTTAACAGTTTGCCTCCCTGAGTTCGACACTCCCGTGCTTAACCGCTATACACTTAAGTTTAGGAGTATAAATAAAATAAAGAAGATTAATTCAAACATTAATCTTTTCTAACAAAACCCACTCGATCGATACAACGACCGAAATACTTTTCTCTGATTTCTTCACAGGAATTTGAGGAAGATACAAGAGATCAGGTGGCTTTTTTCGATTACAAAGATGTTTTGGTTAGAAAACAAGGGTCAATTCATTCATCATAATATCTATAAGGGATTGATGGGTCTTCTCCCTCACCATTTACCCACAATTTTTTTGTAAAATATCATCATGAATATTCACCTATATATCCCTCTAATATGCTATTCGAATTTCATCAAACACGAAGACTCATATGCCCTCCATCTAGAACAAGTAATTTTAACAGTCTAAACATTTGTTTAGATGGAGGGCATATGAGTATGCATTTATGATGAAATTCGAATGGCATATTGGAGGGATATATAGATCAAGATATATGATGATTTTACAAAAAAAACTATGGGAAAATGGCGAGAGGGCAGCCCATTAGCTGCCCCTTGGGGTTGCCACATTTTTCCCAATCTATAATATCTAAAGTGTGAGATAGCTAAGGTTACCAGATGTTTTGCAGTTGACTAGTAGCATGTTAATTTTTCTTTAACAATGTATTACAGACATAAGATATTAAGCAAAGACCCTTTATTCTTTGTGTTTATACAAATGTCAATACAAGTTAATATTCTTAATACATTGGCTCCTGAAATTATGCTTTACCAGATGTTTGTAGATTGTAAAAAAATAAAATATCTTGATTTTATTTAATCCATTACAAAATTTAGGATTTAGTGGGTTCAATACATAAGATATGTCTTTTATTTTGTTTTGGACCTTTTTATTATTTATAAAAAATCAAAAATATGTATTTTCATCTTTGTTTGAACTAGAAAATACATAGAAATTAAAAAACCTTTTTGAAAAATTCCCCAAAAAATATATTTTATGTCTTTTTGAGTTTCTAACCTTCTGACCAAAAATCATTAAAAAATATAATAAAAACTTATAAAAATTGAAAACCCCTTAAAAAATTTTTATAAAAATATAAAAAACACTAAAAAATAACAAAATATATAGTTTTTGATTCTGAATTTTACTTTTATTATTATTATCTTTATTATATTTAATTTGGAGAATTTTTGACCCTATTTGGTATTTTTCATCTCCATTTTAGTTCTACATATTTATTTTAGTCCCTATTTTGAGTATTTTTGACTCTGAAATACCAAAAAAATTAGCAAAAATATAGAAAAATCACAAAAAGACCAGAAAAATATAAAAAAGCACAATAAAATTTTATTTCTTGTATTTTGCTTATTTTTACCTATTTATATATATATATATACATTATCTCTCTCTTACCTATATTGTATATATAAATCTTATTTTATATATTCTTAAAAGAAAAAGGAAATATTAAAAAATATAAAATATAAAAAGAAGAAAATACAAAATAAGAAAATTAAATATCAAAATATAAAAATATAAAAATCAAAAACCAAATAAAAAATATAAAATAAAAAACCCACAAAAATTAGCATGTATAGACAAATACTTCACATTGATTTTTTAACATTAATTTGTCCCAGTCTACCTACTTGTTCCCTGTGTTCGACACTGTACATACTTGCACCCATACACATCTTTGTTGTAGAGTTATAATAAATTTTAACTCTGCATCGCTTTTCATCGTTTGATCATTGTTGCGGGTTAATTGTTGTCTGAAGTAGGGTTTCATGCGAGGTCAACTCAACGACAGTTGATTCGCCTTGTGAATGAACATGACCTCTACAAAATCATGTTCAACAAATGGTGTCGTTGCCGGGAAGCAACAATGCTTAGATCGGCTTTTTGCTTTATTGTGATATTTGTCTAGACGTTTGCCTTATTTATTTTCTCATCTATTTGATATCATTGTTTGAATTGTCTAACCACCCTCTCGTAGACTTTGTGTGAGGTACACGGATCGAGGGAGGCACTCTTTTTTAGGAGCGCCCGTACACCCGCGAGAGGCGGCTTTGGCTTTGCACCAAGGCAGACTTGGACGGAATTTTAAAAACAATTCTTGAGCATTTAGTTTATTGCATCTTATTTTGTAATTTTTAAGTGAGAGAGACCATTATTTATTGTAATAATACAGATTCTATGGACTCTGGACTTTCGGGCCCAATTTCTATGTGATGTTCACTTGGCGGCTCACCGCGGTGTTTCACGATTTTCTTCATTTTTTTTCATTTGTTTCTCCATTTTGGTTTTCTTTCTTTTGTGTGATTGAGCCTTAGTTGTAGGAATTTCTTGTCGCTAGCATTAGGTCAAAACACCTAATAATCTTTGCATGCTCCTATAAAAAATGTTTGGATCTAGCCATATTTTGAAAACTGTGCTTCACGTTAATAGCAGTTTCTCACACTAGGGTGATTTCACCGGCTTGCATTTGCATATAGTATAGGTTTCAATTCTGTTGAGAATCCTTGCATGTAGAGTGTTGGAGGCAAGGTGAGCATTTACGCTTTAGCATTCATCATCATTTGTCGCTTGCATTGCTTTTCCGCTTCTCTACCTCTAATTTTGATTACTTAGGTGCTTAAAGGAATCGACTCCTCGATAGGCACATGCATTATCATTAAAAAATACAAAAAAAAGTGATAATAAAATTGGGACTGTTAAAATAACTCGACCCTAAAATCAACCAAAAAGAAAAATCTTGTCTTGGGGTGAGTAATCCCCTCATTGTCTTCATTTTACATTGCTCGCTCACACCCTAAGGACTAGTGCTCAAATCCTATTCAGCCCCCTACGTGTTTGCACAATTTTTGGACTTCTCACCTAACTCTAAAACAGACAAGATAAAAAGATCGCATTTGAGATCTTCACTGAGTTGAGTAGGTGAATTGAGGGTTTGCAATGTGTGAGTTTTGTTTGTTTTTGCTTGTGTGCATGCCAGATCGTCTCTATGCATTTGCGCCTTTTTCTCACCTCCTCTTGACTTGACCTTCGTGCTCTCCCGATCACCTTTCTTTATTTTCGAGATCGACCCTGGAGCGAATTTTATCCGGACTTTGCGGATCCTTCGTACACTCTAGCCGGTCCACCTCCCTTTTATAAGGAGGATCATCCTCCTTTTTTTTTTGATTTTTTACATACCCGCCGCAACCACAGTATCAGCCCTCGAACTTCTACCCGCACCCATCTCCTCCTCCGTATTCTCCACCTTCACATCCACTCGAGACTAACCTGTTGGAGTCACCTCGCACGATTGCCGCACTTGAGACCTTGACTCAGTTCATGGAGCATATAAATTCAAGGATTGATGACCTTGCCTGCCTAACTAAGAGCCATATCGATGCTTCATGATCTGATGATTTAGAATTGATTAAGGACGATCATGAGAGCTTACAATCGCCCAAAACACAAAAAATGAGAAAAATTAAAAAATCCACAAATAACTCGGTAGACCTTTAGTTGAGTTAGATTGTGAGGAGAGTGCCCATCTGCAAACCCTTTGATCACACATCCATTCACACCATATCCTACCTCTGACCCCGAGGATGCTGCTGTACAGACTGCTCTTGGCATTCCTCGTGTATACGATGATTCCGATCTCCTCCCTTGTATGGAGGAGATCCAAAAATTAAAAAAAATATTGACTGAACCCAAAGTGGTGGCCATTATTCATGAGATCATTGATGCCCCACTTCGCCATACCATGAACCAATTATCTGCTCCTCATCATAAGAAGAGAAAGCGGAGGAGCAGATCTGAGCATCACATCTTGACCATGGCCACTGCCCACGCCATCGCCCATCTTCCATCTTCTAGAAAAAGGAACACTGTCACACCTCTTGTGAGTTGTACCATCTCTGACCATTTATGTGATAACACTCTCCTCGATGGCGGTGCATCTATCAACATAATACCCTTCTCGTTGGTACGGTCTATTCATCTTGGGCCTCTCAAGAAAATCAAGATGATATTACAATTTGCTAATGGATCATTAAAGAGGTCAAAGGGTATTCTTTAAAACATCGTCATTCTGATTCAGGGCATGAGCTTCACGACAGACTTTGTTGTCTTTCCCATGGAAAGCTCTACCCATGTGGAGTGTCCTCAAATCATCCTGGGATGGCCTTTTCTTGCCTCTACGAGAGCCATTATTGATTATAGGTCTGGAGAGATTCGCTTCCGTTCTGATGTCGGGAGCGATGTGTTGATCACCACACCTACCACGGACCAGAGACCCACATCCCACGAGAGTGTGCCTGTGTTAGCCGACCCTAAGGCCTATGATCTATATGCTGATATCAGAGAGACTTTCTTTGTGACCGATGATGAGACTCGAGAATTCCTCTTCAAGGAGGAAGACCTAGAAAGCATAGACCTTGGAGTTTCTGCTTCATGTGATTGGCGATGCGTTGATGACATCCACGGGATTTACACGATTGACACCATTGAGCGGAGGGCAGATTTAGAGACTAGACAAGACATACATGACTCGACTACTTTCACCGATGAGTCCGTTCCTATTCATGTAGATATCGATGAGACAAAGGCCGAATTTGATCTTGTTGCATTTATTCATGAATTCGGGCCTTTTGATGAGAAAGATGACCCGGTTTAGATTGTAGAGGACGAACATAGTTCGACACTTTCCACTGATGAGTCCGTACCATTTGGTTTTGACCTGGACGAGGCCTCGCAGGATGACACTAACCTTACTTCTTCCGATGATGATGAGTTTGTCCCATTCCACTTTGATATCAACAAGACTACCAAGGTCTGACCTAGCCGTACTTCTTCCACCAACCCGTCTGTGCCTTCACTCCCTAGGATTAATGAGGATCTTCACCAGGTCGATCATGATTGGCTTCCGTCCACTGTGGACCCCGATATCGACCTCCATCTTGTCAGATCCATTCCTCAAGGGTCCCGCAAGAAGGTTCGCTTTCGAGCTTCTTGATCCTTGTACATCCATACTGTTGTATAGTCTCCTTCGTGTACCTCTGTCTATCTCCCGTTTTGCGCATCCACCCCATTCTTGTGTGTGGCTTGCTTAGGACATACTTTGTCCTAAGTATAGGGGGGGTGGACGAGCCGAGTGTTCATTCGTCATTTTATTTCATTAATCCTGGTGTTGCCTATACTTAGGGCTTCTTTTACCCTAAGTACAGGGGGAGTGATGTGTACATCCGTTTCTATCTTCTACCATCTTATGATCTCTTTTCTTCTTTTCTTTTTCTATTTTCTTTTTCTACCGAAAAGGTGCCACCCATTGTTATCAGTTTTCTATACTTAGGACGTACTTTGTCCTAAGTATGGGGGGGTGAGCACCCCGAGTTCTTCTATTCTTTGATCCTCTCCATTGTCTCGTCTTCTTGTTTATACTTAGGGATATCTTACCCTAAGTATAGGGGGAGACACACTGAGTACGATATGTTCATTCCCACCCTTGACCCTCCCTGCTTTATGTACAGTCTGCTATACTTAAGATTATTTGATCCTAAGTATAGGGGGGACAGTCAACTTCTCATTCATTTGTATCTTCATTCGTTTATTCTTTAGACTTTTCTATACAAGATTATTTGATCCTAAGTATAGGGGGGACAATCAACTTCTCATTCATTTGTATCTTCATTCGTTTATTCTTTAGACTTTTCTATACTCAGTATGAGTTATGTCTTCTCTTTTCTCTCTGATCTATGAGGACATAGCTCAAGCTAAGTATAGGGGGGTCGTATATACTACGTATATACTTTAGCCATAACTCGTACTTTCGTATTTTTATTAATAAATATGGCTAAAAACACTACTTAAATTCATTAAAATCACTTAATAAAAAGAAGTTATTATTCCTCAAATTCTTTTTGTATTTACTGATTAATAAATTAGGTGAAAATGTTTTTTGCAATATGTTTGAAAAATAGTTTGAAAATCTTTTTGTAAAATATTTTGAAAACTATTTGGAAAACAATTGTTCAATATTTTCAAACTTTGTGAAAGCATTTTGTTTCAAAAAAAAATTTTCTTTGTGTGAAAGAAAATGTTTGAAAAATAATTTGTAAATGTTTTGAAAAATGGTTGCAAATTTTTTTGAAAAATTTATCTATACTGTTTGAAAAACCTTTGCAAAATGATTTTTAAATGAGTGTATAGTTTCATAGAATATTTTCAAAATTTTTTTGGACAATAGTTTTCAAAATTGTTTGTAAAACCTTTTTCAAATAAGTTTGAGGAATATATACATCGCACAAAAGTTCATTATATATATCTATAAAATTGAGCACTTACCTTTGTAAATTCTTAAAATCTACTTCTTGTATATAAGTGCATCCCTTTGTAAATTTGTGTACCTAGTTTTTATCAAAAATCTTTTATTTTCAAAAAACACAAAAACATTTGCAAAATAAAAATACCAAAAACATTTGAAAAACCTTTTTGAAAATACAAAAAATTGCATATGCACCATCCTTTTCAAAAATCCATAAAAAGTTCAAAATCATTGAAAATTGCATTACAAAAATATTTTGGGATATTTACACCCATGACCCTGAGTAATCTCGTAATTACCCCAGAAACCCTATATAAATCATAATTACACCCAAACCCTCGAATAAGTGTTCCGTTCTACACTCGTAACCTTCCCTTAGTTTAATCCATTAACTCAACTGACATTTGAGTTAATCTAACCCATCTCGGATCCAACGGTCGAAATTAAATAAAAACACAAAAAGAAAAAAAAACCCAGTCACCCCTTCTCTTCCTCCTCCAGCGCACCCCCTCTCCACCCATCCCACCCGCCTCCTTGTCCGTCAACCACCTCCCCTCTCTTCCTCCACACTCCTTCCTTTTCCTCCACCGTCGCAACCCCCCTCTCTTCCTCCTCCAGCCCCCTCCCACTTCCTCTGCCCACAACCTGCCGCAACACCCATCTCTTCCTCCTCCAGCCCCCCTCCCACTTCCTCAGCCGATAAACCACCAACCACCTCCCCTCTCTTTCTCCTCCATCCCCTCCACTTTTCTGTGGACGATATTCAACTCTTATCCTCTTCTTGTGCTCGGAACTCAGACCTCCATCAACCACTTTGCTCGATCGCTCTTCCACTCTCTGTCCACAATGGTTATCGCAGCTACGGCAGCAGTCTCGGTGGCGGGATGGTTCGCGTCTCCCCTCTTCTCCAAGTTGCTGGACCATCGTATCCTCAATTGGAAGGAAAAGCAAGAGTTGAAGAAGGGCCTCGGGGAGGAGATTGAGCGCTTGCGCGAAGTCCTTCCACTAATCCAGAGCATCACTGAGGATGCAGAGGAGAAGTAATTCAATGACAAGGGCGTGCACGATTGGATGAGAAGGCTCAAGGACGTGTTGTACGATGCTGAGGACGTCCTCGACATGTACGAGGTGGATCTACTGCTAAAGAAGCAGAGAGAGACGGAGCTTCTGTCCAAGAAGAAGGTAATCTTTCCCCAATCCAGCTTACTTTACCGCAAAAAATCCAAAGATGGTGCCCCGTCCAGCAGCAACCATTCTGTAGCAGAAGAGATAAAGCGTATCAGGAAGAGCTTGGATAGAATTCGCACAGACGGAAAGGATTTCGGCCTTACATAGATGGTCCGATCCACTCGACAGGATGACCCCGGGCTATTTCAAAAAAGAAAGACTACATCTTACCGAGGAGATGATGAGAGAACATTTGTCGGGAGAGACGATGTTAAGAAGGAGATAATAGAGCAGCTGGTGCCAGACAGAGAGAGCCAGGTCCATCCCGATGACGGCGAGAAGAGATTGTCGGTCCTTCCAGTCGTGGGCATGGGATGATTGGGAAAAACCACTCTTGCTCAGCTTGTATTTAATGATGATAAGGTGGTAGCATATTATAAATCGAGGGCGTGGGCATGCGTGGGTGAGTCAACCCGTGATCTGGATCTGGAAAAAACCACGGCGAGCATCACAGAATCGATGAGATTGCAGCAAGAGATGCTCTATCAAACCGTGGGCATGAGTCAAACCATGGGCATGAGTGTATTTATAAGATTTCTCGTCTCTCAAAAGCCTCAGATGGTTTAGTATCAAGAGATTCTCTATCACGTCTCTTCCGGTTCTCAGCTCACTTGTGTATTTGACAATTGGTCCGGGACTGCAGGCGCGGCCGGGGGGGCGAGGGGTCGTGCGGGTTGTTGGAGGTTGCGGGAAGGGGGATGGATGCAGGGCGAGGGGGCGTGCGGACGGGGCCTTTGCTGCAGATGGGGTGGGGGGGATGCAGGATGATGCACGGGGGAGCTAGAGGGCAGCGCGACGGGATGCAGGGGACCGGGGGGTTGCTGGATGGAGGGGGGATGCAGGGTGGCATGTGGGGGAGCTGGGCGCGGCGGGGGATGCAAGGTGGCGACGGGGGGCGCTTCAATGGGATGAAGGGGACCGGGGATGCAGGGCGGCGCGCAGGGGCTTTGCTGGTGGGCATGGAGCGGAACTGGGGGGGGGGTGTCGGGGCCTTTGCTGGAGATGCAGGTGGCACGGATGGGGGAGGGGGGTGCTGGAGGGTGGCGCGCGACGGGGGCAGCGGTGGGGAGGTTTGCTGGAGGGTGGCACGCGACGGGGTTTGAGGGGGGCATTCCTTGAGAATGTGATTTTGTTCTTGGGTTAAAATTGTCTGAAAAATATGGAATCTGTTAAAATTAACGGCATAAATGGATGGAAGTTGACACAGGGTTAGGTAATGTAAGGGTTAAACATTATTCAGGGTTGTAGGTGTAATTCGTGTTTGCGCAGGGTTCCTGGGGTAATTACGAGATTACTCAGGGTCATGGGTGTAAATATCCCAAATATTTTCTGCATTTTGCATAGCATTTGCATAGCATGAGCATTTTTCGGATTGAGTTTGATAGTTGAACAAGTCTAAGTAAAATCCGAAGATTGGAGCTTGGTTGGAACTTAAACCTACCTAAATAACAAGAACCTTATAAGAGCTGAAATTGAGGTACATCAAGTCTAGTCAACTTAATTGTTTGAGGATCATAAGACTTGGTTCAATGGATTCTTGACTGCCTAAGCAGAGTATTTCGGTGCACACATACGACTCTTGTTGATAATGACCTAACTTGGGCACATGCACCTTTCATTTGGCTCAACTTAGTTGGAGTGGTGAAGGGGTTGGATTTACCGGTATGAGACACACACACGTGGAAACATTTGTTCTCCTCTAGGGAGGGAAGTGCACCCCGACCTATCCAGTGATGAGGAATTCTAAGGACAGGAGAGTGTGGGTTGCGATAAAGCTTCAAAATAGGGATAGTCTACTGGCTCAAGAGGAAAAACTCCTTATGTATATGCTGTAAATAGTATTTCAAAAAAAAACTCCAAAAAAGTGGGTAGGCCTGTATTAAAATAAAATGCATGTCGGAGTGTATATATGTTGTATAGTCAATAAACAAGCTTAACCTTCAAAGTCAAATCATTTGAGCCTATAATTCGATGGCTCGACTACACCGGTCTTGCATCCTAGGATAGGTAGCTACACTGGCTACCATCCATTCTTCTCTTCACCCCCTCCTTTTGAGATGGTTGTCACTTGAACTTAGAAGGGAATACCCCACTCCTCGAGGAAGGAGTTATTGAATTGGGGGATCATTGGGTTATCATACTGGAGAAGTCAGTCTCTTTGTCATTTCAGTTGGGGAGAGCCACCATCAATTACACTGTACGAGTCTGATTCATAGTCATAAGGGTTTACGTATGAGTTGAAGTATTCTGACCTGGCTATTGAGGAGACTTGAGCAGAGTTTTGCGATTCTCGACGGATGTTGGATTTCAAATCTGGTTCTCATCAAGGTTCCGCCCGCACTATAATTTCAAAGGTCCGACTTAAGCTCCAAACTTTGATTTTGTGAAGACAAGTTTGATCATTAAATTTTATCCATCTTTCTTCTTTTTCATTTCTTTATTTTACTTTTTCTGCACTTACTGCGTAAGTGTTTGGTAGGGACTAGCAAAGGAAAGTATAGGGGGATGATGAATCTCCATTTCATCATCTTTATTCTATCATTTTGGCCTTAAAAACCCTAGTAAATGCGTGTAAATAGCCTTAATTCTTGCATTTTAACATTCATGCATTTGTGTACAGAAAGTGTATATAATACGGTTTTAGAGCCAAAATTATAGAATAAAGAAAAGAAAAGAAATATAATAAAATATCGTAGATATTTTATGACCCCAAACCCCGAGACCTAGGCATCTCGATGACTAGGTTGACAAGGAATAAAGTAGGGGGCGATATGGGCCAAAATCCAATAAAAATTCCTTTTATTTAATTCATTTTCGTTCATTTTTGGGACCTATTTTTAGTTCCACTTTTTGTACTTCAAATAAAGAAACATTTTACATGAAAATTATAGATAATTAAATATAGAAAAATACAAAATTGATTTCACACAAAAATAATGTATAAATAAAAAAGTTATGATCTGAATAAAAATCCAAAACCCCAACTTCCCAGACCCGTATCTCTCAAATAAAAACTCAAATATATCATCACCTTTAATTGTATATAACTTTTAATAAGCAATTTAATGAAGGTGGTTTCATATTTTTTGGAGTTACGATTTGAAAGTTAGGTTTTGGACCCCTATTGTATACTTTACCAGATTAAAATATTTATTTTATTTATTATTCAATATTTTTATAATTTTTTATTTTTATAATTTTCTAAAAAATATTTATAATATATGTGTATATTAAAATAGGAATAAAAACATACAGAAAATGCAAAAATAAAATACTTAAATAAATCATATAGATTAAATACCTATAACTAGACTTATAAAATTAATATAACTATTTATTTAATTATATATAATACATCATAAAAATAAAAAAAATATAATTAAGTTTATAAAAATAAGTTATAAATATGTAAAATAATAAACAAAATTATTAAAATTAAAAATACAAAATTAAAATAAAACATTAAAATATAGATAAATATACCTATATAACCCTCAAAAGGTAACTTGTAATTTTAAATCTCTAAAAAAATAAAAATCATAATAAAATACTTTAGAAAATAATAAAAAAATTATTTCAAAACCTAAACTTAATAAAATCATTTATTATTTTTAATTTAATTTACACTCTTTTATTTATTTATTGTCTTTTTGAGGATGACGTGGCCCAATCAGGCTACGCCATCCGTTGACCGGGGGTCAACTCCATGACTCCAGGTCTGTGACCTCTAGACTTTCGCTCGCCCTCTTCTTCTTGATTGATTCCATGCCGACTTTTTTACCCATCGGCATGGCATCCTTCTGAACTTTTTCTCCTTGTAGATTGACCATACACGCCCATGGTATATCTTGGGGATTGCACCGTCGGTTCGCTAGATTTGCCTCGTCCTTTGAGCTCCGTCCACTATCCTGTACAAAAACCACCTCCGTACTTCATTTGAGTTTTGAACCCCTTTTGAGCCCTAATTTTGCCCCTCTTTGCATGCTCCGATGGGAGGAGGGTGACAACTTCCTTCTCCATCCCCGAAGGGGTGAGTTCAGCCAGTTCTCGGATGGCTTCCACCTATCGTCGGAGCTCTGCTCCCGGCGGTTTTATCTCCTCATACTAGGTCGAGTCGAGGTCATTTTTTGCTGCTTTTCTTTGATTTTTATTAAGATATAGCTGTCAACTTTAATTTTTGCATTTTATTTGTGCAAGTTCACGCTTCAATCAACTCGCCACCCCCCCTCGCTGGAGCTCGCTCCAGCGAGCTCCATTCTTTCACCTACGCCATTCTCCACCCATATCACTGGCCAGAGGGTCGCGACAGTTTGTCTGCGACCCTCTTAACCTCTTTTTCGTAGGAACGCCAGACGTCACGTGCTGTTGGGGCAAATTTTGGGATCATCGGATGCACCTGGAGTGCTGCAACTTCCATCTCACCGTAGAAGAGCTCTTGTGTCGCTCGCTCCATTTTGTTGCCACCAGCCATCAGAGGGGGCCGCCGGCCAGCTCGGGGACCTCATAGCAGCTGCAGATCACGTCGGAGGATGGAGTTCGCGTCGATTCAATCTCATCGGGCTCCTATTGTTTGGTTGTTCTTGTAGGTCGACGTAGAGCTGTCGGATCCCCGCCATTTCTTCAGAGCCATCCAGTCGCCATTGGATTTCATCTACCTTCAGCCATCAGATCTCCATCAACGTTCTAATCTCCACCATTGGCTGGCAAATTGTTATCGGTCGTCGGATCATCGACACGTGGCAAGTGGACGCAGATCTGCCGTCGGATCTGCTAGGCACGTGGGTATGTTGCAGTTTACCCCCACTAATTTTGTGTATTTACTAATTAGCCCTTAAACATTCATTTTTAGTTATTTTTATTTTGCAAAATTTATAGAAGAACATCTAAACTTTTCATATTTGCAATAGGGTCCCCGGCTACGTCATCTCATGTGCCTGACGCTCGTGAGGCGTGGGCATTTTGCACGGGGACCTCGCTAGTTGTGTTATTCCATATTAGTCCTGAACTTTTTATTACAGTTATAATAGTTTTGGATAAATTGCGGATTGTCCCCTAGGTTCTTGATATTTGCGATTTAGTCCTTGCTAGACTCACGTGCCAGTCACGTGAGCTTTGGCAATTTTGCTGGAAAGTCCCTGGGTTTTCGATTATTTCGTATTGGTCCGTTAACCTTTTCTAGTGTTATAATAATTTAATGAAAATTGCAACTTGGCCATTGCATATTTAGATATTTACAAAAATACCGCTGCTAGGAATGAATTTTCTCTTTATTTCTAGTATTTATTTCATGCATCTATAAAATTCAAAAAAATCCCCAAAAATAGGCGTAAGTTCTTGTTGCAACACTCTTTCATGCTAATTTTTTATTTTACATTTTAGACCTTTTTATTATTTATAAAAAAATAAAAATATGTATTTCATCCCAATTTGAACTAGAAAATACATAAAAATTAGAAAACTTTTTTGAAAAATTCCCAAAAAATATATTTTGTGTCTTTTTGAGTTTCTAACCTTTCGACCAAAAATCACATAAAAATATAAAAAAAATCTTATAAAAATTGAAAAAACCTTTAGACCTTTATAAAAATATAAAAATCATTAAAATCACAAAAATATAGTTTCTTTTTCCCAATTTTACTTTTATTATTATTTTTATTATAAATTTTATTTGGAGAATTTTTCACCCTGTTTGATATTTTTCATCTCCATTTAATTCTGAATATTTATTTGAGTCCCTATTTTGAGTATTTTTTACTCTAAAAATACCAAAAAAGTATTAAAAATACAAAAAAACCATAAAAAACATCAGAAAAAAAGTAAAAAAGATTTTATTTCCTGTATTTTTCCTATTTTTACCTATTTATATATATACACATTATCTCTCTCTTACTTATATTGTGTATATATATATATCTTATTTTATATATTCTTAAAGAAAAAGAAAATATAGAAAATATAAATTATAAAAAAAGAAAATACAAAATCAAAAAATTAAAAATCAAAATAAAAAAATAGAAAAATAAAAAACAAATAAAAAAATATAAAATTAAAAAACCATAAAAATTAGCACGTATAGACAAATACTTCATATTCATTTTTTAGCATTAATTTACCGCGATCTACCTTCTTGTTCTCTGTGTTCGACATTCTACATACTTGCACCTATACACATCCTTGTTGTAGAGTCATAATAAATTTTAACTCCGCATCGGTTTTCATCGTTTGATCATTGTTGTGGGTTAATTGTTGTGGGTTGTTGTTGTCTGAAGTTGGGTTCTGTTGTGGGTTAATTGTTAATTAACATGACCTGTGCAAAATCCTGTTCAACACATGGTACATACATAAATATCAAATGATAGCATATGAACTTATTCACATACTAGCTAGGGTTTTGTTGACACTCAGGTTTCTTGAAGCCTTCATTAACTTTACCCCATCCTCGAGCATCATTAGATCGGGTCTAGACTCAAATCACTAGTCCTAGTTCCTCAAGTGATAACTCAACTTATCTCATCAATCATGCAGTTGTGTACATGTTGTGCTGATCATATTCTTTAGAAGGTAGAGATGAAGAGTGCAATATAGCTCTCAAATCTTTCAACTAGGGAAGCATGGATTATTAAGTTCAAAACCCTAATGACTAAGGCTGGCTAACTCAGACTCACAAGACCACAGAAATCAAGTGTCCTCAAACTCCTTAATCGTTGAGTGAATGTGAATGTGTCAGGAATACACCAAACTCCTTGGTTAGTGAATTTTTGTGATTTTTATCTTTTGCAAAATTTTTTATGGATTTTAATTTTTCAATTTTTTTAATTCTTTTGAGAGACAATGACTGGACCAGGCTCATATGAATAGTTGCGTCCACTCTCAGCCAGTATGGGTGTAAGTACGGACCATTAGACAGACCCGTGTTACTTGAGGACGGAGCCATATTTAGTATACTCTAAATCACCCACTGTGCTAAGGGAGATCAAAGTTCCCTCACTGAGAGTAGCTACTCCTTTTATGCCTAGTAGTCAGAGCCTTTACCAAAGCAAAACTTTTTAATTTATTAGACTTTTATGGATCTTTATAAAAAAGGTTAATTTTACAAAAATTTAATTTTTACAAGAAGTTAATTTTTACTAACTAATCCCTCAATTTTTAAAACAATTTTACAAGAATTTTTATGAAACTCGGTCCACAAGTTTACATAAACAAGCCTAAAAAGTTTTTTCAAAGATTATAAAAATATACGAGCTATGGCTAAAATATATCAAAATTTGATGTACAAATAAAGATGAGTCGTGTCCCCAGCAACGATGCCATTTTATGAACGTCAAATTTCGCCTCTTTAATAATTGATAATTGTCGTAGTATAGGAGGCAAATTCGGTTCGTCAAAAACATCAATCTTTGAATGTTGTGGAGTGTTTTTAACTCGGCAAGTCTACCAAAGTCAAATATAGGGATACGAGCCTCTTTAATCTATTTATCGAATTTTGGTTAATTAGATGTATGTGTGAATAAATTCTCATGTTTCGGTCTTCACGCATATGTAAAATGAAATGCAGATTAAACTGATGCATGCATTTTTTTGATTTTATGATGTAATTATATGAGTATGCATGAACACAAGATATGATTATATGCAAAGGATATGCATGCCAAATATTAATCACAAGAATGCTCTACAAGATATGAGCATAGATTATGATTCAAAATCATAGTCAAATTGAGCCGTCAAAATTAAGAGCACGGATCTATCGATGGCTGAGACTTATAAAGCGAAGGACACTATATAACATTAAAAATGCATCACATTTAAATTAGTTTCAGATGAGAAAATAAACTATGCCATTAGATAGATGATAATAAGGAACAAAATGTCACTGAAATCATGTAATTTGGACCTACGATGCTCAAGTTTGAAAAGAAATAATACAGGGGCATAAATGTAATAAAATGTGGGAAATAAATGATAAATAATCACAAATAGATCCTTAGAGGGACCCATTTGCAATTTTGCAAAACCTATCGGGGCCCTTTGTAATTTCACCATCTACACACATGGGCATATGAAACTTGTGATAGCATCCCTAAAATATACCCAGGCGGGCACGCGAGGCACACGCTTGGGCACCAAAATGCAATTTCAAAACTTCCCAGGGTCCTTGTAATTTACCCAACACCTCATGTACATGCCACGCGAGGAGACATGCTCGGGAGTCGTCGCAGGCTCGGGCACATGTGGCGGGCGTCGGTGGCTCGGTGGTTCTGAGCCTTTTGGTTTGGCGTGAGGCTCAAGAGTGCTACGTGTCATCATCTGGACCATCCTGGTGTAAGGATCAGACGGTAGCTGTACTTCGTGGTCCGCCACATGTCGCCGGAGGAGGCTATGCTCCATCGACCTTCATGTAGCTCCACTGTGCTCTGAGGGCTCCGTCGAGGTTTGTAGGACGTTGCTGAGGTGCGGGTGAAGGACCTGAGAGCACGACGAAGGCGCGATGATTGATGGAATCTGCTGGCGACGAAGCCTCGCTGGAAGTGGAGCTACAGAAGGTGTCTCAGGCGATTCTCCGACCAATGAAGGGTCTTTGACCTACAAGCGTTAGGTGCGGATAGTCGTAGCAAGTGGGCATGTCCAGACGAGCTGAGTGAGATGGGAGCTGGACGAAGGTGAAAAAGGTGGCGGCTCTGGAAAGTCCTCTGTCGTGACAACGGAGGAGTTGGGTCGTAGCGCGAAGGGGTTCTGGATTGAAGAGATGGTGTCATGAAGGTCGTTGGTGATGAGCAAAGCTCGTGAGGTGGTCAGGTGAGGGTGGTAGTGATGATAGGTGTTGGAGATAATTCGAGAAATCGAAAAAAAATCAAGGGAGTGGGAGGAACCTGATGGGAGAGAAAGGACAGAGGAGGTGGATTGTGAGTCATCGCTCAGACCTGGTCAGCCGATCTGAGGAGCTTAGCAGGCCAGAGGTACCGCGACATGGCAGTTAGTGCTATGGGTCGACACCATGGAGGTTCAACCATCTTCGTCGTCCAATTCCACCTCCTGCTGTCATAAGGAGGGAAGAGGGGCTAGGTAGAGCTCGGTCTAACGGTGGATAGGTTGAATAGTGGTGGAGCGAGGGTTTTTGTAGGAGGAGGGAGTCGGTTACTGGAGAGGGAGCGGGAGGTTTTGCAACGGCTGGATTGAATGCTAGGAGCGATGGAGAGGGTGTTTATGAGGCGCACGAAGAAGGTGGATCTGGGGGTGATGTGATTGTGGCATTATGAGAGGGAGAAGCTGATCGAAGGAGGGAGCAATAAATGGAAGGGGGCGCAGGGTTGCGAGTCATAATGCTTGGGGAGAGGATGGCATCTGAGGTAGGAGATTAGGTTCTGACCATTGGATCTTGCTATCGAACGGTGCATATGGAGGCGTGTGCGAACGTATCAGATGTAGTTTAAGATCCCATCCAACTGTGGGGGGTGAGTGGATGACGTGGCGCGAAGGTGGTTGTAGGATCTTCGGGAGATCGGGTGGCTGAGTTTGAGGCGGAAAGGGGTGGTTCTGATCTCATCACGTGGTGAGATCCAACAGCTGTAGGTACAGCAGAGACGGAAGGTTCAGATGGAGGATCGTCTTGATCAAAGGTGCAGAGAGAGGGGCTGAAGTGGCGCAAGGAGAGGCAATTGGATGGCGAGGCGATCGAGCGGTGAGGATCCAGGCGCGAGGGAGCGGCTAGGATATGATCAGGATCAGATCTAATGGTTAGAGATGGATCGCAGATAGTCTGGTGAGATGGAAGGCGTCTAGGGAGATCCAGCGGCCAAGGGACGGGATGGGTGGCAGACGAAGAAGCGGGCCACGTGGGCGGCCCAAATAGTGCCACGTGGCCCAATAAAAAAATCAGAAAATACGAAAATAAAGAAAAATAAAAAAGAAATAGTTAGACGCAAAATTAGGGAAAAGTCGAA
Source organism: Ottelia alismoides (assembly GCA_037367405.1). Classification (NCBI taxonomy): domain Eukaryota; kingdom Viridiplantae; phylum Streptophyta; class Magnoliopsida; order Alismatales; family Hydrocharitaceae; genus Ottelia; species Ottelia alismoides. The sequence goes on along the minus strand of JAZKJV010010860.1, from coordinate 104,795 downwards.
ACATGAAAGTTGTAGATCTCAATGATATCTACAAGTTTCATGTTGGACAAAAAGTCAAAAGAGGTCATTTGTAAAAAAAGTGTATTTTGGGATATTTTTAAAGGGATAAAAATACCGATATTTGGTTTTGATATTTTTTGTGTGTTTTTATTTCTTTTAAAGGTTAGGGAAATTATAGATAATAACTAACCTAATTTTTATGGGTTATTAATGAGAATTAAAACAAAGAAAATAATAGTAATTAAATACAATAATTATAGGTTAATTATACACAATATAATACAAGACAATAACAAGGAATTATTAGTGATTTTTATTGGATTATTTAAGCCAGGGGATTAAGAATTGATTTTTAACATGATGAATATGAGATTCATTGTACCCCTACACTTAAACTATGCTCGTCCTCGAGCATCTAAGGAGTGAAGGAGTCGGATTAATTCCTGACAGCGCATGTGAAAATTTTAAGGCTCAATTATATTGAAGACCCTTAATTTAAGTGATTTAAAATTCTGGGCTCAACCATGCTTTAGTCAAAAGGAATCCAACTTCTCTAATTATCAGACGCTCTTTTTGTACATAAAATATAAGGATATGAAATTTAGTGTACTGCATTCATGAGAGTCGAGTCGAGGAATCGCCCAAAGTTCTAGTCCAGGAGACTCTCCTCTAGACCTAATCCTCAACACTAGGGAATAAGTGATGAATCTACATTTCATCATCTTTATTCTATCATTTTGACCTTAAAAACCCTCGTAAATGCGTGTAAATACTGTTAATTTGTGCATTTTATCATCCATGCATTTGTGTGTAAATACTGTACAGTTTAATGCTAAAATAATAGAATAAAGAAAAGAAAAGAATAAGAATAAAATATTGTAAATATTTTATGATCCGAAACCTCGAGACCTAGGCATCTCGATGAATAGGTCGATAAGGAATAAAGTAGGGGGAGATTGGGGCCAATATACAATAAAAATACCTTTTATTTCATTCATTCCTTATTCATTTTGGGACCTATTTTTAGTTCCACTTTTTATTCCTCAAATAAAGATACTTCGTACATGAAAGTTGTAAATAATTAAATACAGAAAAATGCAAAATTGATTTCACACAAAAATAATGTACAGATAAAAAGTTATTATCTGAATAAGATTCCAAAATCCCAACATCCCAGACCTGTATCTTACAAATAAAAACTCGAAACGCATCAAAATCACCTTTAATTGTATATAATTTTCAATAAGCTATTTAATGAAGGTGGTTTCATATTTTGTGGAGCTACGGTTTGAAAGTTGTGTTTTGGACCCCTATTGTATACTTGTACATATTAAAATATTCATTTTATTTATTTTTCTTCATTTTTATAATTCTATATTTTATAATTTTGTGAATATTATTTATAATATATATGTACATTAAAATAAGATAAAACACTAAATATAACACACAAAAAAACCCATGTATAAAATGCATAGGTATAAGACCAACAAATACACCTATAAAGAATATACTTCTATTTTATTAAGTGTATAAAATACATTATAAAAATAAAATAAAAATATATTTAAGTGTATAAAAATAAGTTATAAATTTATAAAATAATAAACAGAATTAATAAAATAAAATACACAAAATAAAAATAAAATAATAAAATATATAGTTGTATATACCCATATAAGCCTAAAAAGTTAACTTGTATTTTTATACCTCGAAAAAAATAAATAAAAATCATCATAAAATTATATATAAAATAATAAATATTTTTTATTTAATAACCAAAAATTAATAAATTCAGTAACTATTTTTAAATGATTTTACAAACCTTTTTTCCAAGGTTTTTTTGGTGGGTCCACGTGGACCAACCAGATTTGTCCCTTGGTTGACCTTGGTCAACTCTCTGACCGAGGTCTAGCCCTGTGTCAGATATGGTTTTGTCCCCTTCTTCACGATTTTTTCCAGGAGAGATCTTTCACCATCTCGTCTTGGTGTCTTCACGACTTTTCATCACCTCTCATCGAGGATACACGCCCAAGGTTCATATTGGGACGTGGATCATCGATACGACCGCTGCACCTCGTTTTTTGAGACGCGACCATCACCCATTCAAAATGACCTCCGAGCTTTCCTTCCAAACTTGAACCCTTTTGATCGTAGTTTTGGCTCCCTTGGGCATGCTCCGGATTGACCTTGGTGACAAGGAGGTCTCCAGCAGCCCAGGCGCGGCCGGGCGAAGGCTGAGGGTGTGTTCCAACCCCATCTCCGGCCAACGTATTTACACTTTTTCCGTGCTCCTTAGTTAAGTGTAGTTTTCATCTTTAATTTCCGCGTTTTATTTGCTTGATTGGTGTGTTTGTCACCACCAGCTACCCCCTCGCCGGAGCTTGCTCCGGCAAGACCCTATTCGCTCTAAACCCCATCCATTCCACACTTTCTTGCCATGGGAACCCTCTACTGTCCTCGTGTGTTTTATTCGCAGGTCCCAGGTGCCGAAGGACCCCATATGGGGTCGTTTTAGCTTCTTGGAGCCGCTCCAGGTCGTTCAAGCCGTGGTGGCGCTCCTGCTGCTTCCCACCCATTTTGAAGCCCCCAACCTCTGGAGGAGCCTCCCAGGAAGCTCCCAGGCTATTTTGAAGCATCAAGGTCCGCTGGAGAGGCTCGATCTGGCCGGGGGAACTTCACAGCGACGCAGTTCTTCCCGATTCTTCCTCGCGTCTCCTCCGTCGTTGGATGAAGGCATGTTCTTAGAGGCGCATAGCTGCCGTCGGATAGCCCCCAGCCTCTACCATCGATCTTCAGTCGGGATATGATCGTGGCCCTTCGTTTCGAACCGGCATCGTGGCATAGGAGCGCGCCATGTGGCATAAGTGAAATATCCTCAACCGTCCAATCTCCACACTGGGTATTTTTCTTATTACACCCGGCCCTTTTTGTATTTATTAGATAATCTATAAACTTTCATCTGCCATTTTTTTATTTTGGCTAATTTGCATATAGCCCCCTAGCTTTGTAATATTACGGTTTAGTCCCTGCTAGGTCACGTGCTCTGCGCACGTGACTTGGCAAATTTGCAGGGATATCCTTCTGCTTTTGGCTATTTGTATATGGTCCAAAAATTTTGGTAATTAGTTATAATTTTTGCGTAAATTACATTTTGACCCCTGTACTTTTTGCTATTTACAAAAACGCCCCTGCTAGAATACATTTTCTTTTTGTTTCCTTTATTTATTTCATGCATCTCTAAAGTCCTAAAAAATCCACAAAAATTACTTAAGTTCCTGTTGCATTGTGCTTCCAAGCCATATTTTTATTTTACACTTTTATTGCATTTTCATATTTATAAAAAAAATTAAAAACAAGCATTTTCATCCATGTTTGCATTATAAAATCCATAAAAATTATAAAAAGTTTTTGAAAAATTCCAAAAAAAATTATATTTTGTGTATTTTAATGTCTTTTATATTCAGACCAAACATCATTAAAAAATACAAAAGAAAACACATAAAAATATAAAAACTCTAAAAAACATCATAAAAATATTAATAATTCATAAAAAATTCCTAAAAATATAAACTATGTTTCCAAAATTTCTTTAATTTATTTTCTTTAATTTAAAATTACTTTGGAGAATTGTTGTTACTAACTTCTATTTTATTTCTCCATTTTAGTTTCAACCTTTTATTTTATCCACTGTTTTCAGTATTTTTGACTTTAAAAATACCAAAAAATTAAGAACAATATATAAAAATCACAAAAACATTAGAAAAATATAAATAGCCTAAAAATATTTTATTTCTTGAATTTTTCTTATTTTTACATATTTTTATAAATACTTATTCCTCTCCTCTCTTATATTGTATATATCGTCTATTTAAAGAAAAAGAAAATAAAAAATGTTTAAAATATAAAAAGAAAATAGAAAATCAAAAAATTAAAAATCAAAATAAAAAAAATAAAAAAATATAAAAATAAGAATAAATTGAAAAAAATTAAATTAAAAACCCATAAAAATAGCATAAATAGATAAATCATCACAGTCATACATTTTTTAGCATTATTACCCCGTTCTACCTGCATGCTCCCTGTGTTCGACACTCTACACGTACTTGCACCTATACACATCTTGTTGTAGAGTTATAATAAATTTTAACTCCGCACCACTTTTCATTGTTTGATTTCTGTTATGGGTTAATTGTTGTTCGAAGATCTGATTTCTTGCGGGTCGCCTCAATGACATTGTGATCCCGCCTTGTGTGGATTACTCTAGACCTGTGAAAAATCATCTTCAACAAATGGCGCCATTACCGGGGAGCAACAACACGTAGTTCGGGTTTTTGCTTGATTGTGATCGTTTATCTATTTTTGCGGCTTTATTTATTTGCTTTTCATTTGATATAATTGCTTCACTTGTCTAATCATCCTCTTTGTTGACTTTGTGCGAGGAACTGCGGATTGAGGGAGACGCTCTACCTTAGGCGTTTACGCACCCACGTGAAGGCGATATGAGATTTCTGACCTAGTATCAAAGGAGGCAGGGAGGACTTAAGAAGACAGTCACATTTTGAGCATCTTTTGTGTAGTTATTTATTTTTGTAATTTGAAGTGAGAGAGAGACTTTAATTTGTAATAATACAAGTACACCGAACTCTAGACTCTCAGGCCCAATTTCCAAGTGCTTGTACACTTGGGGGCTCACTGCGGTTTTGTCGATTTTTCTTCGCATTTATTTTCATTTGTTTCTCGGTTTTGTTTTATTTCTTTTTGTGTGATTAATCCCTTAGCTTTAGGAGTTGCTTGACGTAGTATTAGGTCCAAACACACTATTCACCGTTGCATGTACCTATAGTCTACGTTTGGATTTAGTCAAATTTTGAAACTGTGCTTCACGCGAATAGAAGCTTCTCATCCTAGGGTGATATCATCGGTTGCATTTGCATATAGTTTAGGTTTCAATTCTACTGAGCATCCTTGCATGTAGAGCGCTGGAGGCAAGGTGAGCATTTACGCTTTAGCATACATCATCGTTTTGCCGCTTGCATTGCTTTTCCGCCTCTCCCTCTGATTTTGATCACCTAGGAGTTAAGTAAAATTGATTCCTCGTTAGGCGCGTCCATTTCTCACTAAAAATCTAAAAAAAGTGATAACAAATAAAATTGGGACTGCTAACATTACTCGACCCTAAAATCGACTAAAAAGAAAAAATTGTCTTGGGGCGAGTAATCCCCTCATTGTCTTCGCTTTTACTTGCTCGCGCACACACTAAGGCTAGTGCCCAAATCCTATTCAAGCCCACTAAGTGTTTGTGCAATTCTTTGACTTCTCACCTAACTCTAAAATAGACAAGATAAAAAGACCGCTTTTGCGGTCTCTACCGAGTTGAGTAGGTGAATTGAGGGTTTGCTTTATTTTCATTTTTGTTTGTAATTGTTTTGTGTGCACTCTAGATCGCTTCTGTGCACTTGCGCCTTCTTCTCACTTTGACTTGACCCTCGTGTTCTCCGGACTATCCTTTCCTTTTGTTTTTGAGATGGACCCCTTGATCGTTTTCTATCCGGACTTTGTGGATCCCTCGTTCACTCCAGCCGGTCCACCTCACTTTTATCAGGAGGACTCTCCTCCTATTTTTTCTGATTTTTGTACATATCCGCCTCAACCACAGTATCAGAACTCAGATTTCTACCCACACCTACCACCACCTCCGTATTTTCCACCTTCACATCCAACCGAGACTTACCTGTCGGAGTCACCTCTCATGGTGTCCACCCTTGAGACCTTGACCCAGATCATAGAGCAAATGAATTTAAGGATTAAAAACCTCACCTGCATGAATAAGATACACATTGTTGCTTCACGATCTGATGATTTGGAATCATTCAAGGATTTCCATGAGAGCTTGCAAATCGCCCGAAATTCAAAAAAATGAGAAAAATTTAAAAATCCAAAAAGAGTTCGGGAGACACGTGATCGATTCATAGTGTGAGGAGAGGGAACCTTTGCTAGATCATTTGACCACACAACCTTTCACACCTTGTCCCACCTTTGACCCTAAGGATGCCGCTATACAGACTGCTCTTGGCATTCCTCGTGTAGATGATGATTCCGACTTCCTCCCTTGTATGGAGGAGGTCCAAAAATTCAAAGAAATGTTGACTGAAACCAAAGTGGTTGCCACCATTCATGAGATAATCCGTGCCCCACTGAAACCAAAGTGGTTGCCACCATTCATGAGATAATCCGTGCCCCACTTCAGCAGGCCATGACCAATTTATCTGCTCCTCTTCCCAAGAAGAGAAAGCGGAGGAGCAAATCTGAGCATCATATCTTGACCATGGCCACTGCCTACGCCATCACACACCGTCCTATTCCTAGGAAGAGGGACACTACCACACCTTTCATTAGTTGCACCATCTCTGACTTCACATGTGATCACAGTCTCCTAGACGGCGGTGCTTCGATTAGCATATTACCCTTCTCGCTGGTACAGTCTATTCACTTAGGGCCTCTCAAGAAGACCAGGATGATCGTCGATTTGCTGATGGATCAATCAAGAGGCCGAAGGGTATCCTTGAAAACACCGTCATCTCGATTCAGGGCACAAGCTACCATGTTGACTTTGTCATTTTGCCCATGGAGACCTCCACAAGGGAGCACTCTCTAATCATCCTGGGACGACCATTCCTTGCTTCTGCGGGGGTCATTATTGATTATGGATCAGGAGAGATTCGCTTACGTCCTGCTGATGAGAGCGAAATGTTCACCGCACCCACTGCCAACTAGAGACCTGCACCTAATGCGACCACACCTATCTTGGCTGACCTTGAGACCTATGACCTTTATGAGGATATCAGAGAGACTTTCTTTATGACCGATGACGAGACCCGAGAATTCCTCTCCAAGGTGGAAAGCTCGGAAAGTATAGACCTTGGAGTTTCTGCTTCCTGTGATTGGAGATGTGTTGATGACATTCGCGAGGTTTACATGATTGATACCATTGAGAGGAGGGCAGATTTAGAGACTAGACAGGACGGCCATGACTTGACTACTTTCACTGATGAGTCTGCTCCTGTTCACTTAGATTCAGATAAGACAAAGGTCGAATTTGATCTTGTTGCTTTTATTCAGAAATTCGAGCCTTTTGATGAGAAAGACGATCCGGTTGAGATTGTAGAGGACGAACAGAGTTTGACTACTTCCACTGATGAGTTCGTTCCTTTTGGTTTTGACCTGGATGAGATCTCACAGGACGACACTGACTACACTACTTCCGATGATGATGAGTTCGTCCCTTTTCACTTAGATATCAGCGAGACCCCAAGGCCGGACTTAGTCATACTTCTTCCACTCACACGTCTGTGCCTTTACACAATAGGACCACCGAGGACATACAACCTGTCGACCCTGAGAGGCTTCCGTCCACTGTGAAACCCGGTGTCGACCTGCACCATACAAGATCTATTCCTCAACAGTCTCGCAAGAAAGTTCACTCTCTACCTTCTTGATTCTATGTACATCCATATCTATAGTACATTCTCTTTTGTTCACCTCCATCCCTCTACCGTATTGCTCATCTACCCCATTCTCATGTGTGCCTTGCTTAGGACGTACTTTGTTCTAAGTATAGGGGAGTCGATGAGCCAAGAGTTCATTCGTCGTTCCGTTTCATCACACCTGTTGTTGCCTATACTTAGGGCTTCTTTTACCCTAAGTATAGGGGGAGTGATGCGTACATCCGTTTCCATCTTCTTCCATCTTCAGATCTCTTCTCGTCTTTTCTTCTTTTCTTCTTTTCCTTCTCTATATTCTTTATCTATCAGAAAGGTGTCGCCCCTTGTTGACAGTTTTCTATACTTAGGAAGTACTTTGTCATAAGTATAGGGGGGTGTACACACCGAGTTTTTATTCTTTTCGATCCTCTCCATTGTCTCCTCTTCTTGTCTATACTTAGGGATATCTTACCCTAAGGGTGTGTTTGGATAGTGGGTTTAGGTGGGTTAAACTGGTTGCAGGTAACCCATTTTTGGGTTTTGGTGTTTAGATAGAGGGTTAAACTGGAGGTGGGTTAGAAGTGGGTTTATTGTGATATGATTGTATTGAAGTTTGAAAAAGTGAGTAGTTATTGTGATGTGATTGTATTGGAGTTTGAAAAAGTGAGTAGAAGTGGAGTAGTTTATAATTTTTATATGATATGATGGTATAATATATTATTTTTTGATGGAATAGATGGAATAAAATTAATTTATTTAATATTTAAAAAAGGGAAAATGTGGGACCCACTTGGAAAGAGAAAGAATGGGGTAAGGGGGGTAAACCCCCTCCCTACCCGAACTGCACCTTAGTATAGGGGGAGACAATCTGAGTACGATCTGTTCATTCCCACCTTTGATCCTCCCTGCTTTGTGTACAATCTGCTATACTTAGGATTATTTGATCCTAAGTATAGGGGTGATGGGCGACTTCTCATTCGTTCATTCATTTCTCCATTAAATTATTCCTTAGATTTTCCTATACTAAGTACGAGTTATGTCTTCTCTTTTTCTCTCCGATCTATGAGGACATCGCTCAAGCTAAGTATAGGGTGGTCGTATATACTATGTATATACTTTAGCCATAACTCGTACTTTCGTATTTTCCTAATAATTATGGCTAAAAATTCTTTAAAATTCATTAAAAACCCTAATAAAAGATGTTATCATTCCTCAAATTCTTTTTGTATGTACTGATTAATAAATTAGGTGAAAATATTTTTTGCAAAATATTTGAAAAATAGTTTGAAAATCTATGTGAAAATTCTTTTGAAAGATATTTTGAAAACATTTTGTTACATGTTTTCAACCTTTGAAAAATATTTTGTTTTGAAAATTTTATTTTCTTTGTGTGAAATAAAAGGGTTGAAAAATTATTTGCAAATAGTTTGAAAAATATTTGTAAAAATATTTTGAAAAATCTATATATACTGTTTGAAAAACCTTTGCAAAATGATTTTCAAATACGTGTACATGTTGGTAAAAATATTTTCAAAAATTATTTTAGACTATAGTTTTCCAAATTGTTTGTAAAATGATTTTCAAATAAGTTTGAGGGATATATACATCATACCTAAAATCCATTATATATACACCTATAAAATTAACCACTTACCCCTGTAAATTCTTAAAATCTACTTCTTGTAAATAAAATAAGCATTCCCGTGTAAATATTTGGACCTAGTTTTTATCCAAAATCTTTTCTTTTCAAAAATCCCAAAAACATTTGCAAAAATTAAAATGCCAAAAATATTTGAGAAATCTTTTTGAAAAATACAAAAATGCATATGCATCATCATCTTTTCAAAAATCCATAAAAATTTCAAAATCTTTGAAAATTGCATCACAAAAATATTTTCTGCATTCTGCATAGCATTTGCATGGCATGAGCATTTTTCGGATTAAGTTTAATAGTTGAACAAGTCTAAATAAAATCCGAAGATTGGAGCTTGATTAGACCTTAAAATCTACCTAATTAACATGAATCTTATAGGAACAGGAAATTGAGGTACTTCAGGTCTAGTTGACTTAATTCTTTGAGGATCATGAGACTTGGTTCAATGGATTCTTGACTACCTAAGTAGAGTATTTCACAGCACACACACGACTCTTGTTGATAATGACCTAACTTGGACACCGGCACCTTTCACATGGCCCAACTCAGTTGGAGTGGTGAGGGATTGGATTTGCCGATATGAGACGCACACAAGTGGAAACACTTGTCCTCCTCTAGGTAGGAAAGTGCACCCCAACCCATCCAGTGATGAGGAACTCTAAAGACAGGAGAGTGTGGGTTGCAATAAAGCTTCAATAGAGGGATAGCCTACTGGCTCAAGAGGAAAAACTCCATATGTAAATGTTGCTGTATATAATATTTCAAAAAAAAAACTCCAAAAAATAGACAGGCCTGTACAAAAATAAAATGCCTGCCGGAGTATACATATGTTGTATAGAAAATAAGCAAGCTTGAGTTCCAAAGTCAAATCATGTGAGCCTGCAGCTGGATGACTTGACTTCACTAGTCTTGCATCCTAGGATAGGTAGATACACTGGCTACCGTCCATTCTTCTCTTCACCTCCTCCTCTTGAGCTGGTTGCCACTTGAACATAGAAGGGAATACCCCGTTCCTTGAGGAAGGAGTTATTGGATTGGGGAATCATTGGATTGTCATACTGGAGAAGTTAGTCTCTTTGTCATTCTAGTTGGGGAGAGCCACCATCACTTACACTGTACGAGTCAGATTCATAGTCGTAAGGGTTTGCGTATGAGTTGAGATATTTCTGACATGGCTATTGAGGAGACTTGAGCAGAGTTTTGGGATTCTCGAAGGTTGTTGGATTTCAAATCCGATTCTCAATAAGGTCCCGCCCGCACTAAAATTCCAAAGGTCTGACTTAAGCTCCAAACTTTGATTTTTTGAAGACAAGTTTGATAATTAAATTCAATCCGTCTTTCTTCTTTTTCTTTTCTTTGTTTTTCTTTTTCAACACTTATTGCATAAGTGTTTGCTAGGGACTAGCAAAGGCAAGTATAGGGGGATGATGAATCTACGTTTCATCTTCTTTATTCTATCATTTTGGCTTTAAAATCCCTAGTAAATGCGTGTAAATACTGTTAATTTGTGCATTTTATCATCCATGCATTTGTATGTAAATACTGTACAAATTATTATTTTTAAAGCTAAAATAATATAATAAAGAAAAGAAAAGAAAAAGAATAAAATATTGTAAATATTTTATGACCCGAAACCCCGAGACCTAGGCATCTCGATGAATAGGCCGACAAGGAATAAAGTAGGGGGAGATAAGGGCCAATATACAATAAAAATACCTTTTATTTCATTCATTCCTTGTTCATTTTGGGACCTATTTTTGGTTCCACTTTTTATTCCTCAAATAAAGAAACTTTGTACATGAAAGTTGTAAATAATTAAATATAGAAAAATACAAAATTGATTTCACACAAAAATAATGTACAGATAAAAAGTTATGATCTAAATAAGATTCCAAAATCCCAACTTCCCAGACATGTATCTTACAAATAAAACTCGAAATGCATATAATTTTCAATAAGCTATTTAATGAAAGTGGTTTCGTATTTTGCGGAGCTACGGTTTGAAAGTTGAGTTTTGGACCCCTATTGTATACTTGTATAGATTAAAATATTCATTTTATTTATTATTCTTCAATTTTATAATTTTATATTTTTATAATTTTGTGAATATTATTTATGATATATATGTACATTAAAATAAGAATAAAACACTAAATAAAACATAAAAATAAAATACCTGTGTAAAATACATAGGTATAAGACCAATAAATGCTCCTATAAAGAATATACTTCTATTTTATTAAATGTATAAAATACATCAGAAAAATAAAATAAAAATATATTTAAGTGTATAAAATAAGTTATAAATTTATAAAATAATAAACAAAATTAATAAAATTAAATACACAAAATAAAAATAAAATAATAATATATATAGTTGTATATACCTATATAAGTCTAAAAAGGTAACTTGTATTTTTATACCTCGAAAAAATAAAAAAATATCATCATAAAATAATTAATAAAATAATGAATATTTTTTATTTAATAACCAAAAATTAATAAATTAAATAACTATTTTTAATTGATTTTACAAACCTTTTTTCCAAGGTATTTTTTGGTTGGTCCATGTGGACCAACCAGATTTGTCCCTTAGTTGACCTCGGGTCAACTCTCTGACTGAGGTCTGGCCCTGTGTTAGATATGGTTTTGTCCCCTTCCTCGCGATTTTTTCCAGGCGAGATCTTTCACCATCTCGTCTTGGTGTCTTAACGACTTTTCATCACCTCTCATCGAGGATACACGCCCAAGGTTCATATTAAGGCGTGGATCATCATGCGACCGCTTCAACTCGATTTTCGAGCGACGACCATCACCCATTCAAAATGACCTCCGAGCTTCCCTTCCTAACTTGAACCCTTTTGACCAAAGCTTTTGCTCCCTTAGGCATGCTCCGGATTGACCTTAGTGACAGGGAGGTCTCCAGCAGCCCAGGCGCGGCCGGGCGAAGGCCGAGGGCGTGTTCCAACCCCATCTCCGGCCAAGTGGTCGTGAGGTCTTATCTCGTTGGTTTGATGGACAACTCGAGGTCATATCTACTCTTTTTCCGTGCTCCTTAGTTAAGTGTAGTTTTCATCTTTATTTTCGGCATTTTATTTGCTCGATTGGCGTGTTTGTCACCACCAGCTACCCCTTCACCGGAGCTTGCTCCGGTGAGCCCCTATTTGCTCTAAATCCCATCCATTCCACCCTTGCTTGCCCTGGGAACCCTTTACTGTCCTCGTGTGTTTTATTCGCAGGTCCCAGGGGCCGAAGGACCCCATCTGGGGTCGTTTTTGTTGAAGCGGAGCTTCTAGGAGCCGCTCCAGGTCGTTCACGCCGTGGTGGCGCTCCGGCTGCTTCCCAGCCATTTTGAAGTTGCCAACCTCTGGAGGAGCCTCCCAGGAATCTCCCAGGCCATTTTGAAGCGTCAAGGTCCGCCAAAGAGGCTCGATCTGGCCAGGGGAACTTCGCAGCGGCGTAGTTCTTCCCGGTTCTTCCTCGCGTCTCCTCCGTCGTTGGATGAAGGCATGTTCTTGGAGGCACACAACTGCCGTCGGATAGCCCCCTAGCCTCTACCATCGATCTTCAGTCGGAATCTAATCGTGCCCTTCGTTTCGAACCGGCATCGCGACATAGGAGCACGCTACGTGGCATAAGTGAAATATCCTCAGCCGTCTGATCTCCTCGCTGGGTATTTTGCATATTACACCCGGCCCTTTTTTGTATTTTTTAGTTAATCTATAAACTTTCATCTGCCGTTTTATTATTTTGGCTAATTTGCATATAACCCCCTTGATTTTGTAATATTATGGTTTAGTCCCTACCAGGTCATGTGCTCTACGCACGTGACTTGGCAACTTTGCAGGGATATCCTTCTGCTTTTGGCTATTTATATTTGGTCCAAAAATTTTGGTAATTAGTTACAATTTTTCTGGGTAAATTATATTTTGACCCCTGGACTTTCTGCTATTTACAAAAACGCCCCTACTAGAATACATTTTCTTTTTGTTTCCTTTATTTCTTTCATGTATCTCTAAAGTCCTAAAAATCCACAAAAATTACATTATGTTCCTGTTGCATTGTGCTTCCATGCCATATTTTTATTTTGCACTTTTATTACATTTTCATATTTATAAAAAAATAAAAACAAGCATTTTCATCCCTGTTTGCATTATAAAATCCATAAAAATTATAAAAAGTTTTTGAAAAAATCCAAAAAAATTATATTTTGTGTATTTTAGTGTCTTTTGTATTCAAACCAAAAACATTAAAAAATACAAAAGAAAACCCATAAAAATATAAGAACTCTAAAAATCTTCATAAAAATATTACAAATTCATAATAAAATCCTAAAAATATAAACTCTGTTTCCAAATTTTTTTTATTTTACTTTCTTTAATTTAAAATTAATTTGGAGAATTTTTATTACAGACTTCTATTTTATTTCTCCATTTTAGTTTCAACCTTTTATTTTATCCACTATTTTCAGTATTATTGACTTTAAAAATACCAAAAAATTAGGAAAAATATAGAAAAATCACAAAAATATTAGAAAAATATAAAAAGCCTAAAAATATTTAATTTCTTGAATTTTCCTTATTTTTACCTATTTTTATAAATACTTATTCCTCTCCTCTCTTATATTGTATATATCGTCTATTTAAAGAAAAAGAAAAAAGTATAAAATAAAAAAGAAAATAGAAAATCAGATAATTAAAAATCAAAATATAAAAATATAAAACTAAAAATGAAATAAAAAAATATAAAATATAAAACCCACAAAAATAGCATAAATAGACAAATCATCACAATCACACATTTTTTAGCATTATTGCCCCGTTCTACCTGTCTGCTCCCTATGTTCGACACTCTACACGTACTTGCACCTATACACATCTTGTTGTAGAGTTATAATAAATTTTAACTCTGCACCACTTTTCATTGTTTGATTTCTGTTGTGGGTTAATTGTTGTTCGAAGATCTGATATCTTGTGGGTCGCCTCAGCGACATTGTGATCCTGCCTTATGTGGATTACTCTAGACCCATGAAAAATCGTCTTCAACAATAAGTCTATTCTTGATTTAGTCAACCATCTCTTTAGTTTGCCAGACTTGAAAATGAAGATGGACGACCAGATGATGGAGGGCATAGGATTGTGTCTATTTTTCTGTCTCTCACATTAGAACAAGGGGCCTCTCGGGTGCCTTATTACTCAACATGTGTATTTTTAGTTTGTTGATCAATGTGTCCATCAAGAGAATTCAGAGTCGTATGCACTTGTTTTTCTGGGAGTACACTGGGATGTGTATCTCTCGAGTTTCTAAGATACCTTCGACACCCAAACTTGTATCAATATATGTTGCAAAGCCCTTTTATGGTGCTAGCCCGACTCCTTGGTCCTAATAAGCGTTTGGTCCAAGTAGACACTTTGAAAATGTTTGGGAGCGTTTGCCATTGGCGGAAGCTCATTTGTAATTTGACCTTTAGAGGATAGAGCTTTTCTATGAATTGTTGCCCCTGACTTTTATTTTAATTGTAAGTATACCCCTACCAGTTCAAGAAATTATTGTGTTTGTTTTCCATTTTTTAAAAGTACCATCCATGCTCCAAAAAACATGAAAAAATCGGATAACATGCTTGTTTACATGATATTTCACTCCATATAAATAATTTGCATTTCACTCAATTTTCCTATTTTTTAAAAAATCAAAAAGTGCACAGATATCCCTTGTTAACCTTAAAAAAATCCAAAAAAATATAAATATGTATTTAAAAGTTCCAAAAAAATAACTTTATTATTATTGTATCCTCTACCTATAGACCAAAAATACCTAAAAAATAGAAAAATAAAATCACTAAAAATAAAAAAGCTCCAAAATCATTATACAAATTATAAAAAAATCTTCTAAAAAATATTTATTTCTATTTTTGAATTTTGTCTATTATATTTTTTTATATATTAAAAATAGTTTTGGAAATTTTTAGGTCTGTTAGATATTTTTGAATTCCAAAACAATTCCCCCTATTTAATTAGTCACTCTTTTTATATATTTTGGATATTAAAAATACCTAAAAATTAGCAAAAAATATTTGAAAAATCACAAAAACCATTAGAAATATATAAAAAGAATAAATATTTTATTATGTAAATTTTGATTATTTTTAGTTGTATTTATACTTGTATTACCCTATATTATATAAATATCTATGTATATTAAATATATATTTATATATTTATATTACCTGTAAAAGAGAAAAAGAAATATAAAAATAAAAAAATTATAAAAAGAAAATAAAAAATTAGAAAAAAAATTAAAAATCTAATATATAATATAATATAAAAAGAATTATTTTATTTGATTTGAAAACTCACAAATTCATTAGTTGATTCATTATTGAGTGAGTATTGTAGAAATATATTTATATATATTTTTTATTCATTATTTATTTATAAATAATATGCATGCTACCACGTATTGCTCCATGTGTTCGATACTCTACCACACTTACATCTGTACACATTTATAGTAGAGTTATAATAAATTTTAACTCAACCACATTGATCGCTTGAATTTCTGTGGGTTGATTGTTGATTAGAGACACACTTGGTCACAAAACGATTGCTAATCATGTTTGATTAGCAAACCGGTGAAAAAACCCATTTATCAACATGTCCACATGTGTTGGGGATGAAGCACATCTTAAATGACTTTGATTTACTATTTGAAAAGGTTAAATTTTTTGTGATAATACAAGTGCTATAAATATTTCTAAGAATCATGGATTACACTCTAGGACTAAAGACATTGACATTAGAATGTACTTCCTAAGGGATTGTGTTCTAAAAGGACAAATTTCCCTAGACTTTGTAACATCAAAGAACAACTTGTTGATAAATTTACCAACCATTATCCTTTATAGATTTACCTATCTCAAAAGATATTTAGGTTTATGCCAACCTAGAGACATTTCCTAGAACTATCATCTAAAATAAAGTTTTCAAAAGAAGAGTTAAGTAATCTTTTGGTTTCAGGTAAAGGAGAAAAACAAGGTGCAAGGACTCTTCAAGATAGGGGGATATAAATCTTTTTGATAATGGCAAAAAGCGGAGAAGTATTACGGGAGAAGTAGATAGTTTAAAAGCAAAAATAAAGTAAAAGATAAATATTGAAATACTATAGTATGAAATAAATTAAATCAAATAAAAATAATTGTAGCTAAAAGTTTGAAAAATAGATGTATGTTTTGTCATTAATAAAAATGTATAGATTGTTAGTGACTTAGATTTTGCTAATAACCATGTATTATTTGTTTTATATCTTGATTAACTTTTCAGGTAGAAGTTCTTAGAAATTCAATGATGAAAAGTGTAGAAAGCTATGGAGCATATTCAAAGCCTAATGTGACTATAACAAACTCAGCTTAAAGGTTCGAGGCTCAAAATCATATCGTAGAAAAAATCAAAGAAGGACTCAATTCAGAAAGCTCTAGTTTTGAAGACATCGGATGTTGATGTGATAATTTTTGTTTTATGCTAAAAACAATCTTATAATTTTTGCATATTCTTGATAATTAAGCAAACTTAAGCCAGCATCATTAATTTCACAAAATCAATTTTTGGACATATGATCGATCATTGACACCCATGATCAATCACCATTGACAGATCATGTTGTTCTTTGTGATCGATCAACCCTGATCGACCATCCTTTTGACCACAATCAATCATTTTTTAAAATTTAAGGTCAATGATTAAATCCGTTTGATCACTTTTATAACTTTTTTGATCACCCATCATTGATTATTTCATGGATTTTGGAAATCAAAACATTGAACCTTTCATTTTTTGATACCAAAGGCTCTTTCGAGGCCAACCCTACATAGGGGACCATATGGTTCATTGTTTGAGATAACAACCAACAGAAACATCCTCTACACTCAAAAGAAAAGAAACCATCATCTTTTTTTACAATATTTGAGTTCTTACATCGTTTTTTCACTCTCAAGCTCTCCTCAATCCATAGATTTTAGCTACTGAAGTTGTTTGTGCTCTTTGTACTCTACCACAATAATCATCATTTTCAAGCATATTCTGCGTTGAAAGTCTGTAAGTTTGTGAATTCACGTTTCAATGATTAACTAGTATCTTTTCATATTGGTACCCGAGTTGTAGATTCCTTTCGTTGAGAGAGACGAAATCTTCCTTTGGGAGTTGTCCAAGGGAGGGTAAAGGTTGTATTAGAGGTTGTGCTACCCTCAGGTTAAAATAGCATTGGAATAGTAGAAACATGCTTCGTCGAGAGAGCGAGCAGGAAATCCCAAAACTAGGTCATGGGTCGGGGTTTTACCTGCTTGGGTTTCCACATAAAAATCTTGTGGTTTGAATTTCTCTACTTGTATCTCTATAGTTTGTGTTTATTTTTTATTTGGATATTGTTATTGGGATATTATATATTGCAAAATTCACCCCTCCTTATATTTGATTCACACTTTGGTTATATCAAGAGAAGCATTGAAAAAATACTTTAGAGATTTAACTAGATAGGGACGATACCATGAGTGCCCGTTTTGAAGCATCATACTTCATAGTAAGCACCAAGCATAATTTAAAACTTGAGATGAAAAGAAGAACAAAGAGATGATTTCTTTTGCCTTGGCCACATACAGTTTGATTAGGGTAATTTGACCTCAATTCTTATACTTCATCAGAAGTTCAATAACATTAATATAGATGAACTCTATTTTTTATAGAAGCCAAACATGGAGGACCCTCACACCCGTTTTGGAAGCATAAAATCCAACTCAATTTAAGTCTGACAAGACAACAAAATTGGTCTAAGGTCACAAATAGTTCAATATTTGTTAGCATATCTTTTGTAATATTATTTGCTTCTCCATTCTTTAGATTCACCACAAATATTGTGTCCGTTGTTATATTCCTCGCAATAAATCATATAACAAAAGTTATTCTTTGACTTTTCTTAAAATCATTATTAAGTTTAACAATGACTAATATAAAATTTAGTGAATAATTCAACGAAAAATAATTATGATATGAACCTTTAACAATGAATACGATATTCTTTGCTAATTACAAGAGCAAAATAATTTTGTAACAAATAATATTCATTGCTATATTTTTAATATTGGAAAACATGACAATGCATTGATTAATTTAGGTCAATTTTTTTTGTATTGATAATGATATAATATACAGAATGCACTACACTTGATATTACTCATTATAATGACATTGCCAACAAGTTTCTCTTAAATCCAGAAAAGGCAATTTTGAATGCAGTTAAATGGACCTGAAGTTTTTTCCTGTAATGAGCAAAATTTGTCTTTGTTTTTGGAGCTGAGAAAGCATTTCTTCTGGGCTATACAGACTAAGATATAACGGATGATGTTATTGGTAAACAGTCCATATATGGCTACTTGATGACATGTTTATGGTGGTGTTTCATATAAATCAAAGTTGTACAAGTATATGACATTGTCTACTACAGAGGTAGAATTCATTGCTGCTACAAAAGCTATTAAAGAACTATTGTGGATGATGACTTTCATGCATAATTTAATTTTTTCAAGAGATGTATGTTTTTTGTTGGGACAATCAAATAGTGATTCGTTTAAGCAAGAATTCTCATTTTCATGCGAGATCAAAAACACATCGACGCCACATATCGATGCTTCAGAAGTATACAGAATGTGCTAGAATTGAATAAGCTTATATTTGATAAGATCCACAACGATGATACTGGTGTTGATATGATGTCAAAGACTTTGATGCTTGGGAAGTTTGAGAGGTATTATTTCATCGTGGTTTGGAAGAAAACCTGCAGCGTCGTGAGTGGAGATTTTTTGGATGGGTTCCCATCGTTGTGCAAACTCAATCCTTAAAAAAGATAATTGATAAAAAAATATTTGTTGTAGGTCCTTTCTTGATAAGGAAATCAATATCATCTAGGAATAGGAATGCTCTTATCCTAATCCTAATTTAATAGAAATTAGGACTCCGAGGATCCTTATTTTTGATATCCATGCCTATGTAAAAGACCCTTGACCCCCTGCCAAAGTTATCCAACCCAAGAGAGATTAAATTGAGAAAGAGTAAGACGGAAATAAGTTGCTCACTGACCTTTATTGTACGTGATCAAAAATTGAAGTGCATCTACATTTTCATATTTGTGGATTTCTAAGATTTTCAGGTGTTGATCCTTCGATGATCATGGTGACACGTTTGCCTTAAACTAGTTTCATTTTATTATAATTTGTGCCATTATGGAGTAGGTTCGGCTTTGTCTAAAACCATCGTAAATTGGAATATTTCATACAGTGTTCGGAAATATTTCATACAGTGTTCGGTTTTGGGTTGTAATCATGTGATTTTACTTTAAAAATTCCCCATGCATGTATGATCATCTTGGGGTGGTTGGAATTTTTATAAGTGGTTGTAATTGTCATATCATTGCAGAATTCTAATATCAACTTCAGTAATAACTTTCAGCAATATATTCTATGCCGAGAATACATCCCCAACATAAATATACTTCTTCCACTTATCCATCATAATTAGGCATATATTATTATTTTTTAATTTTTTAAAACTGCATTGTGGATTTAAATATAAAAAAAATAATGGAATTGATATCTTATATCTATCAATCACTACAATAAATAATTTAATATTTATTGTCATATCTTCCATAATTAAATATATAATAACGAATATTACTCGTTGCTTACTTCTTTAATTCAAAATGAATAATGGTATTCGTTGCTATATTTCTTGCAGTGAATCATATAACGACTATTCGTTGACTTTTTCTTAGAATCATTACTAAACTTGGCAATGATTACTGTGAATTTTAACGAAGAATTCAACGGAAGAATCGTCGAATATGACATTAGTTGCTAATTTACAAGTGGAAAAGATGATTTGACAATGGATAATATTTGTTGTTATATATTTAACATAAGAAGAGATGACAATGAATATCGATTTATTCATTGCCTTAGATCCAGTTTTCTTTGAGTGATTTAAGCATTGAGATAAGTGACTAATAGCGACGTCGTTGTACAGTAGTGCATTCATTACACTAAACTTTGAAATAACATATCCCTTTGCCAACTAAATCGACAATCGCCTTCGTTATTAAGTAATTATAATCCAGTTAATCTAACTCCAAACCTATAGATAAATTTACCTCTACGTTTACAGAGAGCAACACGTAATCATTACAGGAAGTGCCAACCCACTGAAAAGAACACTACTGTTCGACAACAGCAGATCCTCGGCGAGTATTCGCAATCGTAAATTAAGGATGCACGACAAACAACATAACATGCGTATTAGGTCCACGGAGATGAGATCACAAATCCCATTGAAGCCGTCCATCGCCCCAACCAAAAGATGTTCTGGTGCTTCGAATCCACTAGAAACTAAATGTGACATACAGCTAAGGCGATGCCACACGGCCTCCTCGGGTCTGCGTTGCTCGGCCCCCACACGCTTTCTAGTGCCTCCACTTGGGAATCTGACAATTATCTTAGTCTATGATCATACATACGTGCATTATCAGATAAGCCTAACCTCGACCAGGCACGCAGAAGCAGAGCGCTGCTCCATCTACCTCCACTGCACCGACGGGACAGCGCCCGGCTGTTTCCACTTCGTCCCCCACTCATGTATCCAAAATCAACACACACACGCACCCATGAACGCGTACTCGCACACACATCCACAACGGGTTGCTCTTACTCTTATTTTTCTCTCATTTTTTTATTTTTTTAGAAAATAAAAACATGTTATTCTAATTTCATGACTCATATTCCCTCCATTTGAAGGGGGTCAATTTCAGCAATTCTGAAACCATTAAAATTGGACAGTCATGATAGATGTGATAGAAATCTCGAATTAAGTCGAATTTTGTATGACATCATGGTGATATATTGTGATCTAAATTCCAATGGGTTCCATTTCAAAAAAATAAAAAAAATACATTGGAAAAGGGGTGGGAGCATGTAAGTTGGCTACATCCATGGAGCATATTCCTTTTTTCGTATATATATACATATATATATATATATATATATAGAGAGAGAGAGAGAGAGAAGGGATCTACTCCATGGACTCCATTTTCTTCTTTTTCAAAAAATTTTAATTTTTTTGAAAAATGCTTCCATGGATTTTCATAACTATATCCCTCTAATATGTCATTCAAATTTTGTCAGAAACAGACTCTTACAGCCTCCATCCAGACAGTCATTTTTTAACGGTCACAGATTTGCTGTATTTTTCGTATTCTGGATGGTGGCCGTAGGAGTCTATGTTTCTGACGAAATTTGAATGACATATTAGAGGGATATAATTATGCAAATAAAAAAACATTTAAAAAAATGAAAAAAATTGAAAAAAAGAAAGTGGAGTAGGTAAGTTACCTACTCCATGGAAGAGGATCCCTTTCCTCATATATATATATAGGGTTAAATGGGGATGTCCCCTCGAGAAAGCTAACTTGGCTCCCCGCCCTATTTCGCCCATTTTTTTATTTTTTTTTGAAAATTTCTTCCGTGGAATTTCATCACTATATCCATGTATTATGTCAATAAAATTTCGCGTGAAACGGAGACTCCTACGGCCTCCATCCAGACAACCATTTTTAACAATAACGGAATTGCTAAAAACGACCTTGTCTGGAAGGAGGCCGTGGGAGTCCCTGTTTCGCACAAAATTTTAATGACATAATATAAGGATATATTGATGAAAATCCACGGATAAAATTTTCAATAAAAAAATAAAAAACCTAACGAAATGGGGTGGGGGAGCCAAGTTAGCTCCCCCCATGGGGGCAGCCCCATTTTACTCATGTATATGTATATGTATATGTATATGTATATGTATATGTATATGTATATGTATATGTATATGTATATGTATATGTATATGTATATGTATATGTATGTATGTATAGGGTTAAATGATTATGTTCCATGGTAGCATGTATATTTGACAAAAAAGAGTATGCTCCCTAGAAGCATGTAACTTATATGCTCCTACCCTTTTTTCTCTATATTTTTTTTCTGAAATGAAATCCGCTTGTTATTCTAAGTAAACTCCCCGTGTTTCAATTCAAAGAAAAAAGAAAAGAAAGGTTGGGGCATACTCTTATATGCTCCCAAGGAACATACTCATCTAACGGCCTTAGAATTGTTGTAATCCCGCCATGTCCACAGGAAAAAATTTTGTGGAAAAAAAAGGCGAGAGTATACTCTTATATTGATTTACACATACTAACGGTCTTAAAATTCCACTAATCATTCTAAGTAAACTTTTATGCACCTTGGTGCATACTCCGTATTCCCATATATAGGGGAAAATAGGGCTACCATTGGCTATCCCCGCCCCATTTTCCCACGAATTTTTTTGTTTTCTTTCAAAATATTGTCATGTATTTTCATCACTATATCCCTCTAATATGCAATTTTAATTTTGTCAGAAACAGAGACTACTATGTCTTCCATATAAAACAAGTAATTTTAATGGTCTTAGAATTATTGTAATCCACCTATTCTAGATGGAGGGTGTATAAATCTTTGTTTTTGATGAAATCGGAATGACATATTAGATGGATATAGTGATGAAATACATAATGATATTTTTGAAAAAAAAACACTGGAAAATGGGGGGTGACAGTTCCAAAATCACCCTATTTATCCGTCATTTTTAATTGTCATAGCCTGGTAACTCAGGGTCCGTAAAAAATTATCGCACAAAGAAATAATAAAAATAATTAAATCTTGATGCGATCGAATTATTTATTTTACATGGGTAACTCCCAAGGTTGAACGCAGGGAGGTAATATGAGGGTTCAGAATTAACTCCAAATAATCTTGAGAATTAGGTTTTCAAAGAAGAATATTTTTTCTATATTTTTTTTGTATTTTTCATATTTTTATGGATTTTTAAATTAAGAGATGTAATTATTTAATTCAAAAAATAAGATGCAATATGAATTTTGAAAATATTTTTTATGCAAAAAATAATGCAATGTATGATCAATAAATAAATAAATAAAGAGCAATGTAATGGTGATGTGCAGGTATAAGCAGTTTAACCGAGAAATCAAGCCAAGCCAATCAGTTCAATCAAGAGAGCCAATGAATTTCAGAGAATGAATATTCAATTAAGATCAATTTAAACACCAATGTATTTCCCCAATTGTATACTTAGTCGAGCAGTAAAAATCATCACAGAAAATTATGTGTGCTCAATATCAACAAATAAAATCCTCAATTTATTCATGTAAAATAAAGTCTACAATTTTTAAATTAATTATTTAATATGATAGAGATTTAAATGAGGTTCAAATTGACATAAAGAACATAAAAATCCAGCAATGGACGTGCAAGTTATGAATAAATGAAGTTCAGGGATAAATTATAGTAAAAATAAATCGAATTCTTACAACTTGGACCTTCTGGGGTTTATTCTTGCAATATTTGAAAGCATAGGAGCCTTTGTGTAAATTTCCCTTTAGTGGTGGTTAGATTTGTTGTTTCCTAGAACTTTGAGGGTGCTAGTGCAATTTTACCAAGTGCACGTGAGAGAATTCGCGTGGGGAGAAGTTGGTCTATTCTGTAAATTCTAGAGGAGAGGAGGGGGTCTTCGATAAATTGTCCCAAATACACGTTCTTGGCATATGATGCTTGGTTTGGGCATCGAGGAAGGTGTGTAGACCCGAACTTCCACATGTCTACTCATGCTTGCTTGGCTCCACCCGAGGAACAAAGCTTTGGGACCTCGTTTCGGATAGTGGAGCTAGTTGATGCCTTATCTAATGGTTGGAGAGGAGGAGAAGCAGATATCGCTCGATCAAGATCAAGCGGTACGTGTGGCGAGGGATCGTTCTTCTTCCTTTGATCCTTCCTCCATCTAGGCGAGAAAGGAAACCATGACAGCTTAGATGGCTGATAAACGGTCGTTGATGCGGTCGTCGAAGGCTGTAACTTTGACTTGTGGAGATGAGCTTTAACTGGAGAGGAGCTCAGCCTCCGGAGCGTCAAGGAAATATGGATGAGCAGAGACTTTGCAGAGGTGAGGGATTCCGAGCCAGTGGTTCCAACCTTTCCAAGGTCAAAGATGGAAGGTGGTGGAAGATAGATAATAGTAAAGGGTGGAATCGATGACGGTCGGAGGTAGAATGTTTGATGCTAAGAAGACGATAGAGGTTTAACAACGATGGATGGTGTAATCGAAGAGGGGTGAATAAAAAGATGCAAGGAGGATAGGGAAGAGTCACTTGCTGGTTGGAGGAAGATGGCCTCGACTCCATCTTCATCTCAAAGGTTTGGCAGAGTCCCCTCAAAGCTCGGCTGTGCCTGGAGGAGGAGCATCATGGTCGTGGGGGTCGTGGATCATGCATGTGGAACGAGGTTGTCGTCGGTGAAGAGGGTGTTCTCACCACCCCTTACTCGCAGCTCTCTCTCTCCCCTGAATGACAGCAGATGAAAATCTATATCGGAGGTCGGATGAAGGGTTAAATAGGAGAGGAAAAGGCATAGGGATGGATGTGCGATAGAGTTTGATGTGAATCAAAGGAGATCGAGCTATGGTTGTTAGAGATGATAAGGATTAGGTCGACGCTGTATGTTAGCATCGTTAGTTAGGGGTTCTAGCGGTGGTGGAAATAAGGGATGAAGGGATTAGGAGTAGGTGTTGGGTCGTGGAGGAGGGGGTTTAGTTCATACGAGGAAGATTTAGAGGGGATAAGAAAGTTGGAAGGAGGATTCGAGATGATTAAGATAGTTAGGTTGGTTTCTCATGTGGTTGGAAATGATAGAGTGGTTGGAGGAGCTGGTGATTAGAGATAAGAGAGAGTCGGGTGGAATAAGGTAGCAAAGGGAGGCAATCGGGAGGTTAGTGATGACTCCCAGTTGCCGTGGGATTGATTGTGATCCAACGATGGGTACGACATCATGTGTCAGGCATGTGCTAAAGCAAGAGGAAAAAGAGGAGACATTTTAACCATTGGATCTGAGTTGGATCTAATAGCTGAAAAGGATGGTGCTAGGATACAAAAGTTGTTGACCAATACTTGATGGGTTTGACCAAGGCTTGGAGGTGGACCGATCATATCCTAACACGCGTACATGACTTTGACCCGTGTTGTTGACCAATGCAAATAATGTATGAATAAATAAATTAAATATAGCAAATGGACTCGAATGCAAAAATGTCCAACAAGAAAAATGTTCACTAAATTCTAGCTACAATGTTCATTAAGGACTCAAATGTGAATGAAATGTTGTATAAAAGATATGTATTTTTTGGTGAAATTTATGTAAAAAAATATCATTTTTTGTAGTTTTGTAACTTTTTTTATTTTCTATAAATGAATAACGTATGTAAAACTCAAATATAATGTGAAATGATGCAATGGACTCAAATGTAATTTCTTTGTATTTTTATGAGTTAGGAACAATTAGAAAATGTGAGACAAATACAAATGAAGTGGTTATTGTGCTCAAGTCAGAAGTAGTCTTTTTTAGTGCTTTTATATTTTATATTTTTATTTTTATGTAATTGGTTAGATCATGAAGTAAAATAAAGAAATGAAAAAGAGTCGAATATGTACATAAAATGATAAATCAAATATCAGTAAAAAAAGTACAACACACAATTAGATCCAAAAATCTAATTTTGAAAAATTAATTCAGATTCTTTGGATAAGGTCTAGATCTATTGATATTTGAATGTATAATTCAAAAGTGAGTAGGATGAATTTGGACACTATGTGCGGGAGATATCAACATTACAATTTTTTGTCCTAAAATTAAGTTTTGCGTTTATTTCAAATGTATATACTGGTTGATAATTTTTTTTGTTTTTTCCATTGATTAATGTCAGTGATATGTAAACAATGGAGTCAGTTTCCTGTCAATTGGAGTTAGCACGAATTAAAAATGGGTGAGTTTAGGTGAAAATGTACATATGATCATGAATGCAAAATGAAATGTTAATTTTTGCAAAATATTCACAAGTGCATGAAAGTTAAGTTTTAGATAGTAACATATGAATGAACATAATTTCTCAAGACGAAGCTTTATTTTCAGCTAATTAGAGTGACGAATCACAGATTCATCAACCCCCTTTACTTGAACCCTACCCGTTCCCGAGCAACTAAAGAATTGAAGAGGTGGAATGAAATTGGGTTCCATACCAAGATCATGAGCAACATGTGAAAATGGAGCTCGACCCGACCTTCAGATTAATAGTTTAGCGGAACTCCTATGAGAATTAGGGTTTTAAAATCATCAGCCTCCAGGTTCTACACATCATTGTACAGGTTCGAGTCAGAAGTCATCTTTGATCAATCCTCCTCCTAATACATACCCCATGAATATTGAATAACCATCTCATGTGTGTGAAGGGTGTTAGTTCTTCCCATCCGAGATGCCGGACTACCATGAAAACTTATCCTCCAGAAACTCATCCTCGGGGAGTCAGGTTTCTTCTAAGTTTAGGTACATGCTAGTTCACAACGAATATGGTGGAAGAAGATTATAATAATGAGAAAAGAACTAGAATGTGACCAGTGTAGTCATATCTCCTATGAAGCTTGACCAATGTAGCCAAGTCTCCACCAAAATATGCAGGTTATATGAAGCGTGGACCATTGTGGTCAATTATATTTTGTAGTTTGTTTCTTTTGGTATGAGTTTTTGGTTGCTATGTATTGATCTTTTTGTGCCCTGATGGATATTTAATCTTTTGTTCCGATTATGTTTTGGGGTCTTAGAAAAATTGTGTTAGCAGTCGACTCATCATCTAAAGCTTTATTTCAACACATACTCTGTTCGTTAGATGTCTACGTTAGCAGAAAAGAAGCCCATACAATCTTCCAACTCCATGTTCGAGTTAAGATAAGTGCATAGTGCTAACGTACAGATTAATTCCATATTCAAGAGTCATACTCAGAATGAGACGACCAGGTTAGACACTAAGAGTCGAAGTCTAGACATTATCATGCGAAACTTAGAGAATTAAGTCCAAGACCTGAAGATTTATCAAATCTAGGATCCAAGGGAGTGTTCTTGTGGTCCACACAAGGCGGGACCAACAGTAGTTATGATGACAGCTCACAATGATCTCAAATTCAAACAACAATTAACCCACACAAATAACTCAATTGAAAAAAGTGTGAATGGAGCAAAATGTATTATAACCCTACAATGAATGTTTATAGTGGACAAGCAGGCAGGGTGTAGTAGGAATTATTTATCGAATAAATAAATAACGAAAGTGTATGTGTATATAAGCACGCACAATATCAATCAATACTTTTGTGGGTTAAAATAAACTAATTCTTTTTTAATTATATATATTTTTATATTTTAAATTTTCTGATTTTATTTTCTTCTTAAATTGGTAATATATATATGTATGTAAGAGTATATATAAAGGTATATAAGGCATATATAATGTAAGTATTATATAATAGAATATATATAATAAATATACAAAAGTTAGAAAATAACCAAAAAGAACAGTCCTTCTATTTTTTAAAAGGTTTTAAAATTTATTTATAATATTTTTATAATTATTAATAATATAAGGTATATAATATATATAAGTTAATATAGGCTATATGGATATACTATTTATAAATATGAATACAAACAAACAAAAAGTTTAAAATAAAATCTTTTTATCTTTTTCAAATATTTTTCCATTTTTTGAGTTTTTGGAGAATTTTTGCATTTTTTGGAAATTATAAGATCAAAAATAAAGTAAAGTATGAACTTTTTCAAATAGGCCAAATTGATTTGAGATTTAAAAATAACAAAAAGGTTCAAATTTTGCAAATAATATTTAATGTATAATAATAGGTATATACAAATATAGGATAGAAAATAATATTTTTAGGATTTTAAAGAATATTTTCTAATTTTTTAGGGTTACCATAGGTTTGATAATTTTAAGAGATTCTTTTGAGATTTTTTTGTAATTTTTGGTATAGAGTAATAAAATAGGAAAAGAAAAAGTAGGGATCTTTTTAGATTTGTAGAAAAGGTTTTATATTTTTTTGTATTTTTAATTCAAATAGGGAATAAAACGGCTCTATTTGAATATCAATAAATAGTAAATGCAATCAAAATGGCAAATAAAATTTATAGCATAAAGGAGCAGCCAATCATGCACACGTACCTATTTTTGCACAAAATTTAGAGTACAGAATCTATTTTTAATAAAGTGAAATGAATAAATAAAATTAAATCATGCTGGCAAGGGTATATTTGCAAATAAAATATCTTCCAGGGGAACAAGTGCAAAAAAAAAAAGTTTTTAATTGTAACTTGAATTTTTTAGACTAAATAGTAAATACAAGAGTCGAAGGGTGTTAAAGCAAAATATCCCTTCACGTGGGGGTCTACGTGAGGTGACCTGGCACTAGACTAATATGCAATATCACAAAGTGAAAGGGGTACATGCAAAACATCCACAAAGTTTTGTACTTGATTTAATAATCACAAGACCTTTTACAAATAACAAAGATGTAGAGGGGGTCTGTGCAAAATTTACCACTTAACGTACTCTGATCCAACCATTGTTGGTGTGCCACGTGGACGATCCAGTGGTGCCACTTGCGTACCCCTTCGAAAAGAGCCAACGACCCAGATTAGATCTGTGCCATGTTCTTGATCTGACCGTGGAGAAGGGGGTACAAAGAACTACCGACGAACTAGGCTCCGGCAAACTTTGATGACTGATTTCTTATTGCTGCAGCGGTGGATCTATGCTCCGGCAACCCCAACAGCTTGTTCGATCTCCTCCGCATGGGTTGGCGCCTTCAGATGAGATCGATATGGATTGACGGAGAATATGGAGGGTCTTCTTGTTCTTTGTGACCTGGAGGTACTCCAGGTTTGATTCCTAGCTCCAGAGGACTCCTCAGTGGGTTTGTCCTTCACCAAAAAGTTCAAGGGCTCGAGGGATATAACCTCGATCGTTGGATGAAGGTGAGACGCACAGGGATGAGTGGAGCGACGAGCCTCCAGCAAAGGGCGGCAGAGCAAGGATAATTTATTGAATCTCGAGAGATTCAGGTTGAACACAAGGTGGAAACAATGAAGAAAATAATGGGGAGTGATTTGAGGTGGAAAGCAGGGGCGTGGGAATGAGAAAATCACGGTAATTTGGCCTGAAGCTCAAGCTCCAAGTGATTTGGGGATTTTCAAAGTTCAATCGAAAATGTGATTAAACATGAAATTAAAGGAAAAAATGAAATGCGGAAGCCAAACATTACCTAGGAACAACAAAGAAAAGCCTCGACTTATCCTGATACCCATGGAAGATGAATAAGGTGGACAACTCCTCTGTAATGGTGGATCTCGTCCTCCTCGACTCCTCCTTGCTGGAACTCCTTCTACTCCAAAGCTATCACATAGGGAGAGGAAGATAGTGGAACAAAGGGGCTAAGACTCGACGAAGAGCGATCAAAATTGAGAAGGAAGACAGAGGAGCAAATTTATAGGCTATAAAAGGTGGTGACTTCGATCGATGAGAATGATAGGATTAAGGAATATCGACTCAATCAAAGACATAGGCGGGATTCATGGATATCCGATCAGCAGTTTTTGTTTTGATCAAAGGTCCAAACAATGAGTGGATTCAGCAGGAAAAAGGGATGAAAACCCAGTTCTGACACACTGTAGCTAAAGGAAGAGAGAAGGAGGTCAGTTGACCTGGGTTAATGGCGAGAAGGATTTGGTTGGTCCACATGGACCAACTTGAAAAATCCAAGGCAAAAATGCCTTGTAAAATCAATAATAAATAATAAATTAATTAATTTAATGTTAATTAAAACATGAAAAATATTTGTTTATTTAATGTAATATTTCATGCATATTTTTATTCATTTTTATGAGGCTTTTATTGTAGTTAATATTTACATGTAAAATATAGGTATAAAGACACATGTATTTTGTTAATTTTATTTTTGATTTTTATTATATAATATTATTATGTACACGCATTTTATATATTTTTGATTTATTTTAATGCACATATAGGTTTTTTTCTATTTTTCTTAGTTTATATGTACATTTAATTATATATATATATATATTATCGATATATGCAGGTACATTTTACATATGTATGTAAATGTATTATTTTTTTTGATGATTTTATTTTATTATGATTATGTATATATGTTTCAAATATTATTTACAATTTTATAAAAATAACGAATCTAAAAAATACAAAGAATAAATCTATTGGATAAAATATACAAGTAAATTGCACAATAACGACATAAAACCTAAATTTTGCATCTTAACTCCAAATTGAATGAAATCACATTCATTAAATAGCTTATTAAAATTGTATATATAGTTGAAGGTGATTTTTTTTCATTTTTATATAGTATAGACAATATACAGGTCTGTGAAGTTTTTATTTTGACTTTTTATTTTGTGTGTCCCGAGCACAGTATGCATTATTTTTCCGTGAACTCAATTTTGTATTTTTCTTTGTATTTTTATCTACAATATTCATGTTGAGGGTTTTATTATTTTAGATCTAAAAATATTAAAATAAAATAGGTCCCAAAAATCAATAATAGATGAATTAAAATTGGGGTTTTTATATCTTTTTGTACAATTCATCTGCCTATTCTCCCCCTACTTTATTCCTTGTCAACCAAGTCATCATGATCACTGGCTCTCGGGGTCTAGGGTCACTCAACATTTATGATGCTTCATTTCTTTTTCTTATCTTCCTTTATTCTTTAATTTTGGAATTAAATACATTAAATATACAATATTTTTTATAGTATTTTGCACAATTTATACAGTGTTTATTTTGACAAATTAATGATATATACGTGCATTTAGCTAGGGGTTTAAGGCCAAAATGAAAGAACAAAGGGATGAAATGGAGATTCATCACCCCCTATACTTGCCTTTGCTAGTGCCTAACAAACACTTATTCCTATAAGTGTGGAAAAGAAAATAAAGAAAAGAAAAGAAAGAACTTTGATTGATTTTAAGTTTTGATTTTGGCTTTCATAATATCAAAGTTTGGAGGTTAGTCGGACCCTCCAAGAACCACAAAACGCTGCCCAAGTCTCCTCAAAAGGCATGTCAGAACAAATCGACATCACATGCAGTCCCTTATGACTATGAGTTTATGTTGTATAGTGTGTGATTTATAGCTCCTCTTGGTTAAAGCGATAAAAGTCAGGCTTCTCCAACTTGATGACCCTAATTCTCCAATCCAATAACTTTTTCCTCGATAAGCGGGGTATTCCCTTCTAAGTTCAAGTATAAATGTCTCAAGAAGAGAAGGTGGAGAAGAGAATGAACACTAGCCAATGTAGCCACCTATCCTAGGATGCTTGACCAGTGTAGCCAAGTCATGCGACTGTTGTCTCACATATGTCTATGACTTTGAATCTCAAGTTTGCTTATTGAATACATACATACTCCGACGAGAATTGATTTTTCTTGATTTTTGCCCGTCTATTTTTTAAAAGTTTTTTATTTTTGCTTTTTCTAATGCTATATACAACATCATTTACATAAGGACTTTTTCCTCTTGATCCAGTAGACTACCCTCTTTTGAAGCATTATTGCATCCCACAACATTATATCATTAGACCCCATGGCTACTGGATCAGGTTGGGGGTACAATGGCCACATATTGTGACTTCCAATGTTTCCATTGGCTTGTGTCTCATACTAGTAAACCCAACCCTCTACCACTTCATCTAAGTTAAGCAAAGTGAAAGGTGCATGTGTGAAAGTTAGGTCACTGTCGACAAGAGGCATGTGTGTGTTCCAAGATATTCTACTTAAGCAGTCAAGATGATACTAAACCAAGTCTAGCGGTCTCAAAGAATTAAGTCTAGTATACCTGAAGTGCCTCAATTTCAGTTCTTAAGGGTTTCTGTTATTAAGTGGATTAAGCTCCACCCAAGCTCCAATCTTCAGATTTTATTTAGACTTATTCAAGTGTCATTATCAATCTGGAAATCCAAATCTATGCAATGTAAGAAAATCTTTTTGTGAAATAGTTTTCTGATTTTGAACTTTTGTGGAGTTTTGAAAATGTTTTGCAAATTTGTATGTAATTTTTATGGATTTTTGGTTTTGCAATTTTTAATGATTTTTTTAAAAAAGAGTTTTGGCAAATGAAAAGCCAAAAATCAGAGTCGCTAAAATGAGCTGACAAATCAGCTTCACTTGTCGCTAAGGTGGCTACTTAAATTTCTCAGCTATTTCAATAATTAACCAACACAAATAATTAATCAATTGATAGCAGGAGTTAAAATTCATTATACCCTACTAGGTATGTGTACTGACAAGCAAGTAGGGGTCAAACACAGGAAGCAATGGTGCAGAGCGATGTGAGTTAAAAAGAAATCAAGCACAATATGACTCTCAAATGCTTAGCCAAAATATGGCCTTTTGGGTTTTTAATTTTGTTTTTTTTGTTTTTGTTTTGTAATTGTGTATTTTGTTTTTAATTTTATATTCTTGTATTTTCTATTTATATTTTCAGATTTTTTATTCCTTTTTTTAAAATAAGTAATATAGAATATAATAGACGATATATACAATAATATATAATAGAGATATAAATAGAACTAAAAATAATTAAAAATTGCATAATTAAACATTTTTAGATTTTAAATAATTTTTAATATTTTTGTGACTTTTTGTGAATGTTGTTAATTTTTATATATTTTTAAAGTAAAAAATATCCCAAATCAGGGATTTAATAAAAACCTGAAATTGAAGTGAAGATTACAAATAGCAACATAAGTCCAAAATTCTTCAAATTAATTTTAATATAAAGATAATAATATAGAGAAAATTATAAAATAAAAAATATATTTTTTGGATTTTTTTTGGAATTTTATAGATTGTTTTAAAGGATTTTGAGGTTTTTTGAAATATTAAGAGTTTTCTTTTTCAGTTTTTAGTGATTTTTGGTCTCAAGGGTATGAATACTTAAATAAACAAAATATATTTTTTAGGGAATTTTTCAAAACATTTTTGTATTTTTTTATGAATTTTCTAAGTCAAATAGGGAATAATTATGCTTTTTTATTTTTAGAAAATGCTGAAGTGTCCAAAATTACAAAACTAAAATTATGTTGTGTAACTAATATTATGATGTGAGACAAATACAAATGAAGTGGTTACTGTGCTCAAGTCAGAACTAGTATTTTTTAGTGCTTTTCTATTTTTTATTTTAATTTTTATGTAATTGGTTAGATCATGAAGTAAAATAAAGAAATGAAAAAGAGTCGAATATGTACATAAATGATAGATAAAATTTCAGTAAAAAGTACAACATATAGTTAGGTCCCAAAATCTAATTTTGAAAAATTAATTATGATTCTTTTGGATTAGGTCTTGATCTATTGATATTTGAATGCACATTAATTAAAAAGTGAGTAGGGTGAAATTGGATACTGTTTGCGAGAGATATCAACATTACAATTTTTTGTCCTAAAATTAAGGTTTGGGTCTATTTCAAATGTATATACTGGTTAATATTTTTTTTGGGATTTTTACCCGGCAGACCCTATAATCTTTGTCAATTACCTCTACGACCTATGAAACAACTTAATTACTCCCTCGACCCCGTAAACTTGCTCCGTCTTACCCCATGAACCCTGCCGTTAAATTGACACATCTTCGCCTAACTTAGGTGGGTTAAATTGAGTTAATCAAACCACATAAAATGTAACGGTTGGATTTCTTCCTCTCATCTTCCTCATCGGCTCTCTCGAACGCCTCCTCAGCTATAGCGCCCAGTGACTCATCGTCTTCTAGATTTTCTCCTCCGGCTTCTTCTCCTCCTTCTTGTGCTTCTCAGGGGGTAGTAGACGAGGGTCTCCACATCAGCCTCTACGAAGCAAGTGTTGGAGATCCGGACCTTGCCGAGAAATGTTGCTTGCTTGCCGCTGTTATCATCGGTGTATACCGCGTTACAGATGTGCTTGGGCTAACTTGAGTTGGATTTTACTGCAGTTGGGGAGATGTGTTGTTGCTTTTGTCTGTTCCAAAAAAGAGCCATTTTTCCTCCCCGCATCTCTCCCTCACTATCTCTAAGAACGCGCCTCGCTTTCTCTCACTATAATCCTCCGAATTTCTTGCATGCACAACCACTTTAGCGCAGAGGTGCTTGATATGATGCTTCACTCAGCTTGTTGTTGATCTCTGGACCTTGAGAGAGGTTTTTTGTTTTTTCTTTGTGGGTGGTGCACGGGAGGTGTTCGAGGAAAAGTCGCAGAGGGGGAAGGGGAAGAGCAACAACCACCACCACAGGTGGAAGGTGCAGCCGCTGACGCTGCTGGTGGAGGGGCCGAAGGTGGAGATGAGCGAGGAAGGGACGAGGAAGGAGATCTTTGGGAAGTCATCAGGTCGTGGGTCCATGGAGCTAAATATGATGGGCATTCTCCCTGGATTTGAAGGGAAGGCGGTCAGATTTGAGGTTGGCTCTCGGGATCTTGGGGTGCCCTCTTGCTCCAATTTCTGTCTCTCTCGCAGATTCGTTCCAGTGCCTCTGCTTGATGGCGGAGGAGGTGTACAGGGCAGAGGAACACCCACCTATTTTCTCACAATGGTCGAGGAGATGTGGTTGTGTGTGGTTGGGGATTAGATGCCATTTTTGTAAATTTATGAAACATAGGGGTCAATTCACATCGCGTTTTAACGGAATCTGATTATATCTAACGTGCAAATGGACGGAGGCTAACCACAAGGTATGTAGGGTAAGGGTTAGCAAATTTATGAAGTTGAGTGAGGAATTAGGTTGTTTCAAAGGTCGTGGAGGTAATTGACAAAGATTACAGGGTCTGCTGGGTAAAAATGCCTAATTTTTTCATTGATTAATGTCAGCGATATGTAAACAATGGAGTCATTTTCATGTCAATTGGAGTTGGCACGAATTTAAAATGGGTGGGTTTAGGTGAAAATGTACATATGATCATGAATGAAAAATGAAATGTTAATTTATGCAAAATATTTACAAGTGCATGAAAGTTAAGTTTTAGATATTAACATATGAATTCACATAATTTCTCAAGACGAAGCTTTATTTTCAGCTAATAGAGTGATGAATCACATATTCATCAACCCCCTTTACTTGAACCCTACCCGTTCCCGAGCAACTAAAGAATTGAAGAGGTGGAATGAGATTATACCGAGATCATGAGCAACAAGTGAAAATGGAGCTCGACCCGACCTTCAGATTAATAGTTTAGCGGAACTCCTATGAGAATTAGGGATTTAAAATCATTAGCCTCCAAGTTCTACACATCATTGTACAGGTTCGGCTCAGAAGTCATCTTAGATCAATCCTCCTCTCAATGCATACCCCATGAATATTAAACAACCATCTCATGTGTGTGAAGGGTGTTAGTTCTTCCCATCCAAGATGCCATACTACCATGAAAACTTATCCTCCAGTAACTCATCCTTGGGGAGTCAGGTTCCTTCTAAGTTTAGGTACATGCTAGTTCATAACGAATATGGTGGAAGAAGATTATAATAATGAGAAAAGAACTGGAGTGTGATCAGTGTAGTCATATCTCCTGTGAAGCTTGACCAATGTAGCCAAGTCTTCACCAAGATATGCATGTTATCTGAAACGTGGACTATTATGGTCAATTATATTTTGTAGTTTGTTTCTTTTGGTATGAGTTTTTGGTTTCCATGCATTGATCTTTTTGTGCCCTGATGGATATTGAATCTTTTGTTCTGATCATGTTTTGGGATCTTAGAAAATTGTGTAGCAGTCGATTCCTTATCTAAAGCTTTATTTCAACACATACTCCGTTCGTTAAATATCCACGCTAGCAGAAAAGAAGCCCACTCAATCTTCCCACTCGATGTTTGAGTTAAGAAATGTGCATAGTGCTAACGTACAGATTAGTCCCATAGTCAAGAGTCATACTCAGAATGAGATGACCAGGTTAGACACTAAGAGTCGAAGTCTAGACATTGTCATGCGAAACTCGGAGAATTAAGTCCAAGACCTAAAGATTTATCGAATCGAGTTTCCAAGGGAGCGATCTTGTGGTCCACACAAGGCGGAACCAACAGTCGTTGTGATGACATCTCATAAAGATCTCAAATTTAGACAACAATTAACCCACACAAATAACTCAATCGAGCCAAGGTGAATGGATCAAAATGTAGTATAACCCTACAACGAATGTTTATAGTGGACAAGCAGGTAGGGTGTCGAACATAGGGAACACATGATGTAGTAGGAATTATTTATCGAATAAATAAATAAAGCAAGTGTATGTGTATATAAGTATGCACAATATCAATCAATGTTTTTGTGGGTTGAAATAAACTAATTCTTTTTTAATTATATATATTTATATTTTCATTTTTTATTATTTTAATTTCTTTTTAAACTGCTTATATATATAAGAGTATATATAAAGGTATATAAGGTATATATAATGTAAGTATTATATAATAGAATAGATGTAATAAATATACACAAGTTAGAAAATAACCAAAAAGAACAATCCTTCTATTTTTTAAAAGGTTTTAAAATTTATTTATAATATTTTTATAATTAATAATAATATAGGGTATATATAATATATATAAGTAAATATAGGATATATGGATATACTATTTATAAATATGAACACAAACAAACAAAAAGTTTCAAATAAAATCTGTTTATCTTTTTCAAATATTTTTCCATTTTTTTGAATTTTAGGAGAATTTTTGCATTTTTTGTATTTATAAGATCAGAAATAAAGTAAAATATGAACTTTTTCAAATAGGCCAAATTGATTTGAGATTTAAAAATAGCGAAAAGGTTCAAAATTTCACAAATAATATTTAATGTATAATAATAGGTATATACAAATATTGGATAGAAAATAATATTTTTGGGATTTTTAAGAATATTTTCTAATTTTTTAGGGTTACCAAGGGTTTGATAATTTTAAAAGATTCTTTTGGGTTTTTTGTAATTTTTAGTATAGAGTTATAAAATAGGCTAATAAAAAGTAGGGATTTTTTTGGATTGTAGAAAATGTTTTATATTTTTTTGTATTTTTAATTCAAATAGGGAATGAAATAACTCTCTTTGAATTTAAATAAATTGTAAATGCAAGCAAAATGGCAAATAAAATTTATAGCGTAAACAAGCAGCCAATCGAGCACATGTACCTATTTTTCCATAAAATTTAGAGTACATGATCTATTTTTACTAAAATGAAATGCATAAATAAAATTAAATCATGCTGGCAAAGGTATATTTGCAAATAAGATATCTTCCAGGTAAACAAGTGCAAAATAATCATAAGTTTTAAATTGTAACTTGAATTTTTTAGACTAAATAGTAAATAC
The DNA here is from genome assembly GCA_037367405.1 of Ottelia alismoides. Classification (NCBI taxonomy): domain Eukaryota; kingdom Viridiplantae; phylum Streptophyta; class Magnoliopsida; order Alismatales; family Hydrocharitaceae; genus Ottelia; species Ottelia alismoides. The sequence continues at coordinate 67,267 of JAZKJV010010860.1, read as the reverse complement.
AAAAGTCGGAGGGTGTTAAAGAAAAATATCCCCTCATGTGGGGGCCTATGTGAGGCGACCTGGCACTAGACTAATATGCAATATCACAAAGTTCGAGGGGGTACATGGAAAACGTCCACAAAGTTTTGTACTTGATTTAATAATCACAAGACCTTTTACAAATTAACAAAGATGTAGAGGGGGTCTGTGCAAAATTTACCACTTAACGTACTCTAATCCGACCGTTGCTGGTGTGCCACGTGGACGATCCAATGGTGCCACTTGTGTACCCCTTCGAAAAGAGCCAACGACCCAGATTAGATCTGGGCCATGTTCTTGATCTGACGGTCAAGAAGGGGGTACAAAGAACTACCGATGAACTAAGCTCCAGCAAACTTTGATGACCGATTTCTTCTTGCTCCAATGGTGGATCTCTGCTCTGACAACTCCAACAGCTTGTTGGATCTCCTCCGCATGGGTTGGCGCCTTCAGATGAGCTCGATGTGGATCGACAGAGGATATGGAGGGTCTTCTCGTTCTTTGTGACCTGGAGGTACTCCAGGTTTGATTCCTAGCTCCAGAGGACTCCTCAGTGGGTTTGTCCTTCACCAAAACGTTTAGGGGCTCGAGGGATTTAACCTCGACCCTTAGATGAAGGTGAGACACACAGGGATGAGTGGAGCGACGAGCCTCCAGCAAAGGGCGGTAGAGCGAGGATCGTTTCATTGAATGTCGAGAGATTCATGTTGAACACAAGGTGGAAACAATGAAGCAAATGATGGGGAGTGATTTGAGGTGGAAAGCAGGGGCGTGGGAATGAGCAAATCACGGTAATTTGGCATGGAGCTCAAGCTCCAAGAGATTTGGGGATTTTCAAAATTCAATCGAAAAATGTGATTAAACACGAAACTAAAGGCAAAAATGAAATGCGGAAGCCAAACATTACCTAAGAACAACAAAGAAAGGCCTAGACTTGGCCTGATAGCCATGGAAGATGAACCGGTAGGACAACTCCTCTGTGATGGTCGATCTCCTCCTCCTCGACTCCTCCTTGCTGCAACTCCTTCCAATCCAAAGCTATCATGTAGGGAGAGGAAACACAGTCGAACAAAGGGGCTAAGACTCGACGAAGAGCGATCAAACTTGAGAAGGAAGCCAGAGGAGGGAATTTATAGGATATAAAAGGTGGTGACTTTGATCAAGGAGAATGATCAGATTCAGGAAGATTGACTCGATCAAAGACATGAGTGGGATTCATGGATATCCGATCAGTAGTTTTTATTTTGATCAAAGGTCCAAACAATGAGTGGATTCAGCAGGAAAAACGGATGAAAACCCAGTTTTGACACACTGGAGCTAAAGGAAGAGAGAGGGAGGTCAGTTGACCTAGGTCAACGACGAGAAGAATTTGGTTGGTCTACATGGTCCAACTTGAAAAATCCAAGGCAAAAATGCCTTGTAAAATCAATAATAAATAATAAATTAATTAATTTAATGTTCATTAAAACATGAAAAATATTTGTTTATTTAATGTAATATTTTATGCATATTTTTTATACATTTGTATGAGGCTTTTGTTGTAAGTTAATATTTACATGTAAAATATAGGTATAAAGATACATGTACTTTGTTAATTTTATTTTCATTTTGTCTTATATATTATTATTATGTACATGTATTTTATATATTTTTGATTTATTTCAATACACATTTAGGTTTTGTTGTATTTTTCTTAGTTTATATGTACACTTAATTAATTGTATATATAGGGTAAAATGGGGCTGCCTCCATGGGGGGAGCTAACTTGGCTCCCCCCGCCCCATTTTGCCCGTTTTTTATTTTTTTTGAAAATTTCTTCCATGGATTTTCATCAATATATCCCTATATCATGTCATTAAAATTTCGTGCAAAATGGAGACTCCTACAACCTCCATCCAGATGGGGTCGATTTTAGCAATTTTGTTACCGTTAAAAAATGACTGTCTGGATGGAGGCCGTAGGAGTCTCTGTTTCTCAAGAAATTTTAATGACATAACATAGGGATATAGTGATGAAATTTCATGGAAGAAATTTTCAAAAAAAACCCGGGAGAAATGGGGCGGGGGAGCCAAGTTGGCTTCCCCCAGGGGGCAGCCCCATTTAACCCATATATATTATCAATATATACATGTGCATTTTACATATGTATGTAAATGTATTATTTTTTTATTTTTGATGATTTTATTTTATTATGATTATGTACATATGTTTCAAATAATATTTACAATTTTATAAAAATAAATGAATATGAAAAATACAAAGAATAAATATATTGGATAAAATATACAAGTAAATTGGACAATAGTGGCATAAAACGTAAATTTTGCATCTTAACTCCAAATTGAATGAGACCACCTTCATTAAACAGCTTATTAAAATTGTATATACAATTGAAGGTGATTTTTTCCATTTTGATACAGTATAGAGAAGATACAGGTCTGTGAAGTTTTTTTTTACTTTTTATTTTGTGTGTCCCGAGCACAGTAAGCATTATTTTTCCCAGAACTCAATTTTGTATTTTTCTTTGTTTTTATCTACAATATTCATGTTGAGGGTTATATTATTTTAGATCTAAAAATATTAAAATAAAATAGGTCCCAAAAATCAATTATAGATGAATTGAAATTGGGGTTTTTATATCGTTTTGTACAATTCATCTGCATATTTCCCCCCTACTTCATTCCTTGTCAACCAAGTCATCATGATCACTGGCTCTCGGGGTCTAGGGTCACTCAACACTTATTGTGTTCTATTTCTTTTTCTTATCTTCCTTTATTCTTTAATTTTGGAATTAAATACTTTAATTTTGGAATTAAAAACATTAAATATACAGTATTTTATATAGTATTTTGCACAATTTATACAGTGTTTATTTTGACAAATTAATGATATATACATGCATTTAGCTAGGGGTCTAAGGCCAAAATAAAAGAATAAAGGTGATGAAATGGAGATTCATCACCCCCTATACTTGCCTTTGCTAGTGCCTAACAAACACTTATTCCTATAAGTGTGGAAAAGAAAATAAAGAAAAGAAAACGAACGAACTTTGATTGATTTTAAGTTTTGATCTTGTCTTCATAATATCAAAGTTTGGAACTTAGTCGGACCTTGGATTTTTAGTTTTGTCATAACCTTGGTTGGGAATTCGACTTGAAACACAACACCCTCCAAGAACCACAAAACTCTGCCCAAGTCTCCTCAAAAGGCATGTCAGAACAAATCGACATCATATGTAGTCCCTTATGGCTATGAGTCTATGTTGTATAGTGTGTGATTTACAGTTCCTCTCGGTTAAAGCGGTAAAAGTCAGGCTTCTCCAACTTGATGACCCTAATTCCCCAATCCAATAACTTTTTCCTCGAGAAGCAGGGTATTCCCTTCTAAGTTCAAGTTTAACTGGCTCAAGAAGAGAATGTGTAGAAGAGAATGGACGGCAGCCAATGTAGCCACCTATCCTAGGATGCTTGACCAGTGTAGCCAAGTCATGCGACTGTAGGCTCACATATGTCTATGACTTTGAATCTCAGGTTTGCTTATTGAACACATACATACTCTGACGAGAATTGATTTTTCTTGATTTCTACCCGTCTATTTTTTAAGAGTTTTTTTTTGTTTTTTTTAATATTATATACAACTTCATTTACATAAGGAGTTTTCCTCTTGATCCAGTAGACTATCCCCATTTTGAAGCGTTATTGCAACCCACAACATTATGTCATTAGACCCCATGTCTACTGGATTAGGTTGGGGTACAACGGCCACATATTGTGACTTCTAATGTTTCCATTGGCTTGTATCTCATGTTAGTAAACCCAGCTCTCTACCACTTCAACTAAGTTAAGAAAAGTGCAAGGTGCATGTGTGAACGTTAGGTCACTGTCGACAAGAGTCACATGTGTGTACTGAGATATTCTACTTAGGTAGACAAGTGACACTAAACTAAGTCTTGCGGTCTCAAAGAACTAAGTCTAGTATACCTGAAGTGCCTTAATTCCAGTTCTTAAAGGTTATTGTTATTAAGTGGATTAAGTTCCACCCAAGCTCCAATCTTCAGATTTATTTGGACTTATTCAAGTGTCAATATTAATCTGAAAATCCAAATCTATGCAATGTAAGAAAATCTTTTTGTGAAGTAGTTTTCTTATTTTGAACTTTTGTGGAGTTTTGAAAACGTTTTGCAAATTTGTATGCAATTTTTGAAAACATTTTGTATTTTTTATGGATATTTGGTTTTGCTATTTTTTTAATGATTTTTCAAAAAAAATTGGCAAATGAAAAGCCAAAAATCGGAGTCGCTCAAATGAGGTGACAAATCAACTTCACTTGTCGCTAAGGCGACTACTTAAATTTCTCGGCTATTTCAATAATTAACCAACACAAATAATTAATCAATTAAAAGCATGAGTTAAAATTTATTGTACCCTACTAAGAATGTGTAGTGACAAGCAAGTAGGGGTCGAACACAGGAAGCAATGGTGTAGAGAGATGTGAGCTAAAAAGAAATCGAGCACAATATGACTCTCAAATGCTTAGCCAAAATATGGCATTTTGGGTTTTTAATTTCGTTATTTGTATTGTTTTTGTTTTGTAATTGTGTATTTGTTTTTAATTTTATATTCTCGTATTTCCTACTTATATTTTCAGATTTTTTATTCCTTTTTTAATAAGTAATATAGAATATAATAGACTATATATATAATAATAGATAATAGAGATATAAATAGAACTAAAAATAATTAAAAGATGCATAATTAAACATTTTTAGATTTTAAATATTTTTTTCTATTTTTGTGATTTTCTGTGAATGTTGTTAATTTTTATATATTTTTAAAGTAAAAAATATTCCAAATCAGGGATTTAAAAAACCCGAAATTGAAGTAAAGATTACAAATAGCAAAATAAGTCCAAAATTCTTCAAATTAATTTAATATAAAGATAATAAGTTGAGGTTTTTTAAATATTAAGAGTTTTTTTCTTCATTTTTTAGTGATTTTAGTCTGAAGATTATGAATACTTAAATAAATATATTTTTTTGGGAATTTCTTAAAATATTTTTATAATTTTTTTATGAATTTTCTAAGTTAAACATGGAATAATTGTACTCTTTTTTATTTTTAGAAAATACTATAATGTCCTAAATTATAAAAATAAAATTATGACGTGGAAGTGTATGTAATCAGAAACCTAAATATATTTTAAGTGATTTTTTAGCACAAATGATATATTTAAAAAATAGAGAAAACCAACAAAAATACATGTATCGATAGAGGCATAAACATAATTAAAATAAAACACAAGGTCCTACATGAACGTTTTCCAAAAAGATATAACTTATATTCTAAAATTTTCAATCAAACCACAACAAACAAAACCCGCAAGGGTTTAGTTGCAAATAATCCAAGATTTGTTAGTCGACGTGGAAATAGACTAAAATGTGAATAAAATAAGAGTGAGGGCCTTAATGGCAATGTTACAAAAATTTTAAGGAGGCAGATGAATGTTTATAAACTAATAAATAAATTACAAAACTTGTTGGGTTTAAGTTGCAAAATACCCAACAAAGGCAGGAACGGACAATGATGATCTCTTCACTAATCCACGTGTTGGCTCCTCCTTCGGCGACGACGCTTCGCACATGGGTGGTTTAGATTAGATCTCCTACGGGCAGTCAACGATGGATGCAAGGCGCATCGGACCACTCCTAGATGGTCTAGAAGCGGGCCAAAATCCAATGGCCTGGAGGTCCTCTCAAAGAACAGACGAAGAATATCCCTGAGTTGTACATCAATCCAATCCTCCAAGTGACTCAAGTGTTCTCCTTCGCTTCTGGTGGTCTCAAAAGGACCATGCGGTTCTTTTGCATGGATGGGTAGAGTCAAAATGGGTCGCGGGTCTTTGGTTTGTTCATACAGAGGAACGACACCTGGGAGGTACTCATGATGCTCGATGAGTATCGATAAGGGCTCCGTCTCTTTTCTTTCCAGTAGGAGATAGTTAACGAACAAAAACTGAAGCTCTAGGCAGCTTTCTGTCTCAGAGATGAAGCGAAGCGGGCTCAGGCGATATCGTTCATGTGTGACAGAGATGGAGGAACTGATCTATAGATCTGGACAAGATCCAGGTGGTTGGAGGTGTGTGGGGCGTAAAGGAAATGGAGAGAAAGGTGATGAGGGTGAGCTGAGTGACTGAGAGAGAGGTCGGAGTGGTCAGAATCAAGCGGCGTAGCTAGAGCTCCTCCAGTCGAACGATTTGGTTTTTGTGATAGAGTATATGAAATAAAGCAAAATAAAGCGTGGTTCTAAACTACTGCACTTACATGGAACAAGAAAAATAGGAAATGAAGAAGCTTACCAGACCAGAGACACCCGGAGCAGGGCTTCAAGCGGAGGATCTAGCGAAGCTTCGGATCGCCTCAATTCAACAACAAATTGAGCTGCTAAATGACTGGAGGGGATGCTGTTGTCACCAGGATTCGACCCCGTGCCTTGGTTAGGGTCTCAATAGACAGAAGAGGGATCAAATTCAAAAGTTGGACGGAGGTGGAATTTTATATCGGTTGTGACAGGGGTTGAGGAATCGAGGGAGAGAATGTGATTCAACGACGCACTCCACGAGGAATCACGTCTACGTGAACTAGAGAAGATCGATGTTCAAAAGTGCATAAGAAATCGAACCAAGTCTATGCTCGTATTGACTTGGAAAAAAGGGAGAAGATGCGGTCAAAACCTAGGTTTTCAGAGCTACAGGAGCAGGTTAGAGGAGTTGACTGAAGTACTCTCACGGTGGGCTCTGGTTGGTCTACGTGGACCAACTTGAAAAATCTGACCTGGAAATTATTTGCAAAATGTGTAATAAATAATAAACGATTTTATTTTATTAAAGTTATAGAATAAAAAATGTTTGTTTTTTCTATATTATTTTATTGTGATTTTTATTTATTTATTTTAGGTGTTTAATTACAAGTTAATTTTTAGGGTTTCCTTTATAGGTATAGTTACCTATGTTTTAAGTATTTTTTGTATTTTTATGTTATTATTTTATTTTCTTATTTTATATAATTATAACTTTTTTATATATACTTAAATATATTTTTATTTTACTTTTATGATGCAATATTTACACTTAAATAATTTGGGTTATAAATATATAGTTATAAGTATATGTATTTCATCTATGTATTTTATATACATATTTTTCTTTAATGTTTTCTTTATGGTTTTATTTTAGCTTTAATATGTACATATATAATAAGTAATATTTAAAAAATTATAAAATTATAAAATTATAAAAATAATAAAGAATAAATAAAATGAATATTTTGTTCGAGTATATTGTATAATAGGGGTCCAAAGCCTAACGTTCACTCCTTAACTCCAAAAAATATGGAATCACCTTCATTAAATAGCTTATTAAAAGTTATATACAATTATATATGATTTTTATACATTTTGAGTTTTTATTTGAGAGATATGGGTCTGGAAAGTCGAGATTTTAGAATATTATTTTGAGTGTAAAAAGTACATTTTTTATTATTTTTGTATGAAATTAATTTGTATTTTTATATATATTATTATCTACAAATTTCATGTACAAATTTTTTTATTTGAGGTATAAAAAGTGGAAATATAAAATAGATCCTAAAATTGAATAAATGATGAATAAATAAATGGGATTTTCATTGTATTTCTGACCCTTATCTCCCCCTACTTTATTCTGTGTCGACCTAGTCATCAAGATGCCTAAGTCTCGGGATTTAGGGTTATAAAATATTTTTAGTATTTCACTAATTTTCTTTTCTTTATTCTAAAGTTTTGGCATTAAAACAACATTTTATACAGCCTTTATACAGTAAAGGTGTACAAATTAAGGCTATTTACATGCATTAGCTAGGGTTTTTAAGGCCAAAATGATATAATAAATGTGATGAAATTAAGATTCATCAGTAAATAATTATGTGCAGATATTTACCCAGGAGTGCATCTTTTTATTTACAAAAATTTAGGTGAAGAATTTACACAAGTAATATACAGGTTTTGTGTAGAGTTTATAAAGAGTTTCTGTTCGCTTAAATTATGTATAAGGCTTTCAAAATAATAAGCAAATATTTTGACAATCATTTTGAAAACTTTACTTTAAAAACTTTTTTTTGAAAGATAATTTGACAAATAATTTTTGCAAATATTTACAAAATTTAAAAATCATTTTGCAAAGACTTTTCGAACAATATGTATAGATTTTTCAAACTATTTTTGCAATAATTGTCCAAGAAATTTGCAAATAGAATTTTAAAATATTTTCTTCAAATAAAAGAAATAAATATTTACAAAAAAAACTTTTTTACAAAGGTTTGAAAACATTTTACAAAACATTTTTCAAACGGTTTTACAAAAGAGTTTTCAAAGTAATTTTCCAACCATTTTTGAAACATTTTGCAAAATATTTTAACCAGTTTATTAATTGTATATACAAAGAATTTGACATGTATTTTGATTTTATTCATTAGTCATATTATTACAAATACACAAGTACGAGTTATGGCTAAATTATATACGGAGTATATATGACCCCCTATACTTAGCTTGAGCTATGTCCTCATAGATCGAAGAGAAAGGAAGACATAACTCGTACTAAGTATAAGAAAATCTAGACTACGACTAAATAATAAATGAGAAGTTGGCCTACCCCTACACTTAGGAACAAATAGTCCTAAATATAGCAGATGGTACACCAAGCAAGCTGGGTTAAGGGTGGGAACGAATAGAATCATTGGCTCAACCTATCTCCCCTATACATAGCGTAAACTATACTAAGTCAAGAATTTAAGAGACAAGCTAGGGAATCAAAGAATGAACACACATATACATTCATCTGCCCTATACCTAGGATGAAGTATATCCTAAGGGTAGCCATGATGAATGGATGATTGAAGTTTCCAAAATAATGAAAGAATTAGAAATGAAAAGAAGAAAAGAAGATAAAAATTACTAATCAAAAACATTTTTGGATTCCTTATCTGAATTTGTGGATGCTGCTACTGGAAGTTCTTGCTCATAGACCACCAAAATAGAGTCAACCACGGACAGGAAGGTATCATGGTCAAGATAAGGCTTCAGAAGTTGTCCATTGATGACAAAAGGTTGTGCAACAGCTAATAATCTAGATATAATGATGCCTCCATTGCCACGTGCATGCTTGACTATAATTGGTCAGGTCAACATGCTCTTCAACTTCCCTGGGAATAATTCTAACTTTGCATCAGACAACGAAACCTTCTGACCAGGTTCGAAAGTCTTACGGTGGTTGTTCTTGTCATGCCATTTTTTGACCTTCTTGTACATAAGGCCATTGTCGTATGTATAGTCATAGAATTCAAGAAGTCTGTTCAGATTTAGCTTTCTGTTCTTTGCTACTTTCTTTGGATCCAAATTGCAGATGCTTATTGCCCATAATAATTTATGAATCAGCTTGATAAGCAAATGGCATGGCTTGTCGTACACTAGGTAGTAGGGATACAATCCCAAGGGAGAATTGTATGATGTCTAATGGGCCTAGAGAACCGAGTCAAGCAGTTGAAACCGGTTCTTTCTATCTTGACGTACAAGCTTCTGGAGAATCATCTTGATTTTCCTATTCAAACATTATGCCAAGCCATTAGACTAATCTACTTGATGTTCTATGCAGTATTTCCGAGTCAGCTTCTTCACCTCTCTGTTGATAAAATGGCTACCCTCATCAGATATCAAAATTTTGGGGATCTCGAACTTTACACTAATGTGTTCTATTAGAAAGTGACTGACAGTGCGATTATCTGTAGCTCGGGTTGGGATAGACTCCACCCAATGACTCATGTAGTCAACAAGAAGAATATACTCTTAGCACTGACTGTTGGGAAATAGGCCCATGAAGTCAATGCCCCATGCATCGAACGCATATGAAATCTGAATATATTTCAGGGGCATTGTATATTTCATTCCGATAGTGCCTCCTATCTTCTGACAATCAGTACACTTTTTCACAAAATCTTCTACATCCTTGAAGAGAGTCAGTCGCCATAGGCCATATTGTAGAGCTTTTGTTGCCGTACACTTTCTAGAGTGGCGTCCTCCTGATTCTCGGGCGTGGCAATACTCGAGGACATTGTGAACCTCCTCTTGAGGAATGCACTTCTTCAGATGCAATCTTCCCCCTCACGAAATATATATAGATCCTCCCACTGATAGAAATGAATATCTGACAAAAACATGTCAACTTTCAGATTAGGCCAATCTTGTGGAGTTATCTTTATAGTTCACAATATCGGCGAATCAGATGAGCAAGGTGACTAACAAAATTGCTTCCTCTAGAAAGGTTATGCTCATGAGTATTTGACTCTGGCAATCTTGATAAATAATATGCCACCACATTTTTAACTCTAGGTTTGTCATAGATTTCAAGATCGAATTCTTGGAGCAGAAGAATCCATCTGATTAGCCTCGGTTTGGCATCCTTCTTCGCTTGCAAGTAACTGATGGCAAAGTGGTTCGTGTACACTATTACATTGGATCCGAGAAAATGAGTTTTGAACTTCTCCAGGGTGAAGACAATTGCTAGCAGCTCTTTCTCAATTACTATGTAATTCTTTTACGCTTCATCAAGAGTTTTGCTAGCATAATGAATAGCAAATAGAAGATTATCTCTCCTATGTCCCAAATCTGGAGGTTGGAAAAGAGTTTTGCAAGCATCGGTCATGATCTCGAATGATAGAGACCAATCTGGAGGTTGGAAAATAGGGGCCTAAGTGATCAGATCTTTCAATTGGTTAAAGTATAGGAGGACTCTGGCATGAATAATAAAATCAGCCTCCTTGCTTAGAAGCTCAGTCTGTGGTCGAGCGATTTTGCTGAAAGTTTTGATGAATCTTCTATATAAGCCCACATGCCCAAGGAATAACCAGACTTGCTTCAGATTTGTTGGTGACTCTAGCTTTGAAATGATTCCTACCTTTGCAGGATAGACCTCCAAGTGACTTTTCTAGATGACATGTCCTAGCACAATCCCTTCAGTTACCATGAAATGGCTCTTATCCACGAGAGCACCAAGTTGACTTCACATCATCTTTTTAGGACTCGGTCAAAATAAGATAGGTTCTTATCAAAGCTATCTTTGTAGATCGAGAAATCATCCATAAACACCTCGAGAAAACTACCAACTAAATCTGCAAATACTGCCAACATGCATCGTTGAAATGTTACTGGAGCATTGCACAAACCAAACGGATCATGTGGAAGGCATACATCCCAAATGGACAAGTGAAGGTAGTCTTTTCTTGGTCTTCTGGGGCGATTACAACCTAATTATAGCCAGAGTATCCATCCAAGAATCAGAAATACTCCTTCGTGGCCGGTATTTCAATTATTTGGTCGATGAAGGGAAGAAGGAAATGATCCTTCTTGGTTGTTAAATTCAGGCGTCAGTAATCAACACAGGCGTGCCATGATGTTGGAACTCAGGTCGCGATCTCTTCTCCTTTGTCATTCTTTAGAATGGTTATCCTTGATTTCTTTGGTACGACAATCAAGGGACTCACCCATTTAGAATCGGAGATAGGATATATGAAACCCGCATTACAACATTTTATAATTTCATTCATAACAACCTCCCGAAGATTCGGATTCAATCTGCATTGGAATTCACAGTATGGTTTGCAATCTTCTTCTAGGTAGATGTGATGGGAACATAATGAAGGGTTGATACCGTGGAGATTAGAAATTTTCCAGCCAATTGCCTTGCAGTTTCTTTTTAGATACTAAAGCAGATGAGATTATTGTTCTTGAGTCGATTGGGAATTGATGATAACAGTAAACATGTTTGGTGCACCCACAAGGAAGGCATACTTCATGTTCACTGGAAGCAGCTTGAGCTTCGGTGGTGTCTGAGTCTTCTTAGTGCTAACCTCTGTGACTATGCAGGTCATCAGTGGTACCAAATCTGTCAATTGTACACTATCCACCTTTGATGGTTCTAGCTCTGAATCTATGAATGCACAAAAATTCTCAATGATGGAATCTTTCTCAAAGAAGTCTGTAATAAATTCTTCTTCCTCTTCTAAAGATAGGTGTTCCTCAATCAATTCTTCAGTCACATCAGCAAAAATCCCATATTCTAAGGCAGAGGGGAAGTTGAGTATGCTATCCACTCCTTCCACTGCAAAGAGGAATTCGTGGGTCATGATGTCATCCATGAACAAGTTTGTATCTCTGATTTTTGCTAGAAAATCATAGTCTTCCATCTGCTCTGAAGGCACTCTCTCATATGAAGCAGATTCTATCTATTTTGGTACATGGATCATTTTAGTGGTTACCTTGTCACTATTCAAGCAAAAGGTAATATGTCCGCTACCATAATCCACAACTGCTTTGACTATTCGAAGGAATGGTCATCCAAGTATAATAGGGGTGTGCAGAAGAGGAGTTATCATATCAAGAACGATGAAGTCCACAGGGAAATGCATTCCTTGAATGATGACGATGACATTATCTAAAATTCCTTGGAGCCACTTGATAGAAGTGTCTGCGAACTGCAAAATCATCTTGGTGGAATTAAGCGGTCCCAACCCAAATTCCTTTAGTAGTGAAGTAGGCATCAGGTTTATAGACGATCCACTGTCAAGAACAGTATGGTCGAACTCTTGATCAAATATTTAACATCGAATGACAGACGCTCCCATGTCTTTCTTCTTGCTAGTGAGATTCATGATTGCATTGATTGTCACTGCCATCAGGATGTGCTTCACATTTCTCAGTCGGGCTCAGCTCCGCTGTCTTTTGAAGTACATGCCTCTTTAAGTCACTTCTTGATGTTTGGCATGTACTGAATTGCCTTCAACTAAGACATCTCAAGAAAAAGATTATGTATTATTCTACAACATTAGAGTCTGACAAATTTATTTTCAAATTTTTATTTTTTTGATTTTTGTAAAGCATCTAGAAAAGGAATATTTACAGACCCAAATGCAGAAATATTGTTCTTATTTACAACAAAATCTATGCCAACATTAGGATGTATAACTGGATGACAAAAAGAAGAAACTTCATCCATTTGAGGTGGTGGGAATCCCAAAATAGCACGCGGGGCACCACCGGCTGACTCTATATTAGCTACATGTGTGGTCCTATCCATTGCTGGCTTGCTAGCGCTTTGGCTAGTGATGTCCTCTTTTGTTGTTTTTTTTTATTTTTTTTTCATTTTTTTAATTTTTGTTGGTGCTTCTCCTTCTTTTTCTTCCTCACCCAACATGACTACTAGTTCGGTTGATGCAAACGAAGATTATTACTCACATATGGAAGCTTTATTCTTTCTCTTATTATTACAAAAGGTTGCACCGTCCTACCACTCTTGAGAGTAACAACATTAGATAATAAAGTATCATGCATATCTGACTCGAGGGGGTTGGACATGACATTACAAACTACTTGATCGCACTCTCAGAAGTTGTTGGGATTTTCCTCCACCTGTACCGAAATTGTGGTCTTAACAGCGGTGAGGTCATCTATCTTCTGACTCATCTCTACAAGACTCTTAGCAAGCTGAGCCAAGCAGTCCAAGCTAAGGTTTACAAGAGTGGCCTCAAATGGTTCAACGTGTTGGCCATGTTGAGACAGTGAATGATGTTGAGGGTACGGGTAGGAATGCTGAGAAGGATACTGAAAAGAAGACCAGTGTTGTTATTGATGATAGGGAGGAGGAAGGTGATGATAAGCGATAACCGAGTAATGATGATATTGCTGGTTCTCGGCGGTATTGTGGTTGTTGGAATTGATTATGTCTCCAACCCTACTGATATGGTTGAGACTGCTGATGGTGACGTTATTGGTTCCCTTGGAAAAATCTCCCTCATTATAGAGGGAAAGAACAGGAGTTTGCAGACTAGCCCTGCTGAGGTCCATCTAGATGGTCTGTTGCGCATCATTGGACCAAACTCCATTCACCTCCTGAATGAGAGGTGGTGGAGGAGAGCATGGATCTGTGAGTATCTGGGGTTCTTGTGGGGATACAACTAGTTGTTGTTGGGGCTACTGAGGCGATGATGGCTCTGGGGCTTGCACGTAATATAGTGTTGAATTGTTGGATGTGCAGGACTTTGTTGTGGAGACTGAGATGATGTTAGATCCTTCATCTCAGTTGGAGTTGAAGACGATGCAGACACGGACTGACAGGTGTTGATTGTGCTTACTAGCAACTCCGGCTACTTGGTAATCTGATCCAGTTTGTCCAAATTCTGGGTCTTCTGTTTGATCACAACGAGCTTCCCAAGTCCATGTGATCTTTTTTCAATAATATCCACCTTGGATAGGTGGCTCCCAATAATGCTCGGATTTGAGTTCTCATCCTTCTCCTGCTCATGCGTGGTTGCCAAATTTACTACCTTCTGGTGAATCTATGGTTGGCGTAGGTACACTCGAGACGATAACAAGGTAGCTTCTCCATCTGTCATTTCCTCAAAAATCTGCCACAGGACATCCTCACACTTATTGAAGTGTGACCCGCCACAAGCACCATCAATGAGCTTCTGACTCTCAATGGTAAGTACACCAAAGAAATGTTGGACCAGATTGGTCTGCGGGATTGTCACGATGTGGACACTTCTCTTTTAAATTAGTAAACCTCTCCCAACCCTTACAAATGGATTCATGGGTGGCTTGGGAGAAGTTGGCAATATGGGCACACATCTGATTCAACTGCTCGAGAGGGTAGAACTTGTGCAGAAAGATGGACTTCAGTTCCTCCCAGGTGGTGATGACCTTCCCCAAATGATTGATCTAATGAAGTTCCTTATCCTAAAGGCTGGGCAAGAATGCCTTCATCTTGACTACACCTAATGTAATGTAAGTGTACTACGTGGTTCCGAAGATATGTATGAATTATTGGAGATGGATATAGGGTTCTTCATTTGTGTTCACATGGAAGGTGGGAAGCAGAGACAAGAGTTGAGGCTTCAACTCAAAATTGGCATGGACAACATGAATTTGAATCCATTCTGTCATCTGTCCAGCATCAGGGTTGTATGTCTCCTTGAGAGTTGACTTGGGCCGCTCTCCTCGTGGTTCATCGATCGAACCTCCACCAGCTCCACCTCCGAGTTCTTCTTCTCCTCCTCATGGCTGATCTCTCCTTCTTCTCATATCATTCAACATATCCTGAAAGGCAACCTGGGCTAATGCCTGGTCGATGAGATGCTACTGGATTACTTGTATGGAGGCAAGGAGCTGGGCATTCACTACATTCTGATCCGGCTGCTGGCCTGTCTAAGTTGTTGATGTTGAGGTCCCTTTCCTTTTTCTATTCGGAGCCATTTGTGTATCTTAATCTAAGTCTGACAAAATCTGTGGCACTAGATCAAGCTCCTGATCTGCACAAGGAATGACTCTTCGATTAGTTTGTATGGAAGCACCATATGAAAAGAATCATTATATGTTAAGGACAACACAGAATTTCATTAAGGATGGAGATGTATATGGCGTGAAATAAATTTCCATCCAAAATGAGAAGATTTCAGGGCAAGAGTGATCCTGGTTTATTAAAGGAGGCGAGGAGTCTGGAGATCGATTCACGGAGTTCGAAATGAGTTTTTGGGAATCATCCTAAATTATTGGAGAATCGACTGTATGGACTTGACATGGGAATCGATGAAGTATCGACCAAGCCATCCATGAGTCACCATCTTGAGGTTAAAAGGAAGATCGGTAGTGGATAAATGATATGGAGGTCAACGAGAAATAAAAGGAGTGCAAAATAGTAGAACAACTCAAAATGAGTGGGGGCTAAATGAGAATGAAAGCCGATACAATGAAAGGCAAAAGCACAAGTGTGCGGGACTTTGATCTTTGACATTAATCTAAATCAAACAAACACCAAACAAGTTGTGGATTCACCAACTCTACCCAAGTGAAACAAGAGTTTGGTTATTTTATCTTTTTTATTTTATGGTTGTGTTGTAGGTAAATCTTATAACAAGTCCTTATGATCACTATCCCTATAGGAGTGTGTATACTAACAGGAAAGTACCCTATACTTCTTCTACTCCTTTATAACTTGTTATCTGTGTACGTTGAGGTCCTTGATCTAGTGCCTGAGCGGATACTCAGTCAAAAAATAGAGGGAGGAAACCAACAGGCGAAACTAATACTTACCTCACAAGTGAGGTACTCAGCCGCAAGACAATGAGACAGACACACTTGTGATGGCATTGTCTATGTTCAATACTTCAAACCAAGTAGGATGCTCCACACAAGGCTAGAACATTGTCGTGTACAAGGCCCTACTAGCACACGTACGATAGAAGCACCAATACTTTGCCAACCCAGGTGATAATCAAGGCTGTCACAGATCGGGTTTTTGGCTCTAATCCTGAGGGGGTCGTGCCTCACTCGGTCTGGAATGTACTTGAAATCAAGGAGGGCTTTATAAACCTGATGTCCCTTATTATTTTCATTCAGATCAAAGTTTAATTAGCTATCCCCATGTTTTAATTGTTGGATTTTCAATTTTTTGAGTATTTTTCAAAGCCTACCACTTAATGATTTTTTTGTATTTTCTTTTGAGTCCTAAATGTGATACAAAACTGAGGGAGAAAGCGGAAAAGTAATGCAAGTGGAAAGTAGAGTGGAAATCTCACTCTCGTATCAAATGATGCATGCAAAGTAAGAAGACTCATAGTGCTTCCAATGCTCTCCATGCGGGATAAAAGGCAGAATTGATATATTTACACTATATGGAGATATGCAAGCGAGAAAGCATCATAAACAAGAATTGTTATTATCCTGAAGAACAAGATGTTAACTACTAAAAAATGGATCTAAGTGTCCAATTTTGGACACTCTTCGATGGCCACCAGAACGGGTACTACAAGCATTGTGTGGAGTCTCTCACGGATCATGTTTCCAAATATAAGTAATTTGCAATTAATTATTTGACTAAGTCCAAGTGAAAGAGACTATAGGTGCATGCTTCTATTAGGGCTTTGGAGCTAGCTACCGAGTCAAGAAAATCTAGATCTAGGGGCTCACTCACATAAAACAAATAAAAAATAAATGTGGGAATCTCAAATAATGAAAAATAAAAAAGCCAATAAAACATGAAAAATCACGACAAGGCCCTCAGGTAAACAGACACCCGAGCAATGCACCTTGTGGAGAGTGGCAGTATCCAAGTCCAATTATTACAAACGACTATACAAAAATGAAATATAAATCACTCCTTACAAAAATAAAACAAAAGGAGCCAAGTGTGTCTACTTCTTCTCTGCCAATTATTGCTTCTCTCCTGATCGACTCACAAGTAGAAGATCCCACCTCCTCACGGCTCGAGTGCATCCACCTCCTAAGAAATAGTTATCGCCACGCGGTCCCTCACAAGAAAGTTAAACAGAGACAAATAGGTCAGAACATGTCAAATAGTTATCAAAAATAAAAAAGTAGAAAATTAAGAGAGAAAATAATGTGCAAGCTCTATATATAAAGAATGATACGCTATCCATTGCTCTCCGACAACGGTGTCATTTATCGAACCAATGATCCAAGGGAGCGGTCTTATGGTCCACACAACCAGGACCAACTTGTTGTGATGACAACTCACAAAAATCTCAAATCCAAACAACAATTAACCCATACAAATAACTTAATCAAACCAAGTGTGAATGGATGAAAATTTGTTATAACCTACGATGAATGTGTATAGTAAACAAGTAGGTAGGGTGTCGAACACATGGAACATGGGACGTAGCAAGAATAATATATCGAATAAATAAATAATGCAAGTGTATGTGTATATAAGTATGCACAATATCAATAAATGTTTTGGTGGGTCTCTAATTAGATAAAATAATTCTTTCTTAGTTATATTTTTTATATTTTAAATTTTCCTTTTTTTTAATTTTCTAAATTTATTAATATATAAATGGTGCACATATATATATGTATATATGAGTATATATAAAGGTATATAAGGTATATATATAATGTAAGTATTATATAATAGAATATATATAATAAATATATAAAATAAAAAATAACCAAAAAGAACAATCCATTTTATTTTTTAAAGGTTTTAAATAATATTTATAATATTTGAAATAATTAATAATAATATAATGTATATATCAATATATAAGTAAATATAGACTATATAGGATATATTATTTATAAATATGGACAAAAATAGTCAAAAAGTTCCAAATAAAATCTTTTTTCTTTTTACAAATATTTTTCATTTTTAAAATTTTTGGAATTTTTTACAATTTTTTACAATTTTTTATATTTTTAAAATTAAAAAAAACTGATTTGATTTAAGATTAAAAATAGCAAAATGATTCAAAATTTCACAAAAAAATAATTTTAATATATAATAATAGGTATATATAAAAACATACGATAAAAATATTTTTTTGGGTTTTGTGAGAATAATCTCTATTTTTTATGGTTAACAAAGTTTTGCTAATTTTAGATATTCTTTTGAGATGTTTTTGTGATTTTTGGTTTGGAGTTACAAAATAGTAAATCATGCACATAAACCTATTTTTGCACAATTTTAGAGCACACAATCTATTTTAATAAAAATAAATGCATAAATAAAATTATTTCAAGCTAATAGGGGTATATTTGAAAATAAAATATCTTCCAAGGGCACATGTGCAAAATAACCACAAGTTTTAAATTGCAACTTGATTTTTTTAGACTAAATAGTAAATACAAAAGGTGAGGGGGGAGGTGTTAGAGAAAAATGTCCCCTCATATGGGGGTGCACATGAGGTAACCTAGCACAAGACTAATATAAAATACCAAAAAGTTACAGGGGGTACATGCAAAAAGTACATAAAGTTTTGTACTCGATTTAATAATTACAAGACCGTTTACAAATAACAAAAATCCAGAGGGGATCTTTGCAAAATTTACCACTTAATGTACTATGATCCAATAGCTGTTGGTTCACCACGTGGACGATCCAACGACCCCTCTCGCGTACCCCTTTGAAAAGAACCAGCGGTCCAGATTAGACTTGGGTCGTCTTCTTGATTGAACAATCGAGAAGGGTGTATGAAGAGTAGCCGAAGAACTGGGCTCTAGCGAACTTCGATGTTTGATTTCTTCTTACTCCGGTGGTGGATCTCTACACCGATAACTCCAGCAGCTTGTTGGAGCTCCTCCACGTGTGCTGGCGCCTTCAGATGACTGACAGAGGATCTGGAGGGTCTTCTTGTTCAAGATGACCTGGAGGTATTCCAAGTCTGGTTCTTAGCTCCATAGGACTCCTCAGTGGGTCTGGCATGTACCAAAATATTCGGGGGCTCGACAGGTATAACCTCGACCCTTAGATGAAGTTGAAGAGTATAGGGATGAGCGGAGCGATGAGCCTCCGACGAAGGGTAGCGGAGAGAGGCTCGGTTCACTAAATCTCAAGAGATTCAGGTAGAACACATGGTGGAAATGATGAAGCAGATGATGAGGAGTGATTTGAGGTGGAAAGTGGGGCACGGTAATTTGGTCTGGAGCTCAAGCTCTAGGTGGTTTGAGGATTTTCAAAATTCAACCTAAAAATACGATTAAAAATGAAATTAAAGGCAAAAATGAAACGCTGAAGCTAAACACCTTAGAATAGCGAAGAAAGACCTTGACTTGGCTTGACAACCAAGGAATATGAATCAACTGGAGAACTCCTCCGACGATGGTGGATCTCCTCCTCCTCGCTGCAACTCCTCCAATCCGAAGTTGTCACCTAGGGAGAGGAAATGCAGCGAAACTGAGGGGCTAAGACTCGACAAAGAGTGATCAAACTCGGGAAGGAAGCCGGAGGATCAAATTTATAGGCTGCAAAAGGTGGTGACTTCGATCGAAGAGATTTATCGGATCAAGGAAGATTGCCTCAATCGAAGATGTGGGCAGGATTCATGGATATCATAATAGCAATTTTTGTTTTTATAGAGGCCTAAAGAATGAGTGGATTCAATAGTAAAAAGGGATACAAACCCGGGTCTGACACACCGACGCTCGAGGAAGAGAGAAGGTGGTCACTTGACCCAGGGTCAACGGCGGGATGAATTTGATTGATCCACATGGATGAACTAGAAAAATACAAGGCAAAAATGCCTTGCAAAATAATTAATAAATACCAACTGAATTAATTAAATTTTTATTAAAATATAAAAAATGTTTGTATTTAATGTAGTATTTTATGCTATTTTATTTATTTTTACAAGGCTTTTTATTGTAAGTTAATACTTACATGTAAAATATATGTATAAATAATTGTGTTTGGTAATTTTATTTTTATTTTGTATTATATATATATATTATGTAGATGTATTTTATATATTTTTTATTTATTTTAATACATATTTAGGTAATTTATTGTATTTTTCTGAGGTTATGTATACTTAAGTAATTTTGTATATATGCATTATAGGTATATACAGGTATATTTTACTTATGTATGTAAATATATTATTTATTTTTTTATTTTATTTTGATGATTTTATTTTTTAAATGATTCAAATAATATTTACAATTTTATAAAAATAAAAGAACCTGAAAATACAAAGAATAAAAAATATTTCATAAAATATATAGGTATATTGCACAATAGGGGCCCAAAACCTAAATTTTACATCTTAACTCCAAATTTTATGAAACCAATCATGAAATAGCTTATTAAAAGATATATACAATTAATGGTGATTTTGGTCTATTTTATTACAATGTGGAGAAGATATGGGTCCGTGTAGTTTTCATTTTGACTTTTTATTTTATGTGTCCTGAGCACTGTGCATTATTTTTCAGTGACTCAATTTTGTAATTTTATTTGTTTTATCTACAATATTCATGTTCAGAATGTTATTATTTGAAAGTATAAAAATAATAAAATGAAATAGGTTCAAAAAATAAATATATATGAATAAAAATTAGGATTTTTATGTTTTTTGTACAATTCATCTGCCCTATCTCTCCCCTACTTTATTCCTTGTCAATCAAGTCATCATGATGACCGAGTCTCGGGGTCTAGGGTCACTCAACACCTAGGGTGTTTCATTTCTTATTCTTGTCTTCCTTTAATTTTAAATTTTGGAATTAAATACATTAAATATACATTATTTTACATAATATTGTATACAATTTATACAATGTTTATTTTGACAAATTAATGATATATACATGCATTTAGTTGGGGTTTAAGGCTAAAATGAAATAATAGAGTTGATGAAATGAAGATTCATCGAGCTTCTATCATTCTATTCCTCGGTGAAGTTCCTTTTAAAATAAGTGGATTATGGCCAAGTCAAGACCATTCTCGATTTCTACTTACAACTCGATTCAGAATCCAATAACTTTCATCAATGCAAATGCATGTTACGATGAATGAAATGATGGTGCATGTGATGCAAACACACACAGAAACACTCTTACTCTTTCTCTTTTTTCCATATTTTTTTTTGTTATACACACATTATACATATTTCCAAGTATTATACATATTTCACACATTTTTATAGATTTCACAAAAAATAGGCATACCCCATATTAGTATAATATATACAAAAAAACAATACCATATATTACAGTGAAATGCAGAGTATGTACATGAATACAACTAACTTCCTACATACTTAGCATACGCTAAGTATAGAAGGATGCAAAAGATGAAGAGAGAGAAAGAGAGAGAAGTCGACGCCCCCCTATACATAGGTTTTTGGCCAGCCTAAGTATAAAAGAGAGCAAAAACGTAGTAGTTGAGGGCAAGAGGAGAAAAGATGAGTATGTACAAGACAACCACCGATCCCCCATATACATAAGCTTTTGCCCAAGTATAGAATAATTACAAGGGAGCCGATACGATTGGGAGAGAATGTGCAGAGATTCAAGGAGGTTTTCAACAAACCTTCTTGGGCGCATTTGGTGGGAAGTAATATCGATATGAAGAACGTGATGAAGAATATTCCCACCCATCATTGGAGTCATACTCAGAAGAGTAATAGTGGTCGGTGAAGGCTCTCCAATTGTTTTGTTATGCTGCTGCTTACTCACATGGTCAAATAACCTCGACATTGGATGATGATTATTCTCTTGAAGAGGTGTCTGATTGGTCATATATGATCACCCTGGTCCATGTACCATACTCTGCGTAGGAATCCTCAGAATAATTCAAGTATATAGTTATGTACTTAGTCAGTTTGATAGAACCTGAACCAAGGAGATGAGGAGGAGTAGAGTGCCTCTTCCCTCCTCTAGCAACCAGACTAGATTATGTGGCCCTTATAAACTGAGTCTATGAGGTGCTAGCCATTGGTTCTTCATCAGATGAATCACCATGTTCATCATATATCTCCTTTAAGGCTAGTACACGTTTCGGGTATATGATAGTACTCTAAGTTGGCTTGGGTTTTGTAGGCTCAAGGTCAGATCATAGTAATGATCAAGGAAATCCGAAATAATTGTCCGGATTTGGTGAATTGTATATGTCTAAGTCAAATTCATTCACCTCAATTGCAACCTTGGTAGCCTCAACAGTTGGATCCTCAAGTGTCTCTCCTTGAGCCAAGTCTTGAGTATGTGGTCGCTGAGGAGAGGTCTAATTATGTGAAGTGTTTGACTCTGTGGTATCCTCTTGGTCATGACTCTCATTTTCTTGTTCGTTTGTCTCAGGGTTAGGTGTGACCTCGAGAATTGGGTCACTTTGGTCTTGATCCATGAATTTTATATCCAGAGTCTCACAATCAATAGTCGCTCTAACAGAGGTTGAGAATGGCTTTCTCAAAATAATGGGAAACTCAAAAAAATCTCCTCGGTGCTCAATGTCCAAGACAATAAAGTCCACTCGATGTTTTATACCTTGGAAGTTCATGATGACAGAAGTAATTCCTCGTGGCTTTTTTATGGATCAATCAGGAAATTGAACAATCACTCGAGTTTTTATGAGCAGTCCGAGTTCAAGTCAGTCAGACAAGGACTCCAAGAGGATGTTCAGGGTGGAGCTATCATCTATTCGAACATGAGTAAACTATGTATTCTCAATTTCACTGTTAAACCTATTCAATCGTTTGAATTTGCAACCTTTTCTTTTCTTGGTCATCACCATTGTACTAGCTATAGTGATTAAATGGAATTCAGGTCTAGATTATTTCTTATTAGTCTTCTTAGGTGATAATTGACTCTTCACAAATCTCTAAAGATCGGGTACATACTATATGACCTTAATTAGTGAAAGCTCTAAGATCATGCTTTTACAAAATGCTTCCATTCGATGTTGCTATTTTTTTTGAATTTTTTATTTTTTAAATTTTTTGGTGTTTCTATTAGAGTCAGTAGATTGTTCAATGGACAAGTTAGTGCTATCAGGTGTGCGTATCTGAAAATTCTGATGATATATTTTGGGTTTGCTATTTGATATCCCTGTTTCACTATATGTATGACACCATCAAGTTGTTCAATCAAAGTGTCGGCTCTCTGATTAATCTAAGCAATGTCATCTGCAATCGTCTCACAACTTGTAGATGAAAAACCGTACTCATCATGCCGTGACTCCGGCATGCAATCTTGAGATGAGTAATAGTCATTCTCAATGGTCATGATCTTGTCATTAGTCTTATTTCCTTGACTCTAGATCTCAAATGTATGGTCCAAGGAAAAGTGGTTGTACTTGGGAAGAGAGTCATCCTGAGTAAGGGATGGTTCGAATAGTGAATTATCAATCGTAATCGGAAATCATGTTTTTCTTTTAAATTTGGTCACGCTCATATCCATCCTTGAATCGGCTCGCTCCATTGTGTCCACCTAATGGTCATTTGGTTCTACGAGTTGGTTCATATCTTTAAGACTTAACTAAGGAATTAGTGGGGTAGTGGAGTGAGGGTGAGGGTAATGATGGATTGGGAAGAACCAACTCAAAGAGAGGGTTCTTTTGAAATGAGAATGAAGACAGTCAAGATACGATCGTATAAGTGTGACCATGGAGTCTGCGTATGAGCACCAATATTCAGACATTTTTGAAAAGGAGCATGGAGAATGATTCATAACCTCGATAAGTGTACACTAGTGCAATGGACTTTTGAACGCATACAATACAATACATAACGCAAACCCCAAATTCAATAACTTAACACAATGAAGGCCGCAAAGGTCTGGTTATTTATCTTTTCAATTTTAAATCAATGATAAAATAATCTTTGAGTCTGTTACACACGGGTATGTCACCCTGATGTCTAGATGTGGTTCTACTATTCCTTAATCAAAGGAGTGATCTGCTCTAGTTAATGGATTATATCACACCCCTAAAGGAGATAGTAAACATGCACACCCAAAACGTCGACTATGGTAGGAGGTGAATGCTTGTCGCTCCCAAATCTGCAAGAGTTGGATATGGAGTCTTAGGGTGCAGATCCAAGGTTTTGGGTCTTACCTTACAACTACATCCTCACTCACTCACAGTCTTAAGGTATATAATCAATGATGTTCAATTTATATGGTTTTCTTTAATCAATAATGCTTAGCAGTCTTGATTTTATTAGGTGATAGATTGCTTTTACCATAACCAAGCACGTCTACCGAGCAATCCCAATTTTCATTTAATCCTATGTGGGGAAACATAAAGGGAGGAGTAGGAAAATTGATGAGCCGCCCGATAGACTAAGGTAAAACAGATAACTAAGGTCGTTGCGACCTCAATCACTCGAGAATCAGCTCGATCAAGAAAAATAAGGATCAGACCACCAAACAGAGAAATAAAACAATCAAAACAAAATAGTTGTCTTGGCTATGAGATTAGCCTAGTGTAGCACCCAGGGTGGGACTCAGGGAGCACGAGTTGGCCTCACGGCCTACGAAGTAGTCTCAAAATAAAATAAAACAAAAACAAATATTTTTGGTGGTTTTTAATTATTTTTATATTTTTTTGGAATTTTAATAATAAAGGAAAATAAGAAAAAGACAAATACAAGCACCTTCAACAAATTATCTAAACACTCAAAAGCAGTCTTAAAATTCAAACAAAAATATTTTTATGCTTTTTAGGTTTTTTTAATGTTTTTGGTGAATTTTTAATATTTTTCCAATTTTTATACAATTTTCTAAAAATCAAAGAAGGCAAAAACATGAGCAATCTGTCCAGCCAGAATTCAAAGTCCAATGAAAAATATCAAATGGGTCTTTCACAGCCCTGGTGGTAATTTTTCTAAGAAATAGAAATAACAAAGAAAATTCAGAAAAAGAGTTTATTACTTTTTTTATTTTTCTACTTTTTTTAGAAATTTTATAAGTTTTTAAGGGTTTTTTATTTTTTAAGGTTTTTATAAATTCAAAAATAACAAAAATTGCACAGAAAATCAAACACGCCAAAAATAGCAAATCCTAATTTTTTTTAGAATTTTTTAGAATAGTTATTATATTTTTTATGATTTTCTAAATTGGAAAGAAGCAAAAACTATTATTTTTGATTTTTTTAAAATATTGAACACCTCAAAAATGTACCAAATTTTTAGTGAAATTTTTACACAGTGGCAGGAGCCACGTATCCAAATTTCACGCAATTTCGACTTGATTTGCTATTTTATTTAAATAGAAATAAGGCTCAGAGTGCACAAGGACCTAAATGTACCAAAAACTACTTTCAAGGACCAAATTGTAACACGGCAAGAAAGTCCAGGGCCCTTTGTGCAAAAAGTCCAAGAAATCACGCGTAACGCATGTGAACCAGGCACGGAGGGACCTAAATGCAAATCCTATTTATAAAAATGCAAACAATAACATTCCAGAACTATAGGATAGAAAATGCAAAAAAGCCCAGATCCTCACGTGTCGATGCACATGGTCAACATACATAGGGACGAAAATGCAAATTTAGGAAACATGAAGGTCCAATGTGCAAAATAACCAAAATAAAAACAATGGGATAAAATATTTATAGGACTAAAAAGTAAATGCAATAAACTAAGGGGCCTAAGAACAATTACCCCTTATTAAAAAGGACGGCGAAGACAACGCCACGTGGATAATCGGGTGGTGGAAAGTAGCTGGCGCCTCTCCACGCGATCGACGCTCGAGGGTCCTCCACGTGGAAGATCTGACGGTGCTGGCTCGTTGGAAAAACCCTCGCTGGATGTGCGGTCCGGATCAAGTCCCCGAAGAATCGAACGGTGGAGGCTCCTCGTGAATGGATGACTCTGATCAAATCTGGCGCGGGAGGCTTGATCGGACGGCGTCTGGACAACCTCCAATAACAGTTCGCCGGCGAGGTTCGCCGGCCAAATGCGCGCGGTGGAGGCGTCCTCTGGAGATGCGAAGATGTGGCAGAGCTTCGCCTCGATGTTCCGCAGCTACTGAGCTCCTCCGATGAAGCCGGGAAGCTCCGAGGAGCTCCGGCGATGAAGGTGGAGCTGACCTCCTGTGCTCGAGCTGTAGACCTCCAAATGAGGTCCCTTTGACCTGAAAAACCGCACAAAAAGCACGCTGGGTCGAGGGCAAAGTGCCTCGACCCGTCAGTGGGTGAAATGGGTGTTGTGGTGCGTCAGGGCGAAGACCTCCGGCGAGGCGATGGTGGTGGAGGTCGAACTCCTAGTTCCGGGGCAAACCGGGTTGGATGGAAGGGCGTAGCAGGTGGAGAGAAGACTGGTGAAGGTGGTGGCGTGGTCAAATGGCAGAAGGGCGGTCAGAACAGAGTGAATTAGCCGGCGAAGCCAGCGGTGCGAATTAAGGGAAACCTAAAATTACGCTAAGCTACGAAGGACTGACCTAAGGGATGGCTGAAGTCGACTGTGCTGGAGCTGGCGGAGCTCCGGGGGTCATAGCCTCAAGGGTTCGTCGCTTCCCGAGGCTGAGCGCACCTCGCTGCGGTGCACGACGACGAAGTCGCCGGATCGATGGTTCCCGGCTGCCAGGGCCTCGCAGCTACCCTCCTCCGCGCGGCTGTCACTCAGGCGAGGGAGAGGAGTTCACTGGCGTCGAGGGGGAATGCCAAAGATGGCGTGAAAAGTTGGCCGGAGGTGGAGCTTTATATGGCTAGGGGTCGAGAAGAAGGAGGTCGGGCGAGTTGTCGGAGCTCGGATCCCTAGGATAAACCACCGGGCGTGGATCAGGAATGAACAAGGATCAAATGGAGCTCGGGGTTTGGGTATTTGGAGCTCGGATCACGCGGGGAGAAATATGAGAAATCGGGTCAGGTGCATGGATCCGCGAGAAAGAGTCCGCGGGGAGAGTTGACCGGGGGTCAACAATCCCCGTGGACCAATCAGAAGCTACCAATTATTAAAGATTTGTAAATTAAATAAAAATAGCAAATGACTTTATTTCGAAAAACTTAAAACATGAAAAATTTTTATTTATTTTTAAATTATTTTTTAGTGATTTTTATTTATTTTTTTGAAATATGAATTAGGTATTTACAAAATATTATTATTTTATATAGGTATATGCAATATGAATTTTTGATTTTTGATTTTTTTAATTATTTATTTATGTATATTTATTTCAATTTTATATTTTATTTATTTATAGCATAAAATTTGGAACAAAAGTGTATTTTTATTTTATTTTTATTATTTATTCACATTGGTTAAATAAATAGCTTTATATACATATTTACATGGTATAAATACAAGGTGGGAATTTGATTTTATTTTATTTATTTTTATTTTATTTATTTTTATTTTATTTTTATTTTTATGATTTTTATTTTATTTATTTACAACATGAAATAAGGAATGTGGAAAAAATTTTATGGAATTTTAATTATTTATTTACAAGGAGGAAATAAATATGTAGTTTATTCTATATACATGGTCCATATACAATAGTGAGAGAATTCTATTTATTTTTATTTTTATTTTATTTTTCCCATTTTCATTTTAGTTTTATATTTACAAATATGTACTAATAAATAAACACACATTTTTATTTTATTAAGAGGAAAATAATTTTATTTATATACATAGGTATATGTACACACAATTGAGCTTCCCTATCTCTCTCTACTTGAACTCTTTTGCGGTCAGGCCCATGCTGAGCCCTCCCATGGGATTAGGTTGCTCAATATTTATTCTAAATATCTCCCTCTTTTTTTTATTTCTTTATTCTTTTATTTATGCACAAAAACATGCTAAATATGCATATTTACACAATGCATGCAAGATGGTAACTTATTTCTATTTACATGAATATACATGGTGTTTTGCACATGTTTTGTAGCTAAAATAAAAAGAATAAAGAGTGATGAATGGGTATTCATCACCCTCCTATACTAAACTTTGCTAGTCCCTTAGCAAACACTTATTTGAAAAAGAAGTGAAAAAGAAAATGAAAAAGAAAAAGAGGAGAAAATGCATGGATCAATGTTGATTATTAAACTTGCCTTCATTAAATTGAAATATAGATCTCGATCAGATCTTTGGATTATTAATGTGTCGGAACCTTATTTAGACATAGGTTTAAAACTTAACAGCCTCTAAGATCCACTAATCTATAGTCAAGACTCCTCAACAATCCAGATCAGAACAAGTCTACATACACAAACCCTGAAGACCATGAATCTTTCCTTGTACAGTGTAAGAGAGGTATAGATCTCCACCTCAGAAGTAGCAAGATGACAACCCTCCCCAACAAGGTAACTCTATGACCCTAATCTGGCCACTCTTTCCTCGAGGAGCGGGGTATTCCCTTCTAAGTTCAAGTTCAACCGGCTCAGGAAGAGGGGGAAGAAGAGAATGGATCATGGCCAGTGTAGCCATGTATCCTTGGGAGCTCAACCAGTGTAGCCAAGTCTCCCTGCTCCAAGCTACATAAGATGGAACATGAGTCTCAAGCTTTGCTTATTGCACTATATACATACTCTGGTGGGATTATCATTTTCTATCAGACCCACCACTTTTTTGGAGTTATTTTCTTTTTGCATTTTTTTTCAAGTGCATTTATACAACATATTTACAAGGTGCAACATATGTACATAAGAAGTTTTTCCTCTTGAGCCAGTAGACTATCCCTCTTTTAAAGCATTATTGCAAGCCACAACTCCTGTCGTTAGACCTCATGGCAACCCGACCAAGTTGAGACGCACTTCCTTCACTATAAGAAGAAGAGAGGTTCCGCCTAAAAGTACTACCCTCATATGCTACCCCAAGTCAAGGAAGACTGCCTCATCACCACCTCATCCGTAGAGAGCTCGGTGTAAAGTGAGGGTCCAAGTCAAGCCATTGTCTATATGAGTCATGTGTGTGTTGTTAAGTGCTCTA
Source organism: Ottelia alismoides (assembly GCA_037367405.1). Lineage (NCBI taxonomy): Eukaryota > Viridiplantae > Streptophyta > Magnoliopsida > Alismatales > Hydrocharitaceae > Ottelia > Ottelia alismoides. Next base: position 38,004 of record JAZKJV010010860.1, on the reverse strand, counting down.
CTTAGGCTCATTGAGATGACATATGATCATAGCCTAGTGGACTCAAAGAATTAAGTCACCATGGACCTGAAAAGTCTCAACCCTAAGCCTTATAAGGTTCCTCTTATAATTAGGTGGATTAAGATCTTAATCAAGCTCCATTTTCCAATTTAATTCCAGGCTAGTTTAAATGTCAACTATAATCTAGGAAAAACTATACAAGTATTTACAAAGATGCTATTTACACAATATTTACACATATGCAAAATTTTTGAAAAATGTTTTGAAATCATGGATGTATGCATGAATGAAAGTTTTGCAAAATATTTACACAAATTTAAACAAGGTTTTTGCAAACTTTTGATTTTCAAAACATTTTGTAAAAATTTTTTACTATATAATAGTTTTGATATGCACATATTTACACACTATTTACACAAAAAGTTTTTGAAAACATTTTTACAAAAATAATTTGTACAATAGCTATGTATGTGCAATAAAAGAATGTGTATTTACAAGGAAATATTTTTAATTTTTATGGATTTTTGGGTTTTTAGCCACTTTTATTTATTAACACACTCACACAAAATACGAGTTATGGCTAAAGTATATATGAAATATATACACACCCCCATATACTTAGCTCGAACGATGTCCTCTGACGAGTCGCTAAATACGATGATTAATTCGTATTCATTGTGGTACGTGTACTTAACGATTCAGTCAGAACCGAGAGAAGAATCTCCATGAAGAGTGTCCCGGCTTTAATTTATATCCTGGGCAAGTCCGGGGTCGAACACAGGGAGGCAAAGGAACAACTTTGGGGTTAATTTGAAAATCAAGTTTTAGATTTCCCATATGATTTTTTTTGTATTTTTTTAATGCAAAAACAAAGGTGAAAGGCAAATGCGGGTGAATCAAGACACTAAGTAATCAGACAATTGGCCGAATTAATTTTAATGTCAAATTAATCCAATTCAACCAAATTATATTTTTCCTAGGATCTTAATTCAGTGAGGAACAGAGAACATATTTTTTTGTATTTTTAGGAATTAAAATGCAATAAATAAAAATGCACATTTTTATGGGTTTTTTCACAATTTCTCACACAAATAGTAAGAGAAAATTATGAAAATTTTACTGGAACTAAAACATGAGGAAAGGAAGCTACAATAATATTTTTGGAAATATTTAACAATATATGAATTTTTTATGGATTTTTTAGTGAAAACAAAGTGACAATGAGTAAATAATTTCTAATAAATCCATAATGTCAAATTAATCAGAGTGTGAATTATCCTAAAAAGGTATTTTCATAAAGAATCCAGAAGACTTGAAATTTTGCAAAAATGACGTACGTGGATTTAATTAAAAATCAAATACTAAAATCACACTATAATTTATTTCAGTCACATGACAACTCTACTTTGGATGAAATTTGGACAGTAAGTTAATCACATATCAAGGCATCATTCTTACTTTTTGTGGAATTTTTAAAGCAACCGTGTGTTAGATATTAATTGAATATTCCAGATTGGGTAAAATAGGTAATATTTTCAGTTAAACCATTTTAATTAATTACCCAAAGACCACAAAAATATAAATAAATTTCCAAGTGGTAGAGAATTACTTGCTCAACATGAAAACATTTTTTATTGAATAAGAAGATGCTCAACAGATGTCCAAATTAAGAGTCAAACACAGGGGTCTTTGTACAAAAAGAGAAACTAGAATTACAACGCAAATATATACAGGGACTATTATGAAATTACAGAAACTATAAAAGGACAACATACAATTTTACAAAATAAAAAGAAATAAAATAATCCAACCTTCTTCTTCCTGGACAGGGATGAACCCAAAGGGGCAGAGGCGGCGAAGGCGGTCGCGCCGCGTCGGCGCGCGGAGGCGCGGCGAGGAGCGCAGAGGAGGCGGGCGGAGGGGCGGGGAGCTCCCGCGACGGAGGTGGCGCTGAGGCGAGGCGGAAGGCGGAGAGATGTGGCGTGGCCGCGCTGGGCGGCTCCTTTGTCCTACAGAAGGGAGGAGCGAGGCGGAGAGCCCGCTGGCCGCGGCGGCGTGGTGCGAGCGGCACGGCAAGAGGCGCCAGCCACTCGACGCCCGGCTGGGCGGCGGTGGAGGAGAGGGGTTGGGGGGCAGCGCCGGTGGAGCTGCTGTTCCCCACCTCCATTACTTTTTTTATTTTTTTTATTTTTTTCATTTTCTATTGTGTTGTAATAAAAGAATCCTTTTTTTGTTTTTTTTATATTTTTTAATTTGTTAAAATAAGGAATGAACATGATGAAAAAAAAAGTGATGATGGTGTTGAAGATGAAGATATAAACAAATGAAGGATTTTTGGGTGGGGTGATGGTGATGTGATAAAGAAAATGCAAAGATAAAAAAATGACAAGATGAAAATAAAATTACCTCCGATGAACTGGTCGCCTATGATGTGCTCACGAGAGCATGGTCTTCGCTCGAATCGCCGGCGAGCGATGAGCTCGAGCAGCGCGCGGGTGCGGCTGCAATGTTGGCCAAAAAGCGAACGGATCTCACCGGAGAGAGGGTCGTCGTTGCTCGACCGTGGTTGCGTCGCTGTCACCGATTCAACTCTGAGAACTAGGCTCTCCTCACATAAAGATGGATCAAAGGAAAAAATGAGGAGAATGAGATGTATATAAAGATGATACATGAGAAGTTATTAAAGTGGTGGGAGGTTATATTATTAATGGAGTTGAATGAGAGGTTTAAAAAATGGTGGGGTTGAATGGAGGTTGGTGGTAAAGAGTTGAATGGTGGTTATTGTAGAGAATGTATAATAAATAATAAAATAAATAATGATATATAGTAGGCTACTTTAAATACAACAAAATTAAAGAAGGAAAAAAATAGTGGTGAATTTACAAGTGAATACATACAACATGTACATTTTTTTATTTGCTTTTCTAATATGTAATTTTTTTGTCTTTTTAATAAGAGATATTTGCAACGAAAAAAATACAATAAATTAATATAATTAAAATACAATACAACAATGATTTTTTGGGATTTTTATGTAATTGAGAAATATAAATAAAAAGAAAGAAAGAAATATACACATAATATACAATGTACATCTAGGTCCCAAAACCCAACTTTTGCAAACAAGCTCCGATTTTAATGAAACCACTTCCGTTGAATAGATAATTTTCTAACTTGAACTTTAAAAGTGAGTTTTATGAATTTGGAGTTCATACGGAGCGGGAATTTGGCTTGAAAGTTGGACTTTACAGCTTTTTCTCTTTGAGATCTAGGAGCATTTATTTGAGTTAAAATTTGTTTTTATATTTTTGTATTTTTATATTGTTATGAACAAGTTAGAGAAAGAATTAGACAAAAAGGAGTTGAAATGAAATTATTAAAAATACATGAAGTTTTGGGCTATTTACATGTATAAAACACCTTTGATTTTGCGGCTTTTTATTGTTAATTTATTTTGTACAATCTAATATACAATAAATAATGTGGTTTATTTACAAGAGTTATTTTGTTAATTTTTGATTTTATGGATATTTATTTGGGATTTTACTCGGGGATTTTGCTAAGATCAAGATATTAAAATGATGAATCGTGGATTCATCACCCCCCTATACTTAAACTTTGCTAGTCCTCGAGCAAATAAAGAATGAATAAGTTGGATTAACCCCTGACTGTGCATGTGAATACAAGACTTGATCCATTCAAGAACTCTCAGTTTTAGGGATCCTAAAATTCTAAGCTGAACCAAGCTCTGGTCAAAAGGTATCCAATTTCCCTAATCATCAGACTCCCTTTGTATACATATATAGTAGGGATATGACTTTAAGTGTTGAACACAATTACAAGAGTAGAGTCGCAACGTCACCCAAGGTTCCAGTCCAAGAGACTCTCCTAAAAATCCGATCCTCAACACTAGGGAATAAACCATTTCTTGCATCCAATCAACCATATCTTTAGTTGTCAGACTTGAAATTGTAGATGGAAGGCCAGTTGATGGAGGGCATAGGATTGTGTCATTTCTTCTATCCCTCTCATTGGAACAAGGATCCTCTCAAGTGCCTTATTACGCAACGCATATTTTTGGTGTTGATCAGTACGTCCGTCAAGAGAAGTTGGAGCCGTCTGCACTTGTTTTCCTGGGAGTACACCGGGGTGTGCCTTTTTTGAGTACCTATCGTACTTTCTACACCCAGACTTGTAGCATTTACGATGCAGAGCCCTTTTTTGGTGCAAGTCCGACTCCTGGTCCTAATAGCGGTGATTCAAGTGTACACTTTGAAATGGTTGGGAGAGCTCGCCTTTGGTGGAAGCTCTTTTGATAATTGACTTTGTGGAATGAGAGCTTTTCTTTGACATTTCATTGCTTTGTAGTATTTTTGGCTAGCTCCACTGCTTTTACCAAGAGTTGGCGCACACTGATCAACATTTTTTTTATTTATCACACCCTGGCACATAGATAAATATCCAAGAGATTGTACAAGAACCATGTTCTCATACTGGCTAAATGTGCTGACACTCAGATTTCATGAAGCCTTCATTGATTTTATCCCATCCTCGAGTATAATCAAATCAGGTCCAAACTCAAATCCCTCTTCCTAGTTCCTCAAGTGAAATTTCAACTCATCTCATCATAACTGCAGTCGTGTATGTGAGGTGTTGATCATATTCTTAACGTAGAGACTAAGCATGCAATATAGCACACAAATCTTTCAAACCAGGGAAATGTGAATAACTAAGTCAAGACCCTAATGACTAAGGCTGATTAACTCAAAATCTCAAGAGCTCATAAACCAAGTGTTCTTAAACATCACTAGTCTTGTGGGAATGTGAAAGTGTCAGGGATCAAACTAACCTATTAGTTAGTTTTTTTGTGATTTTATTTATATGTTTTTTTTGAAAAATAAAGGAAAAGAAGAAAGTTCTTTTTTTTGTTATTATAGTTTTGCTTTTTTTTTTCAATAAATCCTTTTTTTAAGTTTTTTTTTGAAAAGTTTGGAAAATAAGAAAAGACACACATTTTTTTGAAAAAGCTTTTTTTTCAAGAGTTTTTTTTATTTTTTTTAGTTTTTTTGGAAAGTTTTTTTTCAATTTTTACCCACCCCGTGATTATTGTATAATATATACAAAAATACATGAAAGTACGAGCTATGGGTAAAGTATATATGTAATATATACACGCCCCCTATACTTAGCATGTGCTATGTCCTCAGAGCACAAGAAGCGAGAAAAAGACATAGCTCGTGCTACGCGTACAACAACAACAAAGCCTTTTCCCACAATTAAGTAGGGTCGTGCTAAGCGTAGGATGGATAAAATAATAAAAAGTATAGAAGTCGATCCGCCCCCCTATACCTAGGCTCTGGATAGCCTAAGTGTAGAAGAAGAGCAAAAATGGGGCGGACAAGGTCAAGAGGAGAAATGGATGAGTATATACACATGGCGGGCATCGGCTCCCCCTATACTTAGGCTCTTGGTAAGCCTAAGTATAGGACAAGAGTAAGTGTAAGAACCGATGTGATCTGGAGAATATACAAGGAAGGAGAATATACAAGAGTGATCGAATCTTCTAAGATGTTGAATCTGTATGCTGCATCTTCATGAAGAGTAATATGATGTATCTGCTCTGTGCTCACTATGCATGAAATTGATGACCTCGACTTGGACTAACTGCTCTTTCGAATCAACAAAATGCTTCAACAGTTGTCCATTCACCACATGAGATTGTGCACCATCTGTGAGATCTGCTATCTCTACACTTCTATTCTCGTGCACTTTCTTAACAACAAAGGGATCCGTCCATTTAGATTTGAGCTTCCCATGGAACATCTTCAACCTGGCATTGAACAACCATACCTTTTTTTCAGGGACAAAGTCTTTGCACCTAATGTGCTGATCATGCCATCTCTTTACTTTGTCCTTATAAATCAAACTGTTGTCATATGCCCTGTTTCGCATTTCCACGAGCTCGTTCAAGTTCAAGTCTTGACAAAGCTTCCCTAGGTAACAACTCCAATTAATCTGCTTAATTTCCCATTCGGATTTATGAATTAACTATGCGGGCAAATGGCATGGCTTGCCATAGATAATTCTAAATGGTGAAGTACCCAATGATGTCTTATAGGTTGTCCTATAGGCCCACGGAACTTGGTCCAAGAGCTGAGACCAGTTCTTCCTATCGGGACGAACCAATTTCTGAAAAATACTCTTCACCTCTCTGTTCGAAACCTCTACCATGCCGTTAGACTGTGGGTGGTAAGGACTAGTAACTCTATGCTCAAATCCATAGTCCTTAGCTAAAGATCTCATATCTCGATTCACAAAGTGGCTACCCCCATCAGATATCAAAACTTTTGGCACCCCGAACCTAGCAATAATATGGTCTCTCACAAACTTACATACAGTTTTGTTATCTGCGGTTCGGGTTGGGATAGCCTCCACCCACCTGGATAAATAATCAACCGTCAACATTATGTACCATTGCATGGGCATCTCATCTCTCTGTCCAACTGTCCCTCCCATCCTTTAACAGATTGGGCACGACCGTACAAAATCAATAGCATCTCTAAACAAGGTCGTCCAATACAATCCACATTGAAGTACTTTGTGAGCGGTTCTCTTTCCCGAATGGTGTCCTCCAGCCTCAATTGAATGACAATATGTGAGGACACTCTGGTATTCCTCCTGAGGAATACACCTTCTCCAAACACAATCCGGTCCTTCGAAGAAAAGGAAAGGATCGTCCCAGTGGTATCTCCTCGAATCCGACTTCAGACGATCAATGCTGCTCCTAGTCCAACCATGGGGAACCTGCTTGGAGACAAGATAGTTCACCATGTTGTCATACCATGGGAGTGAGTCAATAACACAAATTGACTCATCTGGGAAGGTCTCTCTAATCCGCTCATAATCAAGAGAATCCTTAAGTTCAATCCGAGAAAGGTGATCAGCCACAACATTCTTCACTCCAGGTTTATCTTTTATCTCCAAATCAAATTCCTGGAGGAGTAAAATCCACCTAAGAAGATGCGCCTTCGCGTCCTTCTTTTCCATTAAATATCGAATGGCTGTATGATCAGTATAAATTGTCACCTTAGACCCCAAAATATACGATCTGAACTTCTTGAGGGCCCATACTACCATGAGCATTTCCTTTTCAGTCACTTTATAATTTTTCTGTGTAGGATCTAAAACTTTGCTCGCATAGTGAATTGCAAATGGGATCCCCTCTCGTCGTTTTCCTAACACGGCTCTTATAGCGAAATCGGAAGCAGCGGTCATGATCTCAAAGGGGAGAGACCAGTCAGGAGCTTGTAGGATAGACGAGGCACAAATCTTCCTCTTCAAGTGCTCAAAGGCCTCCAGACACCTGTGATCTACAACAAGCTCTGTGTCTTTACCTATGAGCTCAGTCAGTGGGCGGGCAATCTTTGAAAAATCCTGAATGAATCTCCTATAGAATCCAACATGCCCTAAGAATGACCGTACTGACTTCACGTTGGTAGGTGGATCGAGTTTCTTGATCACCTCCACCTTGGCATTGTCAAACTCCATTCCCCTTTTGGAGATGACATGCCCCAACATGATACCCTCCGTCACCATAAAGTGACTTTTCTCCCAGGAGAGTACCAGATTCACCTCTCTACACCTCGTGAGGACTCGGTCCAAGTGCGCTAAACAAGTATCAAAGGAATCACCATGAACCGAGAAGTCATCCATGAATACTTCCAGGAAATCTCCCACCATCTCAGCAAATATGGCAATCATGCACCGCTGAAATGTGCCCGGGGTGTTGTAGAGCTCGAATGGCATGCGCCTGAAAGCATAAGTACCGAATGGACATGTGATTGTGGTCTTTTCCTGGTCCTCAGGGGCTATGGCCACCTGGTTGTAGCCTAAGTACCCGTCAAGAAAACATAAGAACTCTTTCCCTGTGAGTCTCTCCAAGATCCGATCAATAAAAGGCAAGGGAAAGTGGTCTTTCTTGGTTGCAGTATTCAGGCACCTGTAGTCAACACAGACGCGCCACGACGTGGGTACTCGTGTCGCGATCTCTACCCCCTCCTCGTTGGTGACCATCTGAATTCCCGACTTCTTCGGGACAACATGAAGCGGGGACACCCACTTGGAGTCGGAAATAGAGTATATAAACCCTACCTTGCACCATTTTTCAATCTCTTTCTTCACCACTTCCCGTATATTGGGGTTAAGTCTCCTTTGTAACTCACGGGAAGGTCTCACATTATCCTCAGTAAAAATATGGTGCGAGAAGAGAGCAGGGTTAATGCCCACGAGATCCGACACTGTCCAGCCTATTGCTTTGTGGTTCCTCTCTAAGACTTCTAACAACCTAGACTCATGTTCTAAAGTCAAGTTTGAGCTAATGATGACAGGATATCTCTCTTTGGGTCCTGCAAGAAAGGCGTACTTGAGTGTAGGAGGTAGTGATTTCAGTTCTGGCAATGTGGTATCATCAAGCAAATCTGTCTGAATTGAATCTGAATCTGATTCCGTGTTGCATGAAGGCGGGCTAAGCTGAGTAGTACTCGCCACCAAATCAGATGTATCGGGAGTCGGATCATCAAAAATATCCAAACAATCGGCAAAAGCCACGTCTGACTCGTCATCTATGTCCCATGATTGTTCCGAAGAGGATGGAACTGGCAGATCCAGATGGATCTCTATGTCATCATGGGGATAGGTTGATGCATCTCCCACAAGATCAGACAACACCCGGCAAACTGCATCATCCACTATGCCCTTTCTAGATGAAAGGGACTCATTCTGTCCTGAAGGAATCTGTCCCCAAATCCCAACTATGCTAATCATACTGCAATCTGCCTCTGAAGATGAGTACTCTGTACTACTCTCTGAATCAGATCGCTGACACTTGGTTTGCTTCATCTCAAGGTTCACTTCTCCTCCTGGAGAACGGAACTTCATCATTCACGTACCATAATTGAAAGCTACGCCTGTGGTCCTAAGGAAGGGCCGTCCGAGAATGATCTGAGATTCTCTCCAATGATTGGGGGTCTCCATGTCCAAGACAGTGAAGTCCACCTGATAGTTCTGCCCCTCAATCGAGATAACGACGTTCTTCACTTCTCCCTTAGGTCTCTTCACTGAACGATCTGCAAATTGGAGCAAAGCTCTAGATTTGCGAAGTGGTCCCAACTCCAATTTCTGATATAAGGCTAAGGGAAGTAAGTTTATAGAAGAACCGTTATCCAAGAGTGTGCGTGCAAACGCAATGTCGTCAATACGACTCTCCACATAGTGAGCACCCATGTCTCTCTTTTTCTTTGGCAAAGTCTGATTCTTGAGATAATAGGTTGTGACTACTGATAAGACATGTGTCTTTATATTTCGGTTATCTTTCTTCCTGCTAACCTTTGTAGGTGTGCATCTCAACTTAAGGTATTTTTGGAATGCAGGATGGTTAGCCACATATTCATCAAATGGCACCTTTACAATGATATTTTCTTTACAAAATTGTGCCATATCGAGGTCATCTTTTTGAATCTTTTTGATGCGCTTTCCTACCGTAAGAACGGGGAAAACGGATTGAAGCTAGAGAAACAGAAGATGAAGAGTCTGAATCATGAACTGAAAGATCATTCTTGGCATTAACTGAAACAGAGTTCTTCATACAAGAATCTTTTTGATGCAACATGAGATCAAAATCAAAACTATCTACTACAGATTGTGGAATAGAAGATGGAGTGGTATCCGCCACAATCGGAGATGCAAGGTCCTCCGTAGAATAAGAAGTGTATCCATGCTGCCGATGCTGCATACGTGCTCTCCTCCTTCTCTCGACTCCCTGAGTAGGTATCCTCGAATGGTGCTGATGGGGCTCCCAAATATGATGCCTCTCCTCCTCTTCCTCTGAAGAATCCTCAGGTAGAGCTCCAGAGATGCCCCTCCTCGTGTCCCTCGCCCGGTTAGGTACGGCCACGGTCCTTCCGCTCCTGAGTGACATGTGGATAGCCTCGTTACACGAAAGAATCTCGTGTTCAGATCTAGGAGATGTTGAATAGTATATCTGACCAAAGTGCTGCTAAGAAGTAGATCGGTTTAGGCTATTTGGCTTAGCCTGAACTTGGGCTGGGATAGAGGTAGAGGGTGCAGTCTGCTCGTCTCGCCATCTAGACAGGCGGTTGACATCCACCCATAAGTCATGAATCTCGTTCCTGTAGGAACGTAGCTCATCGAGTATCTACTGCTGTATATCCACGGGACTAGATGAAGAAGGAAGTGATAAGTATGGGAAGAAGAACGGAAAGACTGGCCCTGCTGGCCAGAGTACTGCCTCTGCTGCTGGGGTTGCGGACCCTGTTGGCCCGACTGGTAATGGCCATGTCGGCCATACTTCTGGTATTGCTGCTGCTGTCGGGGTGGCTGGAATCTAGGGCTTTGATGCGAAGGAGGTGGTGCGGAGGTGAATGCAGTGTTGTAAAAGGTCGGGGACGCTGATAGGTCTGTCGGTCTCCCGCACTTCCCTGCCTGGCAGGGTCCTCAGTATACCATATCACATTCACCTCCTAAACTGGTGGAGGCTCCTCCTGGACTGTCTCTGCTACTGGAGGTGGCTGGTGGAAAGAGTGGGTGTAGGATTGATCCTTCTCCCATGGTTGGGGTTTCTCTGACACCAACTGTTCCTAAACATGGTGAACTCGGTAAACGGGAGCAGCGGGTGCAGTCACGACAGTATCTTTATCTTAGATACCTTCTCAGTCAACTCCTCCATCTGTTTTGGAAGTTTGGAGATGCTCCGGTCTAACTCATCAATCCTCCTGTCGATCTTCTCAACTACTGTAAGCTTGTTTGCAAGAAGTCCCATGCTAGGGATCACGTCCTGAGAGAGATCGACTACAGCTGATTTTCCCCCTCCAAATGAGAGTGAACTAGGGGATGGTGTATAGGCCCTACTGGCCATCTGTGAGCGGCTAGTTTCAGCCATATGCTCGAATACCCTCCAGATGGTATCCGCTCCTCGTGACGTATAGCTGCCTCCACAAGCAGCGCTCACTAAACCCTGCATCTCAGGGTTGAGACCAGTGAAGAAGGATTGGACCAAGATGTTATCATCTAAATTGTGACAGGGACACTTCTGCAGGATCTCCTTGAATCTTTCCCAAGCATCACAGAAGGCTTCATGGGGTGACTGGGAAAAACTCGTAATTCGCGTCCTCATCATGTTAGTTCTACTTAACGGGTAGAACTTCTTTAGGAATAGGTCCTTGAACTGGGCATAAGTGGTGACGATGATTCCAAGATTCTTCACCCAGTAATCGGCTTTTCCACCCAAGGCAAATGGAAGAGCTTTGAGCCTAATATAATCCTGGCTAACATTATTATGTTTGAGGTTAGCACAGATGAGCTCAAAGTAGAAATGCATATGGCTCCTCAGATGCATTCCCATCAAAATGTGGCAGCATGTTCAGAAAATGCAGCTTCAACTCAAAATCAAAATTGGGTTCGACCGGACTCAAGTAGTTATGAATTTGATATTGTCCGGGTTGTACGCCACATCCATTGGTGGTTCGACCCCAACATTAAGCTGTCCCAACTGAGCTCTTAGTAATGTGTGTTGCTTCTCAAATGCAGCTAGTCTGGCTAGTACCATTCTCATTGGGTCTTCGTGGTTCTCTTCTTCCTCTTCTTTCTTCTTTGGAGGCATTTTTCTTGAATCTTCTTTATGGCCTGAGTCAGCAAGGTGTTCTTGATTAGAAGAGGATTTATGAATCAAGATATTCTCACCGAGGCGAAGGTCTTCCTCGGTGAGGTGGGAAGAGAGAAATGGAATGGTTTGAGAGTAACCATCCCGAGAGTGGGTGATCCTGGGCTCAAGAGGGTCGTGAGTCCAGGTTGGTCCAAGTTGCGCATGGACCTGTGAAGACGTACTTCTTGAAGGGTTCAACGAGAGATTCACGAAGTCCGAATAAATATCCCCCCAATCAGTCATCCTCGATGTCAAAAGAACCGATTAGAACACGATATTCAATAAGGCGCTAGTTCTACGGTGCACGTAAATGTGCGGAGTGAACTCACACAATACAAACGCAATTCAAACCCTCAATTTCACCAACTCAACACGTGATGGACGTAAGGGTTCGGCCGAATTATCTGGTCAATTTTAGTTGGTGAGAATACCATCTTGGAAAGATTAATGAGCTGTTAGGTGCCCGTATTTTCCTAAAGACTTGCCTGGTTCGTACGACTAGTTTGACCTACTTTTAGCCAGTATAGGAGTAAGTACGGACTGTATAAATACGACTACCCGTTCCTTGAGTACTAAGGCGTCCTCTAAACCTCCCACTATGCTAAGGAAGTCCGGACCATTTACCGGCTACCCGTATTCCTCACTGAAGAGTAGCTAATCGCCTAAAAATAACGAACCAGTAGTAAGTAAGAAATTCAGGCTTGGCTCTATCCTAGGGTTGTCTCTCTCTCACTTGCAAGTAAAACAAACAATGAGGGCTTTATGCACCCGAGAACAAGGTTTCTTTTTATTCCAATTTTTTAATCGACATGCTCAATTCAGTCCCAATTTTAGAGTTAGGTTATCACTTGAAAGTTATCTGATAACACAAGCACGTCTACCGTTTAGTCCCAATTTCCTTTGACCTTAAGTTGTAAAACAAGAGGGGAACCAGAAATCAGAATGCAAATGAGAAACTATGATGCATGCTCAGAAGAAGGTATACTTACAGTGAATCCCAGCACTCTCCATGCGTTATGCAGAACAGAATTTGTAAATATTACACTAAATGCGTGCAGATCGAGAAAACCGCACCTAAACTGTATACTATTAGCGGGGAAGAATTGATTTGATTTGAGTTAAGTAGTACGTGTCTATGTGCGTCTCATTATGAATCTTATAAGATGTGTGAATCTTCTAAGATATGTGTGGCCTAAATTACGAATGGCACAAACAAATTTGATTCTATACTACCGTGTGCCTAATCCTTAATTCGCCACTCAAGTCGAGCCCTACCCTCACCGGAGAGTGAAACAGGTCTCGACACACCACAAATAATGTCCAAGTCTTTTTTTACACGCGCGAGCTCTCAAACAACTGCCTCTATAAATGAGCAAGTTACCTAAATTATCACAACAATAATTACAAAAATTTATCTCAAAGATAAATTTGTTCTCCTCGCTCTTCAACAGTCGGCGCGTGTCACATCCGTCGACCTCCGATGCACTCCAAGTTCACCGGGTCCTCGCAAGGAAAACAAAATTTATGTCAGAGAGACCAACAATAAAATATATACAAAAATGAAAAAAATGCAAAAAATGGAATAAATACAAGGTGGCTCGGGGGTCAAACTACCTGAGTAGAGAAAATCTAAATTTAATTTTCTAAATTAATTCCTAAGCTGTTTCCCTCCCCGGCAACGGCGCCATCTGACGAGTCGCTAATACTGATTAATTCGTATTCGTTGTGGTACGTGTACGTAAAGATTCAGTCAGAATCGAGAGAAGAATCTCCGTGAAGAGTGTCTCGGCTTTAATTTATATCCCGGGCAAGTCCGGGGTCGAACAGAGGGAGTCAAAGGAACAACTTTGGGGTTAATTTGAAAATTAAGTTTTAGATTTTCAATATGATTTATTTTGTATTTTTTTTAATGCAAGAACAAAGGTGAAAGGCAAATGCGGGTGAATCAAGACACTAAGTAATCACACAATTGACCAAATTAATTTTAATGTCAAATTAATCCAATTCAACCAAATTATATTTTTCTTAAGATCTTAATTCAGTGAGGAACACAAAACATATTTTTTTATATTTTTAGGAATTAAAATGCAATAAATAAAAATGCACACTTTTTATGGGTTTTTTTCGTAATTTCTCACTTAAACAGTAAGCAAAAATTATGAAAAATTTATTGGAACAAAAACATGAGGAAAGGAAGGTACAGTAATATTTTTGGAATTTTTTAATAATATATGAATTTTTTATGGATTTTTTAGTGAAAACAGAGTGTTAGTGAGTATATAATTTCTAATAAATCCACAATGTCAAATTAATCAGAGTGCGAATTATTCTAAAAAGGTATTTTCATAAGGAATCCAGAAGACTTGAAATTTCACAAAAATGACGTACGTGGATTTAATTAAAAAACAAATTCTAAAATCACTCTACAATTTATTTCAGGCACAAGACAACTCCACTTTGGATGAAATTTGGATAGTAAGTTAATCACATATCAAGGCATCATTCTTAATTTTGTGAAATTTTTAAAGCAACCGTGTGTTAGATATTAATTTAAGATTCCAGATTGGGTAAAATAGGTAATATTTTCAGTTAAACAATTTTAATTAATTACCTAGAGACCACAAAAATATAAATAAATTTCCAAGTGGTAGAGAATTAGTTGTTCAACATGAAAACATTTTTTATTGAATAAGAAGATGCTCAATAGATGTCCAAATTAAGAGTCAAACACAGGGGTCTTTGTACAGAAAGAGAAACTAGAATTACAATGCAAATATATACAGGGACTATTATGAAATTACAGAAACTATAAAAGGACAACATACAATTTTACAAAATAAAAAGAAATAAAATAATACGACCTTCTTCTTCCTGGACGGGGATGAACCCAAAGGGGCAGAGGCGGCGAAGGCGGCCACACCACACCGGCGTGCGGAGGCGCGGTGAGGAGCGCGGAGGAGGCGGGCGGAGGGGCGGGGAGCTCCCGCGGCAGAGGTGGCACTGAGGCGAGGCGGAAGGCGGAGAGACGTGGTGTGGCCGCGCTGGGTGGCTCCTTTGTCCTGCGGAAGGGAGGGCGAGGCGGAGAGCCCGCTGGCTGCGGTGGCGCAGTGCAGGCGGCACGGCGAGAGGCGCCGGCCGCTCGGCGCCTGGTTGGGCGGCTGTGGAGGAGAGGGGGTGGGGGCGGCGGCAGTGGAGCTGTTGTTCCCTACCTCCGTTACTTTTTTATTTTTTATTTTTTTTTATTTTTTCTTTTTCTATTGTGATGTAATAAAAGAAACCTTTTTGTTTTATTTTTTGTATTTTTTTAATTTTATTAAAACAAGGAATGAACATGATGAAAAAAATGTAATGATGGTGATGAAGATGAAGATATAAATAAATGCAGGATTTTTGGGTGGGGTGATGGTGATGTGATAAAGAAAATGCAAAGATAAAAAAATGACAAGATGAAAATAAAATTACATGCGATGAAAGTGGTCGCCTATGATGTGCTCATGAGAGCACGATCTTCGCTCGAATCGCCGGCGAGCGATGAGATCAAGTAGCGCGTGGGTGCGGCTGCGATGTTGGCCAAAAAGCCAACGGATCTCACCGGAGAGAGGGTCGTCATCGCTCGACCGCGGTTGCGTCGCTGTCATCGATTCAACTCTGGGAACTAGGCTCTCCTCACATAAAGATGGATCAAAGGCAAAAATGAGGAGAATGAGATGTATATAAAGATGACACATGAGAAGTTATTAAAGTGATGGGAGGTTATATTATTAATGGAGTTGAATGAGAGGTTTAAAAAATGGTGGGGTTGAATGGAGGTTGGTGGTAAAGAGTTGAATGGTGGTTATTGTAGAGAATGTATAATAAATAATAAAATAAATAATGATATATAGTAGGCTACTTTAAATACAACAAAAATAAAGAAGGAAAAAATAGTGGTGAATTTACAAGTGAATACATACAACATGTAGATTTTTTTATTTGCTTTTCTAATATGTAATTTTTTTATCTTTTTAATAAGAAATATTTACAATGAAAAAAATACAATAAAATAATATAATTAAAATACAATACAACAATGATTGTTTTGGATTTTTATGTAATTGAGAAAGATAAAATAAAAAGAAAGAAAGAAATATACACATAATATACAATTTACATCTAGGTCCCAAAACCCAACTTTTGCAAACGAGCTCCGATTTTAATGAAACCACTTCCGTTGAATAGATAATTTTCTAACTTGAACTTCAAAAGTGAGTTTGATGAATTTGGAGTTCATACGGAGCGGGGATTTGGCTTGAAAGTTGGACTTTACGGCTTTTTCTCTTTGGGATCTAGGAGCATTTATTGGAGTTAAAATTTGTTTTTATATTTTTGTATTTTTATATACATAGTTATTAACAAGTTAGAGAAAGAATTAGCCAAAAAGAAGTTGAAATGAAATTATTAAAAATACATGAAGTTTTAAGCTATTTACATGTATAAAACTCCTTTGATTTTGCGGCTTTTATTGTTAATTTATTTTGTACAATCTAATATACAATTAATAATGTGTTTTATTTACAAGTGTTATTTTGTTAATTTTTGATTTTATGGATACTTATTTGGGATTTTACTCGGGGATTTTGCTAAGATCAAGATATTAAGATGATGAATCATTGATTCATCATCCTCAGAGTCAAGAGCGATGAAGAAGACATAACTCGTGCTTAGTATAGGGAAGTGAAAAGGAAGGCTATATACAAAGACGAATCAAAGAATAGAAATCCAAGAAAGTCTCGACCTTTCCCCCTATACTTAGGATTAATTAATCCTAAGTATAGCAGGTTGTACACGAAGGAAAATCCGAGTGAGAATGTACTGGGTCTACCCCCCCCCCCCACACACACACACTTAGGGTAAAATATCCCTAAGTATAGGCATCAAAACAGATGTAGAAAGACACGAAGAAGATCAACAAATATATACAAGATGGAGGGGCATCACTCCCCCTATACTTAAGGTGAAGAATCCTTAAGTATAGGCAACAACAGAAGTGATGAAATAGAACGAATGGAACAACCCGGTGTTCTCACCCCCCTATACTTAGGATGAGGTATATCCTAAGTATAGCAAAGATAATCCTAAGCAAGACCTGGGGTGAAAACAAACACGGAAGACAGAAGGATCAAACTAAGACGAAACACGTATATACAAAAGGGTACAATGTTGAGGTGCCTCTCAACAAGCGCTAGATTTTACGCCCCTAGCTGGGCGCAAAGGCTAGGATAAGGCTATGTCAAGGTTCAGGACGGCATCTGTAAGGCGAATGCCGTATTGTCGTCGCAGTCTCGGTATGAGAACATCGACGAAATCAACAGTGTAAAGACGGACACCCAGGTATGCAATCAGGCGGGTGTCTACTACCGGCCAAGGATATGAAAATATATGATCGGGATCTGGTAGCACAAAAGAAATCGTCGGCTCTAGATCAGACTGGAGTGGAAGTGTGGAGCCGAAAAAATCAAACGTGGAGAAGGATGGATCGGTCATGGAGTCCTCCACGTCGATGAGTGTCTCGAAAAGGTGTGGACAGTCAAGATCAGGAGACTCTCTAAGAAAACTGATACCCGATGCACAAAGTAGAGACAAGTCAGACAGATCATCGAATATCTCAAGGATCGCCTCATCGTCGTGAAGATCGTCGAGGTGAGGTGACTCAGAATCAGAAGGATCAGAAGACTCGGTTTCGTGATCCGCCAGATCGGATACACTCTCAGAAGGTGAAACCGAGTACTCATCGTATGTGGCATTCTCCCGCAGATAACCCTCGGGGAGAAATGCAAGATCAGAGGTGAGATATAGAGGATCAGGATCTAGAAGGGCATATGTACTGTTGTCAAGTATCCACTCGGTGCACCAGGCTGCATCATCATCTGAAGTGTGGCTCTCGGCAATCTGGAAGCAGGAGAAGGTACTGGTCAACACCGCAGAGGCTGGCAATGTGTCTGCGGCTGATCCTCGCTCTGCGGCAATGCTGGCTGCCAACTGGTCCTCAACAAGTGTGTCTGTCTCGTCAAAGTGGAGGACAAAAGGCTCGAATATGGGACTATCTGTGTCTGGTCTCTCAAAGTGGTGTCCCATATCGAACCGTGACTACTGGGTTGAGTCCTGGTGGCTGTCGGACTCCGAGAAGTGTCTCTGCAGAAAAGAAGCTGACTCCTCTGGGACTGGACACTGAAGTGACTGAATCAAAGGCTGTAAAAGCGGGGGCTCCTCCGTCTCCAGGAGTATCAGAAGATCTGATATCCAAGACTCGTCAACTGAGAACTCTGGGGCTGACTCGAACTCTAGTTGGAAGACCAACGGGAACTTTAGTAGACTCTAGGTTAGAACCTCTGCTATCGTAGTCATCTCCTCTGTACTCTGTGGTGCTGGGGTATCCAAGTCCTCGGGCTGGTGTGTAGAAACAGTATCCTCATGTCGTGCGACACACCTCACTGGTACTGCAACGTCCTCATGTGTTGTTCCGACTACGACATCTCGTAAAGAAGATCTCTGTGAAAGTAAGCTCGAGATGGTATCCAGTAAGTGAATGTCGGAACTGCGGTGTGAATCGCCACATGTGGTAATCACCAGTGCTATCTGCTCTGCGGTCATCCTCTGCATGGAGATCTCAATAAGGTCTGTTAGTGTAAGTCCATGCTCAGGAAATCTCCTCAAGAGGTCAAGAAACCTCGGCCATGCCTCATGCAGTGGCTCCTGGGGGTCAACTGAAAACTCGGTGATTAAAGACCGCATCAACTCTGCTCTACACTGGGGAAAGTATCTCTGTAGAAACTCTCGGCGTAACTCTCCCCATGTAGCGAATCTCCTCCCCAATCGTTTGTGCCATCTCATGGCTCTGTCCTGAAGCGTAAACGGGAAGGTCCTCAGCATCATCTACTCCGTAGTGATATCTGAATAAGGTTGTGTCCTGCAAAACTCTTCGAACTCTGACAAGTGAAGATAGGGCTCCTCGTGCGCCTCCCCTGAAAATGTCGGCAGTCTCTGAAGAAGCTCCCAATCCAGAGTGAATGGACCTAGTGTAGAAGCTGACTGAGCTCCTTCTCCTATCTGCTCCTTCAATCTGGCATAGGATCTATCTGATAGTCTCATCTACTCTCTCTGATCACGAATGGAGTGCACTCTCAACTCAGCAATGGCATTGTCTGGGTCTCGCATCTGCTCGATCTGATATCCGTGAACGTCTAACGTAGCATGCCTAGAGTAGTGAAAGGGATGGGAGGAAGGGAGCGGGAGGTTGGTCGGGAATCCGACCTCCCTCGAAGGTGGACTGGACTGATGGTCAGAAGGTGAAGAAGAAGCCGCAAGAGTCGGCCAGAAGTGAGGGGGATCCATCATCCAGGGATTCAGAAGGGGAAGGGAAACTGAAGGGAGGGTGGGAGGGAGAAAGATAGATGGAGAAGATAGAAGGGGAGAAGGCAGAAGGGATCTGGAAGCACACAAGATGAGAAAGAAACCCCGAATTCACCTACGCACACAAAGCTGAAGACCGTAAGAGATCAGTCAATTATCTTGTCAATTTTATTTTAGGTGATCAAGTTAGTCTTTCAGAGCGATTACGTGAGCTGATAGAAATTCAATATTCTCAACCGAGTGTCCCGAATAAAAGGCCGGTAGTCACTCAAGAAATCGGATATGGATCTAGCCTAGGATGCGGGTCACTCTCCCGCTCATCCAAACCAAACAAGGAGGGGGTTACTCTCCCCAAGACAGATATTCAAATGAGGTGTCTTTTAGATCAAGTGTGATTAGCAGTCCTGATTTTATTGTTTTTCTTTTTATGTATTTTTCAAGAGACATCTAACGAATTTTCCGATTTCCTTTTACTCCTAAGTCCAGAAAATCAGGGGGAGGAAAGCGGAAAAGCCGATACGCGATAAATCAATGATGCATGCACGAGATAGAAGGCGTACCTGACTCCAGCAGTCTACTTCAATTATGATCCGCGCATAAATGTAAAACTAATCTATATGAAATGAAGTGCGAGAACCGTCCTAAACAGAAATTTCTATTATCGGGAAGCACAGGTTTTATTTGCCTAGATCCAAACGCAAGCTATAGGAACAGATATTCTTATTAGGGCTGTGGACCTAAGGCTACCTGGCTCAACGAAAATAAAAACCTAAGTCTAGGCGCTCAAGCATAGAAATCCATGTGAAATCAAATAAAAAGAAAAGGCGAAAAAAATCAAAAACAGTAGTGGGGTCCCCCGAGCACACCGGTGCTCGGCGAAACAGACCCCGCAAAGTCCACAAGTCTGAAAGTCTGGTACCTGTGTTATTACAATAATAAATAGTTTGCTAAAATGAAACCTAATCTATGCTACGCTACTCCCGCACTCCTGTTGTCTCCTCGCGCTCTTCTGCGGCTTAGTGTAGATGGGAGCCACCTCCGATTCTCGCGGTTGCGTCGGCTCCTCAAGAGGAGTTGCCTCGATCCTCGGGCCCTCGCAAGTAAACAAACAAAGCGTCAGACCAGATAAACAAAGCAAATAAATAAGAAAAGGGTATATGCACAAAAATGCGAATAAAAATAAACACTCAAAACAAACAAAAAGAAAATAAAAGAAAATAAAAAATGAAAATAAAAGAAAATCAAAAAGCTGTGAAAAGCCGCGGACGAAGAAAAAGCCGCGGAAAGCCGCGAAAATCAAAAGAAAAGAAAACAAATCCGACTACTAAGCCATGCTCCCCGGCAACGGTGCTATTCTGATGAGCCACCCGATAGACTAAGGTAAAACAGATAGCTAAGGTCGTTGCGGCCTCAGTCACTCGAGAATCAGCTCGATCAAGAAAAATAAGGATCAGACACCAAACAGAGAAATAAAACAATCAAAACAAAATAACGGTCCTAGCTATGAGATTAGCCTGGTGTAGCACCCAGGGTCGGACTCAGGGAGCACGAGATGGCCTCGTGGTCTACGAAGTAATCTCAAAATAAAATAAAACAAAAACAAATATTTTTGGCAGTTTTTAATTATTTTTATATTTTTTTGGAATTTTAATAATAAAGGAAAATAAGAAAAAGAGAAATACAAGCAACTTCAACAAATTATCAAAACACTCAAAAGCACTCCAAAAATTCAAACAAAAATATTTTATGATTTTTAGGATTTTTAATGTTTTTGGTGAATTTTTTAGATTTTTTTAATTTTTATACAATATTCTAAAAATCAAAGAAGGTGAAAACAGGAGCAATATGTCCAGCCAGACTTCAAAGTCCCATGAAAAATATCAAATGGGTCTTTCACAGCCTGGAGGTAATTTTTATGAGAATAGAAATAACAAAAAAATTCAGAAAAAGATTTTATTATTTTTTAGTTTTCTACAATTTTTTAGAATTTTTTAAATTTTTAAGGGTTTTTTAATTTTTAAGGTTTTTATAAATTCAAAAATAATAAAAATCACATAGAAAATCAAATACGCCAAAAGTAGCAAATCCTAAATTTTTTAGAATTTTTTAAAATAGTTTTTATATTTTTTGTGATTTTCTAAACTGGACAGAAGCAAAAACTACTATTTTTGATTTTTTAAAAATGTCAAAACACCTAAAAAATGTACCAAATTTTTGGTAAAATTTTTACACAGTGGCAGGAGCCACGTGTCCAAATTTCACGCAATTTGGACTTGATTTGCTATTGTATTTAAATAGAAATAAGTTTCACAGTGCACAGGGACCTAAATGTTACAAAAACTACTTTCAAGGACCAAATTGTAACACGACAAGAAAGTCCAGGGCCCTTTGTGCAAAAATTCCAAGAAATCACGCATAACGCACGTGAACCAGGCACGGAGGGACCTAAATGCAAATCCTATTTATAAAAATGCAAACAATAACATTCTAGAACTATAGGATAGAAAATGCAAAAAGCCAAGATCCTCACTTGTCGATGCACGTGGTCAACATACACAGGGATGAAAATGCAAATAAAGGAAATATGAAGGTCCAATGTGCAAAATAACCAAAATAAAAACAATGGGATAAAATATTTACAGGACTAAAAAGTAAATACAATAAACTAAGGGGTCTAAGAACAATTACCCATTATTAAAAAGGACGGCGAAGACAACACCACGTGTATAATCGGGCGGTGGAAAGTAGCTGGCGCCTCTCCGCGCGATCGACGCTCGAGTGTCCTCCATGTGGAAGATCTGACGGTGCTGGCTCGTTGGAAAAACCCTCGCTGGATGTGCGGTCCGGATCAAGTCCCCTAAGAATCGAACGGTGGAGGCTCCTCGCGAATGGATGGCTCTGATCAAATCTGGCGCGGGAGGCTTGATTAGATGGCGTCTGGACACCTCCAAGAATAGTTCGCCGACGAGGTTTGTCGGCCTAATGTGCGCGGTGGAGGCGTCCTCTGGAGCTTCTAAGATGTGGCAGAGCTTCGCCTCGATGTTCCGCAGCTACTGAGCTCCTCCGATGAAGCCAGGAAGCTCCGAGGAGCTCCGGCGACGAAGGTGGAGCTGACCTCCTGTGCTCGAGCTGTAGACCTCCAGATGAGGTCCCTTTGACCTGAAAAACCGCACAAAAAACAAGCTGGGTCGAGGGCAAAGTGCCTCGACCCGTCAGTGGGTGAAATGGGTGCTGTGGCGCGTCAGCGCGAAGACCTCCGGCGAAGCGACGGCGGTGGAGGTCGAACTCCCAGTTCCAGGGCAAACCGGGTTGGATGGAATGGCGTAGCAGGTGGAGAGAAGACTGGTGAAGGTGGTGGCGTGGTCGGAATGGCAGAAGGGTGGTCGGAACAGAGTGAATTAGCCGGCGAAGCCGGCGGTGCGAATTGGGGGAAACCTAAAATTACGCTAATCTAACAAAGGACTGACCTA
The DNA here is from genome assembly GCA_037367405.1 of Ottelia alismoides. NCBI lineage: Eukaryota > Viridiplantae > Streptophyta > Magnoliopsida > Alismatales > Hydrocharitaceae > Ottelia > Ottelia alismoides. The sequence goes on along the minus strand of JAZKJV010010860.1, from coordinate 15,426 downwards.
AGGGATGGTTGAAGTCGACTGTGCTGGAGCTGGCGGAGCTCCGGGGGTCATAGCCTCAAGGGTTCTTCGCTTCCCGAGGCTGAGCGCACCTCGCGGCGGCGCACGGCGACGAAGTCACCGGATCGATGGTTCCCGACTGCTCGGGCCTCGCTGCTACCCTCCTCCGCACGGATGTCACTCAGGCGAGGGAGAGGAGTTCACTGGTGTCGAGGGGGAATGCCAAAGATGGCGTGAAAAGTTGGCCGGAGGTAGAGCTTTATATGGCTAGGGGTCCGAGAAGAAGGAGGTCGGGCGAGTTGTCGGAGCTCGGATCCCTAGGATAAACCACCAGGCGTGGATCAGGAATGAACTAGGATCAAATGGAGTCCGGGGTTTGCGTATTTGGAGCTCGGATCACGCGGGGAGAAATATGAGAAATCGGGTCAGGCACATGGATCCGCAAGAAAGAGTCCGCGGGGGAGAGTTGACCGGGGGTCAACAATCCCCGTGGACCAATCAGAAGCTACCAATTATTAAAGATTTGTAAATTAAATAAAAAATAGCAATGACTTTATTTCGAAAAACTTAAAACATGAAAAATGTTTATTTTTTTAAATTATTTTTAGTGATTTTTATTTATTCTTTTGAAATATGAATTAGGTATTTATAAAATATTAGTATTATATATATGTATATACAATATGAATTTCTTATTTTTGATTTTTTAATTATTTATTTTTGTACGTTTATTCCAGTTTTATATTTTATTTATTTTTAGCATAAAATTTGGAACAAAAGTGTATTTTTATTTTATTTTTATTATTTATTTACATAGGTTAAATAAATAGCTTTATATACATATTTACATGGTGTATATACAAGGTAGGAATTTGATTTGATTTTATTTATTTTTATTTTATTTTTATTTTTCTTATTTTTATTTTATTTATTTACACCATGAAATAAGGAACGTGGAAATATTTTTATGGAATTTTAATTATTTTTTTACAAGGAGGAAATAAATATGTAGGTTATTCTATATACATGGTCCATATACAATAGTGACAGAATTTTATATCTTTTTATTTTTATTTTATTTTTCCTATTTTCATTTTAGTTTTATATTTACAAATATGTACAAATAAATAAACACACCTTTTTATTTTATTAAGAGGAAAATAATTTTATTTATATACATAGGTATATGTTCACACAATTGAGCTTCCCTATCTCTCTCTACTTGAACTCTTTTGCGGTCAGGCCCATACTGAGCCCTCCCTTGGGATTAGGTCGCTCAATATTTATTCTAAATATCTCACTCTTTTTCTTTTATTTTTTTGTTCTTTTATTTATGCACAAAAACATGCTAAATATGCATATTTACACAATGCATGCAAGATGGTAACTTATTCTATTTACATGAATATACATGGTGTTTTGCACAGGTTTTGTAGCTAAAATAAAAGAATAAAGAGTGATGAATGGGTATTCATAAAAAATCCAATGCAATTCATTAAAAGAATGATGCATACCCAAGTAAAATTACTTGTAGTGACCCTCGCAATCTCCCCGCAATATGCTAAAAAGAACTGAAATTTACACTATATGCATGTACCAGAAAACCTCTCCTAGACAGATAATTCTATTAGGAAGTGAAGAACATATTAAAATTTGGTTAAGTAGAATGTGTAGTGTGTCTATTAAGTGTGTAAGTGTAGACCTAAAGCTAACAATGTAAAAATAAATAATAGTAGCTCTAATAGTTGTTGTTCAGTCCTGGATCTACGACAAACACTAATAAAATGGGCTCGATGGATGAGTGTTCAGTATCCAATTACTAGTACAAGTCTCCAAAAGATGATCGCTAGAAATAAGCAATTATTACAAATTATTTACAAAAATAAATAAAATCACTCTCTCTTTCTATATAAAATAGAAAATAAATTCTTCACGCATCCTTAATGGTTTGGTCCACAGAATCACCGGCATCTGATTGCTCCGAGTAGCTTCAACCTCCGAGAAAGCCGCTCCAAGTCCATCAGGTGCCTCACACGAAAAGAGAAAATTAAATGTTAGAGATATTCTCGGGAAATATAGATACGAAATAGAATGAATAAAAATGCCAGAAAAATAAATAAAGAAAATATGCACAAGAAAACCAGCGGTCAGACTAACCGAGGTGGAAAACCTAATATCTAAATTATTTAAACATTAACCCTAAAGCGTATACGACTCCGGCAACGACACCATTTTGATAATCCCAAAATCACCCTATTTAATTTGTTATTTTTAATTGTTATAGTTGGGTAATTCAGGATCCATAAAAAATGATTGCACCAAGAGACAATATAGATAAATAATGCTATAAGATTGTAAGTCCCAAGATTGAATTCAAGGAGGTAATATGAGGGTTCAGAATTAATCTCTAAATAATCCAGATACTTGGGTTTTCAAAGAAGAATATTTTTTTCTATTTTTTTTATTATTTAGATTTTTATATGTTTTTAAATTAAGAAATGTAATTAATTAATTCAAAGAAATATGATGCAATATGAATTTTGAAAATAATTTTTTTGCAATAAATAATACAATGCAATGTGTGATCAATAAATAAATAAATAAAGTGCAATGCGATGATGATGTGCAGGTAAAAGCAGTCGAATCACAAGCCAAGCCAGTTAGTTCAATAAAGAGAGCCAATGGATATTCAATTAAGATCAAATTAAACCCCAATATATTTCCCTAATCGTATGATTAATTGAGTAGTAAAAATCACCATCGAAAAGTATATGTGCTCAATATCAACAAATAAACTCATAAATTTATTCACATAAAATAAACATTTAAATTGTGAAATTAATTGTTCAATATGATAGAGAATGAAATGAGATTCAAATCGACATAAAAAGTGTAAAAATCCGACAATGGATGTGCAAGTTATGAATAAATGAAGTTCCAAAACTAAATTGTACTATAAATAATTAAAATTCTTGCAAATTGAACTTTCTGGGGCTATTCTTGCAATTTTGAAAAGTTATAGGAGCCTCCATGTTAATTACCCTTCAACGATGGTAAGTATGTTGTTTCCTAGAAGTTGAAGGGTGCTTGTGCAATTTTGCTAAGCGCACGCAAGGGAATTCATGTGGGGAGAAGTTGGTCTGTTATGCAAATTCTGGAAGAGAGGAGGGGGGGTCTTGGGTAAATTATCCCAAATACACGTGCTTGGCGAGTGATACTTGGTTCAGGCAGTGAGGGAGCTGTGAAGACCCAAAACTCCACATGTCTACTCCTGCTTGCTTCGCTCCACCCGAGACACAAAGGCTTTGGGGCCTTGGTTCGAATGGTGGTGATGAGTAGATGCTCGATCTGATGGTTGGAGAGGAGGAGAAGTAGATACTACACAATAAAGATCAAGCGCTACATGTTGTGAGGGGTCATTCTTCTTCCTTCGATCCTTCCTCTGTCCAGGCAAGAAAGGAGCCCCTGGCTACATAGCTGGTCGACAAACTATCGTTGATGTGGTTATCAAAGGGTGCCGCTTCAACTTGTGTCTACAACGAAGATGAGCTTGATATGGAGAGGAGCTCGGCCTCCTAAGCATCAAGGAAGGATGGTTGAGCGGGGACTCTAACAGAGATGAGGGATTCCGAGCCAGTGGTTCCAACCTTTTCAAGGTGAAAGATGGAAGGTGGTGGAAGAAAGATAGCATTGAATGAAGAAGAAAATGAAGGTGGAATCGATGATGGTCAGAGGTGGAATGTTTGATGCGAAGAAGATGATGAAGGCTTAACAATGATGGACGGTGTAATCGAAGACGGATGAATAAGAAGATGCAAGGGGGATAGGGAAGATTTGCATGCTGGTTGGAGGAAGATGTCCTCGACTCCGTCTTCACCTCAAAGGCTAGGTAGAGCAACCTCGAAGCATAGATCCACCTGGAGGAGAAGCAGCACGACCGTGGGGGTCGTGGATCACGCTTGTGGGAGGAAGTTGTACACGATGAAGAGGGTGTTGTCACCACCCCTTCCTCGCATATCTCTCTCTTTCTTGAATGATGGCGGATGTAAACCTCCATCGGAGGTCGGATGGAGGATTAAATAGGAGATGAAAAGGTGTAGGGTTGGTTGTGCGATTTAGTTTGATGAGGATCGAAGAAGATTAGGCTATGGCTGTTAGAGGTGATAAGGATTGGGTCGATGATGGAGGTTAGAGTTGTTAGGTTCAAGGTTCTAATAGCGATGGGGATAAGGAATGAAGAAATTAGGAGTAAGCATCGGGTTGTGGAGGAGGGGGTTTAGTTCACGCGAGGAGGATTCAGAGAGGATAAGAAGGTTGGAAGGAAGATTCGAGAAGATAGAGATAGTTAGGTTTGTTTCTCAGGTGGTTGGAAGCGATAGAGGGGCTGGAGGAGCTGGTGATCGAAGACGGGAGAGAGTAGGGTCGAGTAAGGTAGCAAAGGACGGTGATCGGGAGGTTAGGGATGACTCCTAACTGCCGTCAGATCAATTGTGATCCCACGGTGGGTAAAACATCACGTGTCATGCACATGTTGAAGGAAGGGGAAAGAGGGGAGATGTTTCGGTCGTTGGATCTGAGTTGGATCCAACAGCTGAAAATGATGGTGCTATGAGACAAAAAGTGCAAATCGAGACTTGGTGGGTTTGACCAGGGCTTAGAGGTGGACCAATCACATCCTGATACATGTGCATGACTCTGACCAATGTTATTTATCAATCCAAATAATGTGGGAATAAATAGATCAAATATAGCAAATGGTCTCAAATGTAAAAATACTCAACACGAAAAATGTTCATCTAAATATAGCTAGAATATTCATGAAGGATTTAAATGTGAATGATATATATGCATTTTTATGATATTTTATGTATATAAAGTATCATTTTTCATAGTTTATATTTTTTTGATTTTATGAAAATGAATAATGTATGCAAAACTCAAATATTATGTGAAATGATGGAACAGACTCAAATGCAATTTTTTTTGTATTTTCTGAGTTATAAATAATTAGAAAAATGTGAAACAAATACAGATGAATTGGTTAATATGCTCAAGTCAGAACTGGTCTTTTTTTATTAATTTTTGTGATTTATTTTGGATTTTTGATTTTTATATAATTGGATAGATCATGAAGTAAAATAAAGAAAAGAAAAAGAAGATAATCATGAAGAGTCGAGTAATTCATGTCAATTGGACTAGCACGAATTAATAATGGGCAAATATAGGTCAAAATGTATATATGATCATGGATGCAAAATGAAATGCTAATTTATGCAAATTATTTACAAGTGCTATGAAAGTTAATTTTAGATATTAACATATGAATTAACCTAATTTCTCGGGATGAAGCTCTCTTTCAGCTATCGAGAGTGATGAATCCCAGGTTCATTAGGGACAACCCCATTGAACCCATATATATATATATATATATATATATATATATATATATATATATATATAATGGGCCCCGTGTCCACTATAGATGATATGAGTCCGCTTCGTCTCCAACAGCTTCAGTAATAAAAATACGAGCTTCAATAAGTAATATATATATATATATATATATATATATATATATCCGAGCTTCAGTAACATATATCGAAGCTTCAATAAGAATATCATAGCTCTAGTAACTTATATAAAGTTACAAGTAAGTGCAACCCAAAGTTACTGATTAAATTACTTCCTTTGTTTACAATTGATTCAGTGTTACTGATTGAAATACAAAAGTTATTGATGTGTTTACTATTACTGATAGAAATAGGAAAGTTATTAATGCATTCAGTATTACTGATATAAAGTGTTGCAGGCAATACGAAAGTTACTGATGCTTTCAGTTACGGATGGCAATACAAAATTTACTGATCATCGTATTAAGATCTAATGGATGAGATAAGATAGCTCATCTCATCTCTAATGGACACGTGGCCTTATATATATATATATATATATATATATATATATATATATATATATGAAAAAATGGGGCTGCCCCCACCCCACCTTCTGTAAATTTTTTAATTTTTTTTTGAAAAATATCACTATGTATATTCATCCCTATATATCTCCTATATGTTATTCGAATTTCGTAAGAAACAGAGACTTCTATGCCCTCCATCTAGAACAGGTAATTTTAACGTTCTTGTAACTATTGTAATCATACCTGTTCTAGATGGAGGGCATACGAGTCTCTGTTTCTGATGAAATTCAGATGACATGCGAGGGATATAGGGATGAATAGACATGAAAATATTTTTCAAAAAAATAAAAAATTTGATGAATAATGGGGCGGGGGCAGCCCCATATATATATATATATATATATATATATATATATATATATATATATATATATATATGAGTGATCCTATGAGAGCAAAAAATTGTGAGAGCATGAGAGCAGTGATTCTTGACCAGTAGAATCTATCTTTTCTCTTCTGATCTTCTCTCTCCTAGAAGAATCTAGTGGTTCATAATCACTGCTCTCATGCTCTCACAGGATTTGGCTGTCACATGATCAACCCTCTATACACACACACACACCTACACAGAGGGCTGATCCTGTGAGAGCCAAAAGCTGTGAGAGCATAAGATCAATGCTTCTTTAACTCTTTGATTACAAGAGGAGAGAGAAGAACATAATCTAGTGTCCAGATTTATTGCTCTCATGCTCTCAAAGTTTCTGGCTCTCACAGGATCAACCCTCTCTCTCTCTCTCTCTCTAAGAGGACTAATCCTGTGAGAGCCAAAATCTGTGAGGGCACGAGGGCAGTGGTTTTGGACAACTAGATTCTGCTCTTCTTTCTCCTCCTGCAATCAACGAGGAGAGAGATGATAGAATCTAGTGGTCCAGAATTACTGCTTTCATGCTCTCACAGATTTTGGCTCTCACAGGATCAACTTTATATATATACATACATATATTTATGGGAATAGGAAGTATGCACCAAGGTGCAAGCACGTTTGCATCCACTTTTTAATTTTTAAATGAAACCTAAGGGATTTAAATCACCATACACCACCATGGTGTCATTCCAAATTCAGCACTTACATCTCTTCATCAAGACCATCAAATTTGAACAATCTTAAAATTAATGAAATGGACCCCATATAGATGGACATGTTAGGAATGCTTGTTTTACATGAAATTGGAAATATGTTTTCTACTAATCTTTCTAAGTAGATTTCCCAAGTTTTCATTTAAAAAAAAGTTGATGTTTGTGGCATCGATGCATGTAAACATGCATGCACTTTGGTACATACTCTCTATTCCATATATCTCTCTATTCCATGTGTGTGTGTGTGTGTATATATATAGAGAGAGAGTAAAATGTGGCTGCTCCCTGGGAGGAGCCAACGGACTACTCCCGCCCCCATTTCCCCTATTTTTTTATTTTTTTGGAAAATAAAAATTTATATATTCATCACTATATCCCTCTAACATTATATTAAAATTTCATCGGAAACAGAGACTCCTAGGTTCTCCATCAAGAACATGCAATTTTAACGGTCTTAAAATTATTGTAATCGACCTATTCTGGATGGAGGGCCAAGGAGTCTCTGTTTCTGACAAAATTTTAATAGAATGTTAGATGGATATAGTGATGAATATACAAATTTTTATTTTCCAAAAAAATAAAAAAATGGGGGAAAATGGAGGTGGGAGCAGCCTGTTGTTCCTCCTTGGGAGCAGCCACATTTTACTCATATATATATATATATATATATTATCCATTAGGTCCAGTGCCCATTAGAGATGAGACGAGCTCAAATCTCAACCGTTAGATCTTAATCTGACGATCAGTAACTTCAATAACTTTCGTATTGTCATCAGTAACTGAATGCTTCGGTAACTTTCGTATTTCCATTAGTAACACTTGATATCAGTAATACTAACCGCATCAGTAACTTTCGTATTGCCATCATTGACTTTAAATCAATAGTAAGTAAAGGAAGTAATTTAATAAATAACGTTGGTTCGCACTTACTTATAACTTTGTGTAAGTTACTAAAGCTATGATATTTACTCACTAAAACTTCGATATACATTACTAAAGGTTGGATACATATTATTTACTGAAGCTTGCATTTTTACTACGATCTCATCTCATCTTTAATGGACACGGAACTCAATTGAATAAAAATCATATATATAATTAACTATATATTCCTATGCATGCTTTTGGTTAAACTAGTAAATCAGTCTCTATCTCTCTCTCGAGATAAAAAGTTGGCTGTCTCGGTCTGTAACGTCTCGGGCTTAGGTCCCCGGTCCGTTAATGGAGCATTACTGCCCTGACAACCTCTTGGGATCGGGCCCACTGTCACTACAAAGAGGTTGGAGGAAATGGCTACCCGGAGCGTGCAGCCGCCACTGTCACTGGGAAGAAGTAATGTGCCATGTCGCAACGAGGACGTTGCGAATATAAGTGGGGGAGGTTGTAAAACTCCAACATAGTCCCACATCGTGGAACAATAAGTTCCCAGGTGGGATAAATAGTGACGAGATTACTACTTGACAACCCGGCTTAAGCATTTTGGGGGTGTTAATCAGGTCCGTATGGGCCCGATCCCAAGAGGTTATTAGGGGCCAGTAATGCTCCGTTAACGGACCGGGACCTAAGCCCGGGACGTTACAAATGGTATCAGAGCCGAACGCCCTCTGGCAGTGGAAAGGGCTACCCGAGAGGTGGAGCCGCCCCTACAAAGAGTTGGAGGAAATGTCTACCCGGAGCGTGCAGCGCCACTGTCACTGGGAAGAAGTAATGTGCCATGTCGCAACGAGGACGTTGCGAATATAAGTGGGGAGATTGTAAAACCCCATAAAAAAGTCTCATACCGTGGAAACTGGGAGTTTCCGGGTGGGATAAATAGTGACGAGATTACTACCGAACAACCCGGCTTGAGCATTTTGGGGGTGGTTAATCGAGTTCGCATGGGCTCGATCCCAAGAGGTTGTTAGGGCCAGTAATGCTCCGTTAACGGACCGGGGACCTAATCCCGGGACGTTACAAATGGTATCAGAGCGAACGCCCTCTGACAGTGGAAAGGGCTACCCGAGAGGTGGAGCCGCCCCTACAAAGAGGTTGGAGGAAATGGCTACCCGGAGCGTGCAGCCGCCACTGTCACTGGGAAGAAGTAATGTGCCATGTCGCAACGAGGACATTGCGAATATAAGTGGGGGAGGTTGTAAAACCCCAACATAGTCCCACATCGTGGAACAATAAGTTCCCGGGTGGGATAAATAGTGACGAGATTACTACTTGACAATCCGGCTTAAGCATTTTGGGGGTGGTTAATCGGGTCCGTATGGGCCCGATCCCAAGAGGTTGGTCAGGGCCCAGTAATGCAGGCCAGTAATGCTCCATTAACGGACCGGGGACCTAAGCCCGAGACGTTACAAATGGTATCAGAGCCGAACGCCCTCTGATAGTGGAAAGGGCTACCCGAGAGGTGGAGCCGCCCCTACAAAGAGGTTGGATGAAATGGCTACCCGGAGCGTGAAGCCGCCACTGTCACTGGGAAGAAGTGATGAGCCATGTCGCAACGAGGACGTTGCGAATATAAGTGAGGGAGGTTGTAAAAACTCCAAACAAAGTCCCACACCGTGGAACAAGAAGTTTCCGGGTGGGATAAATAGTGACGAGATTACTACTTGACAACCCGGCTTAAGCATTTAGGGGTGGTTAATCAGGTCCGTATGGGCCCGATCCCAAGAGGTTATTAGGGCCAGTAATGCTCCGTTAACGGACCGGGGACCTAAGCCCGGGACGTTACACGGTCTTACAGCTGGAGATTAAGAAAACAGAGCACATGCAGCAGATGAAAACGTCTTCCGTTGTGGTTCCTAAACAGTGATCATCATCATCGGTGCTGCACGCGTGGAGATGGTCAAAAGATGTCCGCAAGTTACGCCACACGCTAAGCAAAGCAAATCAAATGCGATGGGATCCACGTTGACAGAAGGATGAAGATAAATGATTATGATAAGATGTGCTGCCAGTGTTCCTCATCGTTAGAATGCACCTCTCTCTCTCTCTTGCCAGTGTGCCAATGTACGTACGGTGACGTACTGCTTTTCCCGAACGCCCAGCGCCATTTGTGGAGCCCTGTTGCCTCTTTGATCATCAATACCATTTTTCAAGATCTCTGTCTTGTTTTTGCTTTCAAAGATGTTGATGGCTACCTTTCCTTTGCTGCTTCTACTCTGCTTTTTCGTGGCATCGTTTTGAAAAGAATAATTCATACCTCTGTAAACTCTACTTCCACAATTACCAACGCAATTAATAATAAACATCCTTCTTTCGAAGGAATCCTCGGAAATTTAGTTTAAAAAGCACAATAAATCACTACAACAAATTTGACCTTTGGCAACAAATATTTCGATGTTTGGTGATGTATCTTCCGATGTTAAACGTATAACAGCGAATTATTAGTTGTAAAATTAGAGTTTATTCCTTTAGTTAGAAATGGATGGCATGTTCATTTTTTAAAAGAGTATTACTATAGCTCAATTTTAGAAAAAAAAAGGACTCGGTATAATTCAGTTTTGTTGCAGTGAAGTTACCGATGGTAATTCGTGATTAATCTCATAATATCATTATATTCTTTATTTGTTGGATATGCCTTAAATTATTTTTCTTATTTTCGTATTTGGAGCGTATTGAAATTTGGATCTTACTTATTGAATATGGCGTAATAAATCTATCATGTTTTAAGCATTTGGGTCCTAGTTGTATTAGGATTAGGAGGAGGGGTAATATATAAAGTTCTCTATGGCTCATTCGGTTCGGGAATAAGCAGGAATAAGGATGGAGAATAAGGGTCTATTCTTTGTTCGGCTAGAGGATAAGAATAAGGAGAATAAAGTGAAATAAAGGTAGGTAAGATGGGATAAAGATAAGAATAAGAGTGGAATAAGATGGAATAATGGGAATAGTCGTCCACTGGGAACCGTATCGGAGGAGAATTGACCCCTTATTACAGGGCTTATTCTCCTACCAAACAAGGTCTAAGGTTAAAGTCTACAGAAAATTATTTTTTTAAAATTAAATGTATTTTCGAGAGATGTATCATATTCACCATAATATTTATCTTTCTTCCCATCTTGTTGAATTCGACACTTTTTTGCACATGAATTTTCCCCGCTATGGTTTTCCACGTAAAAACCTTATGCCTCTGTCAAGTGTTTATTGTTTGACTTTACGATATAGTTTCTTCTACATTTGAAACTATGACAAATTGTGAAGTCCAAACCTTGATTTTAAGATGTAAAGCATATGGGTTAGAAAAAAAAAACATGTTTTTGTACAAAAAATTCCCTACACACAGCTGCTGATATTTCCATTATAAATATGGCCACATGTACTAGTAGTACAACATGACGATGAAATGATGGGGTCATGCCGAGATTTTCTCGATCTTTAGCATGGACTCTATGGTCCACTATTCTCAACATTGATTTTTGAATTGGTTGGAACGTTCCTCAACCTTGCGATTGGAGACTGGTCACGATCTACGTATCGATTTATAATTAAATATCTTAACGGCGAAGACAAGACATGAAATCCGTAATCAGAAAAAAGGAGGATATTTATATCCGAGAAATACGGATTTTCTTACTAGTAGAATGTAAATACAGATTAAATTCTATTCTATTTGATTAGCGATACAGTTCGCCCCCAGGCAAAGTTAAATATCACATTTTCCATCTACTTCACACGGAATTAATGCACAAACATAGAAGATTGATCCTTCATGTGTTGGATAAATCTGATTTCCACCATATCGTGCATATGTTTTATACATCCAAAAATTTCAAGATTATGTTTTTACATGCATTAAGATTATCGCCTCTCTTTTTTTTTTTATGCATGCACGCTTACGTATTTAACATATTGGAAAAGAGGAATGCAATTATAACATTAGTCCATCTCCCAAGGAACCCGATAATAATAAGCATAGGCATGACATCAATTCCACCTTTGGACTAATTAAATTAAGAGAGATTTCGATATTAATGAAATACATATCAGCCCTTAAATACATCATACATCAGGTAGAAATTATTTTTTATATATAATTTTGTATCTGACCATACCGCGCAATCCAAGGAAGTTTGGTACTAGAATTACACAATTACATTGATTATCCCCTAGGAAGTTCCTGTGCTTCATGTAATAAAAGTTGGGTAAATTCCAAAAAGAGTCGTAACTATACCTTAATTCTCAATTAGAAGCCTCATCTTTCAAGCTTAACAAAAAGGGTCTGATCTTATTGTTTTGTTCAAATACAAACCTATTAAAGCTTTCACTGCCCTTTTATGTCCATATTAAATTCTAAATGTAAACATTCAAGCCCATCTTAATGAAAATTTGAAAGCTAGATGAAGCCCTTAATTGGAAATTGACACATAGTTGGGACCTTTTTTTGTAATTACCTCAAAATTTTGAATCATCCTCGAACCAAACTAAATAAATGCTAAGAGACTATGGAACATAAACATAGATACTCATATTTCGAACAAACTCAACTAGGACTTCTTTTCCTTTCTTTCTCTAAACAGACAAATTCGATTTTATTTTGCAATAGATCAATTATTTGTGAATCATGAGTACTTTCTTTATGTCCAAAGAGGGTTATCGAAGGAAAAAATGATATTGCAATAATTATGTCATAACTATTGATGAATCTATGATTTATCATGTTTTATACCTTTTATTGAGAAAAATCATGTGTAATCAGTTACATTTTTCTTGAATTAATGCATAATTTTCATTTCATAATTTCATGCTTATTGCATTCGAAAACTTCTAAAAATAGCATAACATTCTTTGTAAAATATTTCTAAAAAAAGGAAAAGAAAAAATAATTAATATATTCTTATTTTTAAATTGGTGTTATCAATAAATATGGGCTCCGACCCATTTGAATTCTTTAACACTTTTCACTCTATTATATTAGGCTTGCCTGAGGAATTCCAATAGGGTTCTCATCTCGGTTCTGCTCTTTTGCAAAATAAAAGAAAAAAATACTACATGACAAGTCAGTCGACGTTAGCATGGTGTCATCATCTAAAATTTTGAAAAAAAGTGCGCTGACATCATCACGAAATCGGTTCCTTCCTCTTCCTGCAATGCACACATGTGCCTCTTCCCCTCTCCTCTAATGCCAAAACCCTTTCGCCAACCGATGTGCCTCCTCCTCTCCATCGCCGACAACAAATAGGGAAAGAGGGCGTTCCAATGAAAGGGAGCCAACACAGGGCGGAAAAGAACCCAATCGGGACTCGACCTTATCATCTCCACCAAGAACCACCATCTTCGTTGCTGCTCCTCGTCGGCCTCCTTCGCACGATGTCATAGCCACCGCCTCCACCTCCCAGAGTTCCTCCTCTACATCTCTACTGCCCCTGCTCAACCGTGGATCTCCGGCAACAGCCGTGCTCCGTCGCAAGGGACGAGCACGGTTCAAGACCTTCGTGCATTTTTAACATTTTAGACTATTCTGCATTTTTATAAAATTATTTTCTTTGCTGTAAATTTTCCTTATTTCTAGTATTTTTATTCATGTGAAAATTGCATCTATTTCATATTATTATATACATATTTATAATTCAGTGTGTTGAGGGTATCTCTATAGTTTGGAAACTTTCTTTATTTTACATGCAATTCACCCAATATTTTTATTAAAGTTGGAAAATTTTCATTTCTATTAGATACTTTTCAGTAATTGTAATGATGCCCTCAATATTCAATTTTATTTCCATTCAAGCACCTAACTTTCTAAAATTACACAAATACCCTTGACACTTCCAAAAATCATTAAAAATGGTAAAAAATGAAAAATTCTCAAAATTATCCTCTAAGATCCTTATGATGTCTAGAACCTAATGATAGAGATTTCAATATATTTTAATGTTTAGGAATAAAAATAAAAAATAGAATTTGATTTGAAATAATAAAGTCGAACATATCTTTGTAAATAGAATAAATATTTACGTAAAAATATCCGAGTCCATGTAGGTCAATCCTCTACATGCATTATACTTTATTTAGTATCTCTTGCCTTGTAGTTGGATAAAGCTTTATATGAAATTCTACAGTTTTCACGTAACGACAAAAAACATGGAAAGCTCTCTCTCAATCTATTTTGTCTAGGATTCAAGCATTTTTTTTATTAGAACCATTCGCTGTAAGATTTATCTAAACATTTAGGCATTCTAGGTGTCTTGCATTCCTTTTTTGCTTCAAAAAAATTCTAGAAATAATAAAATCAAGTCCCTATGTTGCATCATCTATGTGCATTTCTCTCCCTCTGCTCACCAATTAAACTAGATCGCAATTGAGTTGCTTGCCTAATCAAATAAGTTCCGGAAAGACATAGCATGGCTTAGATGAAAGCTGGTTGAAGAGATTGAATTGTTGTACATTGAACACAATTTTCACGTGCACAAATATAATCCTAGGTCAGAGTCCAAATCCTTTAGAAATTTTCTGATTACCAAAATCTAAAAAAATAGCTACTTCTGAATGGGGGAACTATGGTGTCCCTTAGCAGATTGGGTGGTTCAAGTACAACACATATGGTACCGTCCTCAAGTAACACGGGTATCTCTTTTACAATCCATACTTACACTCATACTTGCTTAAAGCAGAGGAAACTAGTCGTATGAATTCGGGACAATTATTATTTCACATGTATATCTACCTAGGATACATGTGTGCTTGATTTGTTGGACATTGAAAATAAAAATAAGAAAGATAATGACTTTGACTTGTGTTGTGTTGGAGAATTAAACATTGTCTTGTGTTTGAAATGAAAAATCTTAAGGATTTTGATACATCGGTTCCTTTTGGGTCATTAACTAAGTATATCTGATCATATGACTTGGTCAATACTCCATCGAAAAGTAGGTTACAAGCCCTCATCGCCATAACTTTTGCAAAATAAGGGATTTTGGATATGATACTTAATTCTTCTCAATTGACCAAGCAAGGGACCAAAATTCTATGTTCACTGAAGGACGACATTTATGAAATAACAAGAATAATGGAAGATCAAGACAAGAAGAAACTTGAGTCTACAAAACCAATTAATTTAATGGGAACATCTTTCACCCAGATCCATTGTGAAAGGAATTCTCCCAATTTTTACCACACTCAGAATCCAATCTTCCCTCACCTGCTTTTCTATAGCAGTCCATTTTTAAGGAGAATCATTCATTGGATATCGATCTATCATGTCATCTCACATGTACACTACCAAAAATTATTTGAGGATATCATTGGAGACAAACATAGGGGATTTTATAAAATCATGAATGAAGGAAAAGAAGATATTCTTGATCAAACTCGAGGAATAATTTTTTCAATTTGATAATCAGGACTTTGAGAATATAAAAGAGGATTTTATCAAGTCAATCATGTTA